>LR738711.1:252303584-252317879 GCA_902687465.1 Secale cereale
CCCCGCTCCTTTATTCTGTATGGAACTTGAACGTACGAAGCTTCGCTCGCTCCTATGCCATCGTGCTCCCCTTTTCCTTACGTCCAACAAACTTTGTCTTGGACCAGGGCTGGGTGGTAGCATGATGGGAAGGGAGCAAGAAAGGGCCTGACCCTGCCCTGTTACTATCCCCGCAAGGGCACGGATACAGTTATGGGGCGGGGAAGGGACGGCAAGGCTTGTTGCCGGGGCACGTTGCTTATCTTAAGATAACAAGGATCCGTTCCTTGGTGTGGATCTTGCCCGCACAGAAACAAACCAGGCAAACACCCTTCTCTTCATAAATATGTTGTAAACAACTACAATCCGTACGGAATGCATACATGAGCAAGGGGGTTACTGGATTTAAATCTTACAAAGGCCCGTAGGCTTAAAAACTAAAAAGAGATAAGATGCCCGTGATCCCTTTCTTGTCCCTCTCCTCAGGAAATGGAACAAGATGGCGAAGGGAAGAAGGCGTGCCTAAGCGAAGCGCAAGCAGTAGAAAGCACCAAGAGAACATCCCGGCAGCCGTCCCAAAGGAGGCTGACGATGATGGCACCGGGAGAAGAGCCGAAAGACGGGGCAGCGGGCCGGCAATGCACGGGTTGATGCCCGCATACTCCGACATGATGACCGCCGCCCACCTTCTCCGGCCTCCCAACGCCAGCCGCCCAAGGAGGCAACCACGAGAAGTTCGAGGGGCTGGCGGTGCAGATGATGGTGCTGCCAGCATCGCCCAGGGACGGCGTATCGACCGCCTAGTCAGACCGTCATCCTCCTGCCCGCCGCCCTCGTCGTCGCTGCCGCTGTCCTCCTCATCGCTCTCGCTCGAGGAGGAGTTTTCATCGTCGGTCGAGCTCTTCACACAGCACCCTAGCCTGTGTCCCGAGCGCCCGAAGACTTTGACGCAGAGCAGATCGCTCTCCGCTAGCCTGGAGCAGAGAACGTGCCCGTTCACCAAGCAGTGGGCACGTGCGAATTTCTTCCACCCCCGGCGAAGAAGCATCACGCGAGGGGTGGGAAACCTGGTGTCTACCCACATGGCGCCATGACAACACCCCTCCATGTGAAGCCTCAGCCTTGGTGGCTGATCAACCTCCAACTCCATCGCGAACGCTCCAGGAAGGAGGAGGCGACTACGCGGCGGCTCGCGCAGCTGTACGATGAACTCCAACGCCGTGTCCTTAACATGGCCGCGTGCGGAGGTAGGAGGAGACGACGAAGGAGATTAAGACGGAGACGACGACGGCGCGGGTGTCCCCTGCTACCTCTTGAGCTTGCGTTGTATTCCCTCGAAGAGGAAAGGGAGATGAAGCACAGTAGCGTAAGTATTTCCCTCAGTTTTTTGAGAACCAAGGTATCAATCCAGTAGGAGACCACGCGCGAGTCCCTCGCAACTGCACAAACAAATAAGAACTTCGCAGCCAACGCGATAAGGGGTTGTCAATCCCTTTACGGTCACTTACGAGAGTGAGATCTGATAGAGATGATAATTGTATTTTTGGTATTTTTGGTTTAGTAAAACAACAAATAAAAGCAAGAACAGTAAAGTAGATGTATATTGATATGTTGAGAATAGACCCGGGGGGCAGAGTTTTCTCTAGTGGCTTCTCTCATGATAGCAGTATTCTATGGTGGGTAAACAATTACCGTCGAGAAATTGATAGAAAAGCGAATAATTATGAGTCTATCTAGGCATGATCATTGTATATAGGCATCACGTCCGAGACAAGTAGACCGACTCATGCCTGCATCTACTACTATTACTCCACACATCGACCGCTATCCAGCATGCATCTAGTGTATTGAGTTCATACGAACAGAGTAACACTTTAAGAAAGATGACATGATGTAGAGGGATAAACTCAAGCAATATGACGAAAACCCCATCTTTTTATCCTCGATGGCGACAATACAATATGTGCCTTGTTGCCCCTACTGTCACTGGGAAAGGACACCGCAAGATTGAACCCAAAGCCAAGCACTTCTCCCATTGCAAGAACTATAGATCTAGTAGGCCAAACCAAACCAATAATTTGAAGAGACTTGCAAGGATATTATGAGCCCACATAAAAAGTTTAGAGAAGAACCAAATATCTTTCATAGATAACCTTGATCATAAACTCACAATTCATCGGATCTTGACAAACACACCGCAAAAAGAGATTACATCGAATAGATCTCCTCGAAGACCGAGGAGAATTTTGTATTGAGACCCAGAGAGAGAGAGAAGAAGCCATCTAGATACTAGCTATGGACCCGAAGGTCTATGGTAAACTACTCACAACTCATGGTGAGGGCGATGATGATGATGATGAAGGCCTCTGTGATGGATCCCCCTCCCGGAACAGGCTCCAAGATGGGATCTCCACGAGAACAGAAGCTACGACGGTGGAATTAGGGTTTTCTCTCTGCGTATGGAGTTTCTGGGGTACATAGGTATATATAGGAAGAAGGAGGGCACCGGGGGCCGTGTGGGCCAGCCTCGAGGCAGGGGGGCGCGCCCTGGGAAGGGGGGGGGCGCCCCCACCCTCGAGGGCAGCCCAGCTGTCCCCTGACTTGGTCCTAACACTTTCCGTGCGTGATTTCCTCCAAAATATCTCTCGCGAAGGTTTCATTTCGTTTGGACTCCGTTTGATATTCCTTTTCTGCAAAACCCTGAAATAGGCAAAGAACAACAATCTGGACTGGGCCTTTGGGTTAGTAGGTTAGTCCCAAAAATGATATAAAAGTGAATGATAAAGCCCATTAAACATCCAAGACTTCATAAATAATAGCACGGAACAATCAAAAATTATAGATACATTGGAGACGTATCAGTCCCCTGACCCCGTCTGCCTCTGCCTCGACCGCCTCGCCGACCGCGGCCCTGGCCAACGCTTCTGCCTCCAGCATGTCCCACATCTGAGGCATCCGGCTCCTCTTTGACCACCGTCGCCCTCTGACGGGAAGACGACCTGGTCGCTTCCACGGAAGAACGGCCAAGACCGCACCCTCTCGGCATACCTTGAGGAGGGAAGGAATCGAACAGGAAGAAGATGGGTGGAGAGGTGAGAAGCGCCGCTCCTCTCCTCCCCTCTTTATAGAAGGGCGACCGCCCGAATCAACCAGTCCAAACGCTGAAGGAATGAGGGAACATGACCGACCCGCTGCTCCAATCAGCGGCGTCTGACCCCGCTTAGCATTAATGCCCACGCCCTCCACGTCCGCCACTTGCCCTCCCCGATGCATGAGGGATACGTGGCGAGCGGACCGAGAGTTGGGTGATGCGTGGTGACACAAGCACGCTGTGGTCATCCCACGCACGACTCCCACGTCAGCGTAGGTCATGGGGAAGTGCAACCATCGAAGGAGTTACTGCGATAAAGGGAATCCAACCCCACTGCCCGTGCACCATTCTGGACCTAGCCCAACAATGCGTTGCGCTTATGAATGGCCCAGGACCGAGGGCTCCTGTCGGTGTACAAAAGTAGGGGCGCTCTTTTTTACCCCTTACTGGTGCACGGGCAGTCAAAGCCAGGCCTGTGGCCGAATATAATAGGGCAGAAGGAGGAAGCTAGGAACGCAGAGTTACCACAAAAAACGCCAAGACAGACAGCACGAGAAGACCAAGAAAGGAGGCAGGTTCCCCTGGCAAGGACTCTTGTCGGGGCGGCCTGCGCACCACCCGGCAAGGGCTCTTGCCGGGGCGATCCACTCAGACGCCTCCGTCGCAGCCACCCTTGAGGCCTATGGGCTCCAATGATACCAACAACATTAGAGCCAAGGCTCTGGAAGCGCCCACGTGATGGCATGCAGATCTTTGTGAAGACAAAGATCTATGACTCCCAAGATAAGAACCAGAAGACATGGCGATCACAAGGCTCCTTGCCGAGGACGCCCACAAGGCCCCGGCAAGGCTCCTTGCCGAAGACACCCCATAGCCCCGGCAAGCCTCTTGCCGCAGGAAACTCACAGAGGCCCGGCAAGACCCTTGCCAGGAACAGAAGCAAGAATGCGGCAAGCCCTTGTCGCCCGTCGCCGCCCCAGCTCGGCGGCCGACCCGCTGGCCCAGGCAGGCACCCACGTGGCGATACGTGGTTCCTGGGCCAGCTAGCCAAGCACCTGCGTGGTGGCATGCACATCTTTGTGAAGACCCTACCATGACGCCACCTCAGCTGCCTGCCTCGCTGGCCTGGATGCGTGTCGCGACCATATAGAGCGGCCACAGATAGGACGGGCTTCTTTCCCGTCCCCGATAAAAGTAAATAGACACCTAAGAAGTGCATTGAATGCACCTTGTCCCATAATGGCATGGGATAAGCCTATACACTGTACACCTTTCCACCTCCTATGTGCTACTGTGGCAGCCCCTTTAGACTATAAAAGGAGGCCCGTGGCGTACTGGAGGAGGATTCGGATCCTGAAAAGCTGGAGAGGCACCGTAGCTAGCTCAAGGACTCAAGAACACTCAGATATACATCAAAGCAGGACTAGGGTATTACGCATCCTCGCGGCCCGAACCTGGATAAACGATCGATGTGCTGACTCTTAGACCTGCTCTTTGCGCAACTTCACGCCCGCCAACCGTAGAAGGGATTCCAGTGATCCCATAGGTGTCGTTTCGTACCGACAAAGGTGATCTTGTGTGGGTACACCTGCAGAAGGATCTTTTCCTAGATCAACGCAAATGCAAGTTGCAGCCACATGGAGATGGTCCATTCAAAGTGCTTGCGAAGATCAATGACAATGCCTACAAGATTGACCTTTTGATGGATTATGGTGTTAGTCCAACCTTCAATGTGTCCGACCACTCTCCATACTTTGATCCATCAGAGTCGAGGATGACTCCTTTTGAAGAGGGGGAGGATGCTGAGGACACCACAACCATCGACAAGTCTGCAACAATTATAGGTCCAATCACAAGAAGTCACGCCAAACTAATAACTGACCAGGTGAACACTAACTTAAGTTTACCTTGTAACCTTGATGACACAACTATGATTTGATCCCCATTGTTGTTCGTTGAACTTAGGTATCACATGGAAAAAATCCAACAACCTATGAGCTCTTGAAGCAACCGGTTTGGAGGAAATAGTTTGGAGAAAATAAGTTTCAAGTGAAGCTGATGCTATCAGTTTTTACTTTTGATGTTTTGGTGTGCCACACCCATGTGGTGAAGATACAGGGCCATAGGGGTACATCAACAGAAGTAAAATCAAATTATCTTTCTAGTGCAAAAAACCTCACATCATTTGGAGTTCTGAGTCAGAAGTACTAGTCATTCTCGTGGAAGGTATCCAGCCTGTCAGGGCTTCACAAATTTCCGAGGAGCTCTCCAACAACTCCCAAAGTTGTCTGCTTATTCACCTAAGGAAGCCATGCAAACCTGCTTACTTTTGAAACCATTTTCACACCTAGCTAAGGGGGGTTGTCCCTGCTATAAATCCCCATCTCCCCATCCTCTAGAAAACCTTTTGTCAAACCATTTAGCTACAAGCTTATGCAACAAGTCTGCTAGAGAGATCCGAGAGATGTTGCTACCTTTGCTCTTGTGAGTTCATTCGGATTCTTGAGAAGGAGCCTCTGGTTCCCCCTAGTTCGTGCTCTACGGTCCTGGCCGTTTTGTGTGGATTAGTCCCGGTTTGTGGTTCTGCGTTTGTTCGGATAGCTGGTTGGAGTTCTTGTAGCTTCGGTCAGCCATCCCCAACGTACGGGTTGCATCCAACCATGGCAGGTATAAAGCTAGTTATCCCGGCTGCTTGCAGCTTGTTATCCCTCCCGATTTGATCCTACGACGTGAATATCGGGCCACCCTCGGGCCTGAACACGTTCATCGGGTTCCCGCCTATGAGTTCTACCATAGTGTACTAATACGTCTCCAACGTATCTATAATTTTAGATTATTCGATGCTATTATAGTATTAACCTTGGATGTTTTATATGTTTTCTATGCTATTTTATATTATTTTTGGGACTAACCTATTAACCCAGTGCTTAGTGCCAGTTGCTGTTTTTTTTGTGCTTATTTTTGGTTTCCAGAAAATCAGTACCAAACAGAGTTCAAACACGACAAAACTTTTTGATGATTTTTTCTGGACAAGAGAGACCCTAGAAGCATCGGGAGGAGACCAGACGACAATCAAGGAGACGATAAGGCAATAGGGCGCGCCATGTTACCTAGTAGGCCCCATGAGGCTCCGTCTGACCAAATTCCACTTCTATAAATTCTGAAATATTGGGAAACCAATAGAGAGCCACATGAAACCCGTTTTCTTTCGCCGCAAGTTTCTGTTCTTCCGTGATCCGATCTGAAGGCCTTTTTCGGTACTCTGCCAGATGGGGAATCGATCACGGAGGGCTGATGTCGCTTGAAGCTACGTCAGTATTTCCCCAAAGAGGAAGGGATGATGCAGCACAACGGCAGTAGGTATTTCCCTCATACATGAAGCCAAGGTTATCGAACCAGTAGGAGAACCAAGCAACACAATGTAAATAGCCCCTGCACACAGATAACAAATCCTCGCAACCCGACGTGTTAAAGGGGTTGTCAATCCCTTCTGGGGTATGGCGCCTCAAGATAGGCAAACAGACATGAGATAAATTTGTAGTAAATTGATAGATCGAACACCAAACTCAAGCATATCAACAAGCAACCATGTTTTTCAAAATTTCAACGCTAAAATAAGTTATCCCTAGCCCATCATGCTCAACCATTGATCCATTCACGAAACACACTCGCATATTAGTTACACCCAATACTTAAGTACGATCATATTGCCTCCAAGTTGGTGCTTTTGTAAGAGAAGATGGAGACTCAAATTTAAAATAAAAATTGCATAAAGTAAAACAATGGCCCTTCGCAGAGGGAAGTAGGGATTTGTAGAGGTGCCAGAGCTCAAAGCGAAAATTTAGAGATAAAAACATTTTGGGAGGTGTATCCATCCCACCAACCAAAACGACTTAGAGTTCCCAACACTTTGCATGCTAGATATATCATAGGCGGTTCCCAAACAAAAAATAAAGTTTATTCCTTTTTCCACCATATGTTTACTTTCCATGGCTAGCTGTATCCACGGTTGCCATCCATACCAACACTTCCCAAGAAATTTATTATTTGACAACATAAAGTAAATTCATTTTTCATTTCAGGACTGGGCATCCCTAATACCTTTGCCATACTCTCGTGCAATGACAAGTGAATAAACACTCATCGTGAGAATAACACATCCAACATGGAAAACATTAGCCACCCCTCACCGCTCCGCGAGCGAAACAAACACACAGAAGAGAAGTTTATTTTGAAAATTAGAGATGGCACATGCAAATTTGCTTAGAACGGCAAAAGAATACCACATATAGGTAGATATAGTGGACTCATGTGACAAAACTGGTTTAAAGGATTTTGGATGCATACGTAGAGATCATACTTAGTGCAAAATTGTCACACCCTGCATTTTGTAACATGTCATTTGCATCAATGAAGCATGAAAATTTGGACCAGCAATTTTTTTTGGCATCATTTGGCTTTTATTTGGAATTGAGTTTTCCTTCATATGTTTTGCATGTGCTCATTAAAGTCAACTATTACCTCTTGTAAGAATTCATCCCCATACCCAAAACTTCTACCCCAATGATCATACCAAGTGTTTATAGCAGTATAGTATTTTCTTATAAAAATAATTTGGCCAAAATGTATTTTAAAAACTTAGTATTCCAAAAACCCCTGAATTGAGGTTTGCACTGCAAGTGCTTGATTTAGGGTGAGAAAATTATTTCAAAAAGTATATTTGAGACCTAGTAGTCATAGGACTCCCAGAAACCACAAAAGTATAATTTTAAAAGTTATTTTCCTATTTTATTTAAAAGCTTTTTCTTAAGGCCAGAAATGGTCTTTAATAGGGGAAAATTATTTAAGTGTTTCAAAAATATTTGCCAAAATTCAGGGAGACTCATAGGACATATATTGTCCATATATAAGAGTTTCAACACTTGGTCATGTTCAAAATAATGGGCTAATCCATCTAAAACCCTTTCTGGATATTTTAAGCTTTTGAAATATTTACAAAGGAAATATTCTCCAAAAATTCCAGGGAAATTCTATCATGTCATATATGACATATTTGATGATCTTGCCAAGTCACATGCCTTGGGAAGCAAGATAGCATCCTCAAAACCCTTCAAAACCATTCTGTTCATATTTGAAGTTTGAGCAACTTTACATTGCCAAACTTGTACAAATGCTCTCAAACTTGGTGCACATGCTAGAATGGCCTAATAAGGCATCTAGACCAAATGGCACATGATTTGGAGTAGGGAAACTGGATCAGAATACCCCAAAACCCTTTCTGTTCAAATTCAAATTTGAACAACTTTACATTACCAACTCTTTATCTGGAGCTTCAAACTTTGTGAGCATGATCAATACCCCAAATGATGAAACTACGCCAAGTGGTGCATCAAGGGGAGATGATTAGCTTGACTTAAACAAGATGAAGCCATTTCTGTTGTTTTCTAGGGTTCATCAAAGTTACATTGGCTAGTTTCTTCAAATGAGCCCAAAATTGGTGAAACACCCTATTCCCATATGACATTCAATCCTGTTAAGTGTCATGACTAGTGGAAATCATTTGCTTGCCCAAAACATGATCAAACACCTTCTGCTATTTTACCAAAACCATCATCTTGGCCTCTTTTACTATTTACTTTTGCCTCAACTTTCTACCACAGCTTCATCTAGTTACATTCTACCTCCAGTAACTCCCGCATGTCCACAGCTCCATGATTGAGGGGTGAAAACCCCAATTCACCTTGCTGGACAGCCCATTTCTACTCATTTACCAGCTTCACTCCTCCCTCATTGATCATCCAGAGTATCCAAGGCCTCACCTGACACTACTAGAAAAAAGGCTATAGGTAATATCACTGTTAGTGGCGCACCAGAGATGTGGTGCGCCACTACTATATAGCAGTGGCGCACCACAAACAGGTGCTCCACTAATAGTGACATTACTAGTGGCGCACCAGGTGTGGGGTGCGCCACTACTATGTTTTTGAACAGTAACCAGCCATGCCCAGGCTTACCAGTGGCGCACCAGGACAAGGTGCGCCACTACTATTTTTGATAGTAGTGGCGCACCTTGCCCTGGTGCGCCACTGGTAAGGCTGGGCATGGTGGTCCAAAAAAAAACCATAGCAGTGGCGCACCCCTTCACTGGTGCGCCACTAGTATTCCTGGCTACTAGTGGCGCACCAGTGAAGGGGTGCGCCACTGGTAACCTGGGAGCAGTAGCTAATTAGGCAGCCACACCTACCACACACTCACTTTCCCCCCTCCACCAAAACAAATCTGGTCGTCTTGCTCCTCCTCCTCACCTCATTTGCACCATTGATTCACCCAAATTAAGTGGTTAAATTTCCTTTTTTTGATAGGTAAGTAAGGGGAAAGCTTTCTTTATGTTCTAGATCTACTTTTCTCTCCGTCTCCAACAACGTACACACTTTTTATGGCCTAGAGATGTACGTATGTTTGTGGTGTTGCATATGTTTGTGTTAGCAGGTACCGGTATTTGAAATGCGATAGTTGCCAATATTTTGCCGGAATGTTGATTCATTTCCGTTTCGGCGAGAATTTGGCACTATGTGCATTCTTTTTGGTCCTATTTTTAGGCAAAGTCATGCCAAATTTTTTTTTGTTCTAAAATATCATTTTGCTCTACCCCGCAGGCGACCATGGTCCGCACGATGACCGAAGGCATCGTAAATAGGTTTTTGAGCTCCGCGAAGGCCGAGATGCTTCAAAAGAACGAGACGGAGATAAGATGTCCGTGTCGAAGATGCAAGCTGAAGAGCCTTATTGCGGACCCGGATTCTGGGCAGGTGCGGGACCACTTGCTCTTGCGTGGTTTCATGGATGGCTATCGGTGGCAAGGTGATGAAGATGACTATGAAGTCATCCATGGGGGCCGGGCAAGCAGAAAAAAGGAAGGGCAGCAAGACAATAGCGGCGAGGGCGGGCGAGAAGACGAAGAATCTCCAGGACATGATCACGAAGTAGATGCAGGACACGGTCATCATGTAGAAGATGCCGGAGATGATGATGAGGAAGATCAAGACGAAGGGCATGATCATGAAGATGAAGATGCCGGAGCAGACGACGATGGACCATCGATGGGCTGGGTGCATGACCCTCATATTCAAGAGCTGCTTCGCAAGCAGACGGGTAACGCAAGAGCTGCCGCCCGAGAGAAAGCCAAGCTGGATCAACTGGAGACAGACGCGGTTACTCCATGGTATGAAGGATGCAGGCCCGAGGATACCCGCCTGAAAGTAACGCTCATGGCTCTGGAGATGAAGGTAAAACACAAAATGACCGACGCATGCTTCGACGAGAACATGTCATTCTGGCACGAACGTCTTCCGAAGGGGAACAAGTGCCCGACCAGTTTCGAGGAGGCGAAGAAAATCGTGTGTCCTCTGGATTTACCGCACGTGAAATACCATGTGTGCATGAACGATTGCATCATTTATCGGGACGAGCACGCGGAGTCTACCATATGTCCGGTGTGCGGCGTCAGTCGATACAAGAAGAGGAAGAAAGCTCCTCGAAAAGTGGTGTGGTACTTTCCGATCACTCCTCGTCTGCAGCGGTATTTCGCGGACCCTAAGGTAGCAAAGCTCCTGCGTTGGCACGCGGATAGGGAGGAGAAGAAGCGAGAAGATGACGGAAATGATCCGGAGATAAATAAAAAAGACAAGATGCTGAGTCACCCTAAGGACGCGAGCCAGTGGCAAGCGTTGAACTTCGAAGACACAGAATTTGGGGACGATCCAAGGAACATCGTGCTGGGCGCGAGCACCGATGGAGTCAATCCGTTTGGCAGCCAGAGAAGCACACATAGCACCTGGCCTGTGTTTGTGTGGATGTACAACCTTCCCCCCTGGATGTGCATGAAGAGGAAGTACATTCACATGAGTATGCTAATTGAAGGGCCGAAACAACCAGGGAACGACATCAATCTGTATCTGGGGCTGCTGAAAGAGGAGCTAGACACGCTGTGGAAAACGCCAGCCAATACGTGGGACGCCGCAGCGAAAGAATATTTCCCTATGAGAGCCGCACTGCTCACGACGGTGCACGACTATCTCGGTTACGGATATGTCGCGGGGCAGGTGGTCCACGGATTTTGTGCATGCGTCAGGTGCATGGATGACATAACGTATCGCCAGCTAGATAGAGATCCCGGGTCTTCGAAAACCGTGTTCATGGGACATCGAAGGTGGCTTCGCGACGATGACGCATGGAGAAAACGCAAGGATCTGTTCGATGGTGAAACCGAACCCCGAAGACCCCCACGTACGAGGAGCGGCGAGGAAATAGACGAGCTGTTGAAAAATTGGAAAGAGTGCCCACCGCCGGGAAAGAAGCGAAAGGCGCCAGAGCCGCTGCTGAAGGTATGGAAAACGAGGTCTGTTTTCTGGGACTTGCCGTACTGGAAGATCCTCCGTGTGCCTCACAGCCTTGATGTCATGCATATCACGAAGAACGTGTGCGAGAGTCTGCTTGGTACCCTGCTCAACATGCCAGAGAGGACCAAAGATGGGCCGAAAGCAAGGGCAGACTTGCAAAAAATGGGCATCAGGGAGGAGCTCTGGCGCCCTAATGATGATGATGATGATGATGATGATGATGAGGCGAAGGACACGGAAAGTCATCGCAAAGGCAAAAAGGCCAAGAAGATCGAATATGACTACCCTCCCGCGTGCTTCACTCTAAGTCAGAAGGAGATCGAGCAGTTTTTCACCTGCCTCGTAGGAGTAAAACTTCCTTACGATTACGCGGGGAAGATAAGCAGATACCTAGACTCAGCGAAGCAGAAGTTCAGCGGGATGAAGTCTCACGACTGTCACGTGTTGATGACGCAGATACTTCCAGTTGCAATCCGTGGGATCATGGACGCGCACGTCCGTGACACGCTATTTGGCCTATGCAACTTTTTCGACGTCATCTCTCGGAAGTTTGTTGGCGTGAGGCAACTCAGAAGGCTACAGGAAGAGATCGTGGTGATACTATGCGGGCTTGAGATCTACTTCCCGCCCGCATTCTTCGACGTTATGGTGCATCTGCTGGTCCATATCGTGGAGGATATCATCCAACTCGGGCCGACGTTCCTGCACAGCATGATGCCGTTCGAAAGGATGCATGGTGTCATCAAAGGATACGTTCGCAACAGGGCACGTCCAGATGGAAGCATAGCAAAGGGCTTTCTGACCGAAGAGTGCATCTCCTTCTGCACGAATTATCTAGGCATCGAGAACCCCGTTGGTCTGCCCGTCAACAGGCACCTCGGCAGGCTCGCTGGATGGGGTCACCGCGAGGGTCGCCGCGAAATGCATGTCGACTTCATGGGTCGACTCGCCGACTTTGAAAGAGCAAACCTAGTCGCGCTACAACACATAGACGTGGTCGATCCTTGGGTGGTAGAGCACAAAATCTTTATTGAGAAGACGTACAATGACCGAGGCCAACAGAGGACGGAGGGAGCTATAATCAAAGAGCACAACTCATGTTTCACGCGTTGGTTCAAGGAGAAGCTTCTGTCGTACCCTTTACATGAGGATTCTTCCGCGGAAGAAAAACTCATATTCGCCTTGTCACAGGGCGCCGAGCACAACCTGATGACCTATGAGGCGTACGATATCAACGGCTACACATTCTACACCGAGGAAAAGGACATGAAGAGCGATTATCAGAACTCCGTGGTAACGATGGAATCCTACACCGGTAACGACAAGGACAGATACTACGGAAGGATCGAGGAGATCTGGGAGCTGAGCTACGCTGGAGAGAAGGTCCCGATGTTCCGTGTCAGATGGGCCAAGAGCGTCCTAAAAGAAGACCGGTATTTCACCACCATGGTTATAC
Organism: Secale cereale; assembly: GCA_902687465.1. Classification (NCBI taxonomy): domain Eukaryota; kingdom Viridiplantae; phylum Streptophyta; class Magnoliopsida; order Poales; family Poaceae; genus Secale; species Secale cereale. The sequence goes on from LR738711.1 coordinate 252,316,510, forward strand.
CAGAAGCCAAATCCAAGACCGCGGGCGCAAACGTCACCGCGAAAAATGAGCCATGGGTACTGGCTTCCAAAGTGGACCAATGCTTCTTCATTACCGACCCGTCAAAGCCCAGTCGTGTTGTCGTGAGGAGAGGCAAAAGGAACATCATCGGAATGGATGGAGTCTCCAATGAGCAAGACTTTGACAAGTACGGCGACCCGAAGATGGAAGATGACGACGACGATGAAGTACCATACACCACAAGAAGAAGCAGGACCACCCTACCTAAAGGATGTCCGTTCAAGAGAAGATCAATTCAAGGGGTTCCGGGGCTAAATTATTCAACCGCGAGGAAGAAGGGCAAGAAGATTGTGAAAAGATAGCTAAGATTGAATCACGACGTGTCGGCCGCGTGTGTGTGTGTGTCAGTGTCAAGCTCAATTATTACATGCAACTAAATTATTACATGTATCACTTGATTTCAACCATTATTAAAGATCTGTTAAACATTATATTACTTTACATGCAAACTCAATCTTAATTTGACGACTGTTATTTCATGTCAATCTTTGATGACTGTTATTTCATCTCACTTGATTTCAACCATGCCATAGCATTGTAAATGATTCTATATTGTGATTGAGTAAAGGAGATATGCATTGTAAAAAAATTATACGCCCATATTTTTAGGAATGGAGGGAGTATTAAAATTGCCATGTGTTTATTTTAAAGTGTTTGGATGTTTATCATAAGGTTAAAATAAAATTTTAAAAAATATGCAAAAAGTTTATTTCATCTCACTTGATTTCAACCATGCCATAGCATTGTAAATGATTCTATATTGTGATTGAGTAAAGGAGATATGCATTGTAAAAAAATTATACGCCCTATTTTTAGGAATGGAGGGAGTATTAAAATTGCCATGTGTTTATTTTAAAGTGTTTGGATGTTTATCATAAGGTTAAAATAAAATTTTAAAAAATATGCAAAAAGTGGGGTTGCCAGGATTCGAACCTGGGTGGTTCTGTCCATAACCAACGCGCCAACCACTAGGCCATGTGTGTGGTTCTATCCATAACCACACACACAATTCTTATGACTTTGATATTGAGCTGTTTATGGCGCACGACGTAAAAGTGTGCCATTGATATCGATCTGCTAGCTGGCCCTCGATCCCCTGCTTTCTCTCCTCCCCGCGCCTCCCTCTCCTCCCACTCCCGCACTTTAATTTTGGACGAGAGCACCCAATCCCCCCTCCCCGCCGCCCGCCGCCCCCACCGCCGCCGCACTCCGCCCTCTCCCCCACCGCCGCCGCACTCCGCCCTCGCCCTCTCTCCTTCCCCGCGTGCTGCCGGCCTGGACCGCAAGGATCCGCCCTCTCCCCCACCGCC
>LR738711.1:252319156-252426724 GCA_902687465.1 Secale cereale
CTCCCTCCCCTGCTCGGGCCAACGCCGGCCTTCGCCGCGCCGGCCTGGGCTCGGAGACCCCTCCGCCGACGCCCTGTTGCCGCCCCGACCCCGCCCCCTCCCGCAGCCGCCTCGACCCCGCCCCTCCCGTAGCCGCCCCGGCCCCGGTGAGCCTTTTTTCTTGCATTATTTCTGCCGATGAGGAAATATGTTGAATGACTCATGAAGTACTTATAGAATGAAAATGATCAGCTGTGGCGTATTAATTGTGTCGGATTCTGCCTGCACCTTATTAGTTCCAATAGAATTTGCAAGATGTAGTCCATCCCTCATGGCTAAAGCTTCCATTGTTGCTGCATATGGGTAATAGACGCACTTGCCTGCAATGAAAGATCCATTCACATCTCTAATGATAGCAGCCGTCGCTCCTGTGCCCAAATCAACATAAAAGATGCGTCAACATTTAGCTTCACATAGCCAAGATTTGTTTTGGACCATTTAGGGGTACTACTTTGGATGTTTTGTCGGTTTAGATTTGCATTATTTGCGGCTATTGCCAAAACTGAATCTGGCCAACGGCCAAACAGGGTACCAGCAGCCTACCGCAACTACTGCTTGAACCTCCACTGATTATGTGCCATGCACAAGGCAGAAGGAGATCTGAAAATATGTTCAAAGACAGCTGACTCCAAAAGATCAATAACAAGAGCTTCTTTAATTAGGTTCACAAGTCCTAGTTTCAGTCAACACCAACTCCATGAGTTGTGGTTTTGTGATATATTTACTCAAAAACCGAACTGAACTAAACATACAAAAGATTTGGCATGGGACTATGGGAGCATCGATAAGCTAGCATGACTTACATAATGGTGGGGCCTGCTCTAGGGTATTTAGGCTCTGTGTGCAATTTGGCGTGGTTGGTTGCTCTGCAAGTAGTTCAGAGATAGCTAGGCTTGTTTTGTGTCCCGGCTCAAATGGATCAGATGCTGCTAATACTTGTGTCGGTTAACTGTACAATTATTTCTTCTACGTTGGACAACAAACTTATTATTTTTTCTGAAACATACTTATAACACAACTATAAGTAGTACCAAATGTTTGTGAAATCATGCCTTGCCGAAATTTTCCTTATTTCCTACAATAGTATGACAAGTAAGCCTCCACGACTCCAGTTTCTGACTTAAGCAATGAGCTCCAAAGAGTAGAGTTAATTGACAACTTTACAATAAAATGGGCAATGCATATAACACATTAACTGCTGCTAAGCTGTTAGTGGAAAAGATGTAGCCCACACCCTGATATATATACTCATGCGCATGATGTGCCATTCTTACTTGCATGTTGAACTCCATCAACAGTTGCAAATCTCTATTGGTGGCGGGTTGATCAGGTTGCGTTATTTCTGTATGTACCTGCTGCCTGGCAGGTCACCTCTTGCTCTAGCTGGGCCAGCTTTATAAGGCTTGGCTCTATCTGCTGGATATAAGCCTGTGTGAAGAAACACAATAATGGCTTCAGTCAGATTGAATCATATCATGGCCATGTGTACTCTAGCATGGTGATGATATCCAGAATGTTAATAACCTTTTTTTTTCCTTATAAGGCAACTTTTCCGGGCAGCCTCTCTGTTTTGTCCTTGTCCTGTCAAGACCTAAATAAAACCAACCCGAATTTATTTATAGGTGGAATGGCATTCTTTTTCCCATGCAATAAAATTCAAGTTAACAACCGCATGATAATCTCCATTCCCAAACATATTTAAGAAAGAAGACTAAACATACAGTAGCATGCCGTGGAATGTGTGATAGAATATTTGATGATCAACTTGTCTTGCGGCTTGTTCACTTCCTAGTTGGCATCCCCTGCTGGCTCCAACTCTTCCAGCTGCAGCAAAGCACACCAAATGAGCACGCTACACAAACATCGAGGAAGAGGAACTAGTTACATAAACTAGTTTGGTTTTTGTGTGCAATCAACATAAACTAGTTACTAGTGGCAGATTTTACCTAGGACATGTAAAATAACTCAAAAAAGATAACTGAAGAAAACAAGACTGAATGTGATTTTCCTGTTATGTCTAGTTCTACACTTCTACTGGTAGGTTTATACTACTGTTGTATTTTCTTTAAATGCAGTTATGCTGTTGGTCCTGTTACACTCTTGTAGGTATATAAGCACTAGTTATATGGCTACTGCCATGTTCCTATACAGGTTCTTATACTACTTTACTTAAATTATTATCATGGTTCTGAAAGTACACTTGTTCAGAATAGCACCAAGTCCTAGGGCAAACTGAATTCCGCTTCAGTATTGGACAATAGACTTGCTGCTCTGTTATTCTACAGATTCAAACATAGTTTCTGTTCACCAAAAGAGTGATGGGCTTGCTGCTCTGTTGTGCCTATATGTAGGCCTTTTTTGTCCATATGAAAGCAGAGGACCATATGGTCTGTGGCCTTTTCATCCATATGAAAGTAGAGGCACATTGTGGTGCTAGTTTGCTGGGTTTTGTCTCCGACCATCGTGTCGTGATGATTTTGCAGGTACCCCGAGAGGCCCTTGAGTTTGCCGGAATGTCGATTAATTTCCGTTCCGGCAAGTTCGGGTACTCCATATGTCCTATTTTCAGCAAAGGTCATGCTGAAATTTTCCGTGAATTTTAGCATGACTTTGCTACAAATAGGACATATGGGGTACTTGCGACTAATGCATGGGCCGGGGTATCTTAGTACTTAATTAAGTAGGATCAAGAATTAAGTAGGACTAGTTCTGAATAGCTTCTATCAACGGCACTCTAAATGATAAAACCGTAGCTTTTAGGATGCCTCGGTGTCGACAAACCCTAAGTGATGAGACCATGATAATTCCTCACAAACCCTAAATGATGAGATCTTGTTCCTTGACAATAACCAACTTTTTGACCAAACTTTTTTCCTATTTAGAGCGAACATGGCCGACAACGATGAGGCCGGCGGTTCGGGCGGCAAGCCATTCTGGGAGCTGTCCCAGGAGATGGAGGAATACCCTCACCGCTATGAGGACGCCGCGGAAGACACCGATCCCGACTACACAACCCCTAGTGGCGTCGGGGATGACACCACTGATGGTGCCGCCGAGGATGCCACCACTGATGATGGCAGCGAACGCACAGATGGCAGCCAACCGAAGAGGCAACGGAAGGACCGGCGCCCGAACGTGCTCGGCACCGTCAAGGAGGAATTTACTGAAGTGTCCTCCAGTGGGCATCCAACGGAGCCTAAAGAATTAGTCAGTGGGTACGCGGGACAACTCGGGTGCATTGTCCGGAGCACCGTCACGATCAACACCGAGAACCTAAGGCATCGTGAACGAGGGAATTTGCGGATCCTCCTCTTCACGAAGCTGCACGAACGATACAAGTTCCCCGGTGACTTCGCAAACACACGCCTCTCAGGGAATAAAGTGAACAGTGCCGCCCTCACGAAGATGAGCACGGCCCTGGCTTCTTGGAGAGCCCGGGTGAAGAAAATGATTGAAAGAGGTGATAGTTATGAGAAGATCAAGGAGAAAAATCCTTCGATCAGCAAAGCTGACTACCTGGAGTTCAAGACCAAGTGCGAGAGCAACGCATCCGTGGAATCAAGTCAGTGGGGGAAAGAAATGCGGGAATTGAACTTAGGGGTCCACACACTCGGTCCCGGCGGTTACAGAGTGGCGGAACCTAAATGGGACAAGGAGGACGCGGAGCGTGTCGAGCAAGGCCTACCGCCCCTCTTCGATAAATATCGCCATGAAAAGTAGACCAGGAACTATATCAGAGCCCGGTACAAGGAGGACCCGGTAACAAAGGAGCTTACCACGGATCCTAAGGTGAAGGCGCTTGAGCTTGTTCTGGTAAGGAATACACCCCCGCGTAATTAGCTCCATATGGTTGCATTCTAATTAATGAAGCCAAATTTCTAAATGGTTCACGTTCCTTCCGCAGGAAACTGAAAGCAGTAGCGCGGGGTCTCAGAGCTCCCCGTCTGCCCCTTGGGACACCACTTTAAATAGGGCGTTGAATGTAATGAAACAGAAGGATAAGTTAACTAAGCCGACGTCAGCTGGTCGTGTGGCCGGCGAAGGCTTGTCCATGAAATGGTCGGAATACTATAAGACTGGGCGAAAGGAGAGAAAGACCAGCTTGGAAAGCCAGGAGGTTAAAGAACTCAAGGCAAAAGTGGCCCAGATTCCTCAGATAGTCGAAGAGCAAGTGCGAGACCAAGTGCGAGACCAACTGGGAGCGACGATCACCGCCATTATGCCTACCTTGGTTGAGGGGCTGCGGGGGTGGTTTGCGGGCGGCCAACAGGGGCCGCCCCCGATTCCCAGCTTGACGGGCAGCAACTCGCACAACGCGCCGGCAGTGGTGTCTCCGGCGGAGGCGTCATTGGTGTCTCCGGTGCCGGCGCCGGCATTGGAGCTTGATGCACCCGGGTGTGGGAAGAATACGCCGGCCGGCACCTCGGCAGCAAGCGGCCCCTCCGTCACTTGCACGCCCGCCGTTGGCGGTGCCTCGACATTAGCCGAGCTCGACGCCATCACGGTAACTAAGCCTCGGCCGATGACTTCATCTCCTTGCCTTTGACTGGGCATCCCTGACGCCCTACATGTTTTCGCAGGGCGCCGCCAACGAAGTTCCATGCACTCTCCTGCACTTCGTGGACGGCAAGTTGATCGATGTCGCCAAGGCCAAAATCGTTGAACCGGGCAACCGCGTGTTCCACCATAATCCGATGCCACCCACCGTGTATAGGGTTCAACTGGTTCGGGTGCTGCGGGGTTGCGACGACTTGTTACCTCCGTATCGACCCCATGGGGCCGACGAAGACGATGTGATGACCCTCGGCGCCTGCTTCAACTGGCCATTGCTTTGGCCGAAGAGCCAGATTCGTTTGGGGGCGGGGGTCACCACCCCACAGACAACACCGCCAGTCCTGTCGGGGCCAAGCCATGGCAAGACCGCCGCAACGCTACCGCCGTCAGCTGATCCGGGCATGCATATGGCACAGGATCAGGACGTCGACGACGGTACATTTGTCAACGTCGATGACTACTTCAACGAACATGGTGGGTACGGTGACGAATTCTTGGCGCCTCCTTCTCAAGAACCCAACCGTGCAAAAGTCGATCGCGATCTAGCTGGTACCGCGGAGAAACCCAATTGCAACAGGCGTCGTCTGTTCGGTTCTCAGGAGACGCCTCCAGCTGCCGCCTTCACCGAGACTCAAACAGCCGAGGTGGGAAATATTATCAGCCCCACCACACTCAAGAAGGTGGTCTCTGAGCAGACATCGATCCCATTACATCAGCAGAAGCCAAAGAAGGGACGGAAAAGAAATACTAACAAGGGTGCGAGCCAGCCGGCACCGAGTACGATCCGTGCTCAGGACGGGCCACCAATACCTAAGGATATCATGAGGGCGGTGCATGTGGCGGGTAGGCCGATGCTACCGGCTAATCTGTTCAAGGCTGCAACCGGTGCTATGCGGAGTCTGCATGACAGTGTTCTTTCTATGGAGAAGCGGCGTCTCTCCGAGAAAGATGACTCATACCCGGTTTTCGTGGCCAAGGTGCCAGAGGGCAAGGGCTTTGTCGATGGCACCATCGGGAGTATGATCGTCCTGCGGTTTGATGACATCTTCGCTATGTTTAACCTTCATCCGCTGCACTACACCTTCATTTGGCTATTTTCGCTCAATATGGAGATGCAGATCATTAGAGACAAGACCCCGAACATCGTGATAGTCGACCCCTTCTACATGCGTGCCAAGCACTTGGACATCGCTGGGGACCGGCAAGTCGCGAGTTCATACCTCGAAGGCGTCATTATGGCGAACAAAGATAAGGATACCTTCCTCGTGCCTTACTTTCCCGAGTAAGTCATCCCCTCACCGCCCCGTAACATATGATTTCTTAGATTTCGATCGTTCTTTTTTTTTCCTAACATTCCGTGTTTTGTGCAGTGACACACGTTGCACACTCATCCTCTTAAGCCCGAAATATTCCACGGCCACGTATTTCGACTCGGACCGTCAGTCGAAGAAAAACTACACAAATATCAAGAAAGTTCTTGATGATGCTCTCCCCGGCTACGCCAAATCTGGAGGCACCTTCAGGAAGGAAATGTGTAGGTACGGCAAGCACGTGTTCACCCACGTAACGACGTTCCCCTGCGTCAAGCAGCCGCCTAGCAGTCAGAAGGATGCCTACTACGCCCTCCATCACATGCGGGCGATCGTACGGGACCATAATCACCTTATGCTACCAAAGGGTCTCCAAGATTGGGCCGCACGCTTGTCGGCAATCCAGGACATGGACATCAGACAAGAATTCTTTCGCATCCAGTCGGAGTTTGCGGAAATCATCTGTCAAGATGTCCTTCGTACCTCGGGGCTGTTCCACCTCAAATATCAACCGTCCAACAGTGAAATAGAAACAACGCTACAAATGCAGGCTGACAACGACCGCACATTCATGACGCCGACGGATGACGGCGGCTTCATCCACGCTCCGGTCCCTGAGTCGAGTCGAAGAAAGTATTGATGGTATGTAGTTCTGAAATGTCGATTAGCTCGTGTTGTAATTAAACTTTAATGAACTTGTATGTCTCTTTAGTTTGGACAGTCGTTCAACTTATATGTAATCGATGCTATTTATTAGTAGGACCATGAACCGTGCTATTAATGTGTTGCTTTTCTCTTCCGATCCTTTTGTTGCATACTTATATATTATCTGTGAATTGCTACTAACGTTTTGTTTGTCTAGTGCATAGAGATGCCGTCGTACGTCGTGTACAAGGGTAGGGTTCCCGGAGTCTATGACGACTGGGAGGAGTGTCGGAGACAGGTTCACCGTTTCAGCGGTAACAGTTACAAAGGGTACACCACTAGGGAGGAGGCGGAAGCTAGATACGAGCGCTATCTAGAGGGAGAGAGGAGGGAGCGGAGGAGGAACCGGATGAAGACTAGTTTCATCGCGATGATGCTCATCGTGACCGCAGCTCTCTTCTATGTGATGGTAGTTTAGATGATATCAACTTTGTAATGTGACGACAAACTCGCTACTCGGTCTCGAGACCTAAACTTGTCTAATATTTGAACTTTGTTCGCTATTTCGAATTCGGAGACTAATGTGATGAATTGTATTATGTGCTGTTTATATTCTGTGATGTATTGTATTTTGTAACCTGTGCAAATACCAGAAATGCAAAAAGAAATTCCTAGAATTAATAGTAGTGGCGCACCATATTGCACATTAGTGGCGCACCCAGTTAAATAACAGTGGCGCACCCATATGGATATCAGTGGCGCATCAGTAGGGACCCCTGCTGCAATACCAGTGGCGCACCATCTTGCACATTAGTGGCGCACCCAGTTAAATAACAGTGGCGCACCAATATGAATACCAGTGGCGCATCATTAGGGACCCCTGCTGCAATACCAGTGGCGCACTAGGTGGCATACCAATGGCGCACCAGTGGTGCGCCACTGTTATTTGGATTAACAGTGGCGCATCAGAGGTGCGCCATTAGTATTCCTTATTAGTGGCGTGGTATTAGTGGCCCACCCATGGTGCGCCACTAATGGCAATATTGGGTGCGCCACTAATAGCCTTTTTTCTAGTAGTGTGAGTTGTTTACTTCGCCATGGACCCCCCAGACACGGCGGACACGCCCAGAGAGCCAATGGAATGCCATGGCATGTGATAAGCACGCTCCAGAGCGCCGCTACAGTGCGCACCCGCACTGTAGCTTTGCCCAATCGCTCGCCCCCGACCACCTCGTGCTCCCCCCTCGCGCCTACCGATGCGTCTCGACGTCTGCGACTCTCCCCGGCGCTGTCCCCCTCCTCCTCCTCCCTCCAGTGGCCGCCCTCGCATGCGCGCTGGCCGCCCGCAAGCTCCACTCGTTGGCCTCACACGCGCGCGCCCTCTGGAGCATCCCCCGCTCCCCCTCTTCCTTCCCTCCGCCCTGGAATTCGTCCAGCAACACCCCAGACGCAATCCCATCGCCTCCCGTGCACTGTGGCGTCGAGCAGAAGCTCACCGGTGCACAGGTCCACGGGACCTCGCCGTTCCCCTATAAATAGGGCCCCCGAGCCCCTCCTCTCTTCACCAACAGCCTCCCCACACTCCGAGTAGCACTCCAGCACCACCCATTCGCCTCAGAGGGCCTCAGTGCTCGGGATCGACCGGAGCTCCGCCGCATCGGGCGACCGGAGATCTCGCGGTACAGCCCCTCTCTGCCCCAACTCTCGCTCGATCTGGAGCCAGCAGACCTCACTGACTCGTTCCCCTCCTTCTTCCACTCCTATTGCAGCCCGGAGCGAGCCAGCCAAGATCTTCCCGATGTTCCTCCGCCGCGTGTGCTCGCCGCCGGCGAACCACGCCTCTCCGGCGAGCCGCACCACCACCACTGGAACGGCTACTCCTCGCTGAGCCCGTTCCTGCCCTCCGATTGCCCCGCCGTGCCCGGAATCGCCGCCGGTGAGCTCGCCATCGCTTTGGCCGTGAGGTTGAAGATGACAGGTGGGCCCCGCCTGTCATCCTCACCGCTCTCTCTCTCCCCTCGCAGCCACTGACCGCCGGGCTCCGCCCGTCTGGTTTGAAAACCCTGACGCGCGCGTGCTGGCGCCCGAGCGGTGGGCTATTCGCCCTGGGCCGTGCACTGTGGCCGTTCTGGCCCAGTGGCACAGGACCTTTTCTCTTTTTCTTTTTCTGTGACTATTTCAAATAATTTCACAGAAATAAATAATTGTCCAAATGAATTAATTCCTACTCCTAAAATCTTGTAAAACTCCAACCTATTTAATGGTGTCACTTTCACACATATCCATGAACATTTTCTGTTCTGTTCAAATTTAAATTCATATTTGAACATTAAAACTCCTGTTAAAAAATCCTTAGATTCCATTGTGCCACTCCAATACTCAAACTAAGAATTTTTGCCATCTTAGTTTTCTCTCTAGTATTTAACAAAAATAAGTTGACATTTTTCTGAGCACTTTGATTTTTCTGTTTCTATTGTGGTCTTATTTTCCCGTTGTTATTTTGCGACGTTAGATACCGTATTTGACGAGGTTGCTGAAGAAGAAGGTGGAGAAGGATTTGAAGACTTTGAAGACCAAGCCAATCCAGGCAAGCAGCCCTTTGACCATGATACACTTGAGTTCTTCGGGACCCGTTTGTTTCCGAATGCATGATGATGAGAGTTATGGTGGTGACCTAGTTTGAAACCACCATATGATGCATGCTTTACTCTTGATCTTGCTATGTGCTAGATGAAATGCTAATGGGTAGTAGTGATGCTTAGTAATGCATGTTGTGCCATGAAACCTTCGTGGTTGCATTCTTTTCAAAAAACCCATCGGGTGCCCCTAATGCCCGAGGGTGATATTGAGTTGGGTCATCACTTGAGGAAGAAGTGATGTGCTGGGTAAAGATCTTGTGCATGGGTGAAATGATGGATTAGATTTATGTGTGACTACCGTCCCAACCAAACATGTGCAACCACTCTACCCCTTGTGGGATGGGGCTTTATTGATTACTTAGGCCGATACTAGCATGGTGCCCGCATTACTAGTGACGGGAAGACTTGAGGTCTTTCCCGGGATGGGGTCGTGCTTGGATAGACGACCATGACTGTTTTTACAGGACACCGGACACACCGTTGGTCCCTTCGGGTACGCGTGACATTGAAATTAGGGCAAGTGCCATGATCTATTGTTTGTACTCGAGGGCCGTGTACCAACGAGTGGACCCTATGTTAGTGTCGTCTAAGGAAAGATAATGACCGGGTGCTTCCCCCGAGTACTTGAGGTACTGCGGGATCGTGGGTGACACGAAAGCTTCCCGGATCTTGTGGGTAAAGTGGGCAACCTCTGCAGAGTGTAAAACTATTCGAATAGTCGTGTCCACGGTCATGGACAGTTGGGTGGTGCTACTTAAACTATGTCCAGAGTTTTACTACATCGGTGAAAGTATGTGTGTGTGATGAGTCAAGGTGGTGACTTGACTAGTTGAGCTGAATCATATTCATGTTGATATCGGTAACCCGTCCTTGAGGTTACGTGAAAATTATTGATGCATATACTTGATGATAGAATATTTATTCTAGCTCGTTGCTAGATTGCTCATTGTTGTACAATTGCATTGTTACTTTGAACCAAATCATGGGTTGCTTGCGAGTACATTCAAAGTACTCATTGGCTTGCCACTGGTTATTTAATTGGCCAGGCATGGAGGAACAAGAATATGAAGAAGAGTTTTATGGAGACGAACATGCGAACTAGGAAGCTATCACAGTCAGAATGCCTGTAGGGTTAAGGCAGATGGCATGGGTTCTACTTATCATCGAAAACTTCCGCTATTTGAGTTATTTTCTATTCAGCCCGTGAGGCTTTATCTATGTAAGACTTGGCCATAATGGCCTTAATTTGTGTAAGACGGTATGTATGGATGTAAGACTCTTGTTATTCAGCTTCTGTGTGTTCTGTGAGCATTGATCTCTGGGATCACTGTACACGTGCATTCGGTGATCTCGACTTCTAAGTCGGGGTCCCCACAAAAATGAAGGCTAGCAAAAGATTGAGAAGCGACCAACCAAGAAACGGATAATCTCGTAAGCAAGCATTAAGCATAAATAACATCGAATAATATACCACGAGTAGGATATATTTCATTGCATGACTATGACTTGCGTACTTGCATAGGGAATCACAAACCTTAACACTAATATTCTTACTAAAGCATAATTACTCATCAACATAACTCACATATCACATCATCATATCTCAAAACTATTACTAAGAATCAAGTTTATTTTGTCCAATGATCTTCATCAAAGTTTTTATTATATCCTTCTTGGATATCTATCACTTTGGGACTAATTTTCATGTGTTTCTTTTCATAAGCTCAAACAAATATAAGTTAAGATCATGAGCATAAATAAATTTCTTTCTCACAAAATAATTTAAGTAAAGTAAGAGAGAATTTCTTCAAAATTTTACTAACTATCAAATAAATCTGGGTGAAGCAATAGACCATTTCTTCAAAAATACTAAGCACATCATGCTCAAAAAGATATAAGTCAAGCACTAGAGCAAGTCCATTGCTCATAAACAATTTAAGTGAAGCATAGAGAGCAATTCCAACAAGTCATGACATAATTTTGGCTCTCTAAAATAAGTGTGTCCTTCAAGGGATGAAGACTTAAAACACAAAATAAAAAAAGCAAAGAGTCATATCATACAAGACGCTCCAAGCAAAACACATATCATGTGATGAATAAAAATATAGCTTCGACTAAAATACTGATGGTCGCAATAAGAAAGAGGGGATGCCACTCGGGGGCATCCCCAAGCTTAGTTGGTTGCTCATTTTTGGATATAGCTTGCAATGCTGGGGAATCCCCAAGCTTAGGCTCTTCTATCCTTTGTTCCTTCATCCATCGTAAGATAACCAAAACTTGAAAACTTCAATCACACAAAACTCAACAAAACCTTCGTGAGATCCGTTAGCATAAGAAAGCAAACCACTACTATAAGTATTGTACCGAACCAATTCATATTTTTTTTAATTATATCTACTGTATTCCAAGTTTTCTATGGCAAAAACTCATCAAAGATAACCATAGAGCCATCAAAATAAGCACACAACGCAAAGAAAACCGAGCAGTCTGTCGCAATCTGACTATTCCGAAAATTTCTGAAACTCCAAAAATTCTGCCAAATTAGGAAGACCAGGGTAATTTGTATATTAATCAATGCTGAGGATATCGCTTATCGTTATCGTCTCGGTCACCTGGGGATTAGAGATTAATCGAAAATCGGCCGATTAATCAATTTTATCGGTTGACTATTAATCGCCATTTTTTTCAAATCCCAGGTTCCCAACACTAAAATATGTTATATTCAACACCAAAACAATATTGGACAGAAGTGCAACCTTGAATCCTAGCCTTTGAATCCTGATATAATGACAAATAAAATAGAAAAACATTACATATTGCGTACCAAGGTCCACAAAACACAAATAAACATAGTTCTTGCAAACATAGTGCTACGAATAGGCCCAATTTATCGGTAGATTCCCGATAAATCTCTTATCATACCGATAAATCGGCCCAAATGATAAATGGTGAAGATAAAGCATAATCTTATCGGTCACCCAAGAGTAGCGATAAATCGGACGATAAATCGCTGAATCGGAAGATTTCTTGAACAGTGATATTAATATTAGGCAAAACGAATCAGGGCAAAAGCACTTTTCTGTGATTTCTGAAAATTATTTTCGTGACTACATAAGTTTCTGTTTTTCAGCAAGATCAAACAACTATCACGCAAGTAGATCCTAAAGGCTTTACTTGGCACAAACACTAATTAAAACACACAAAAACACAATCATAATAGTATCATAATTGTGCAAACACTCAAGAACAGAAAGCAAAAAGCAAAAATAATTTTTATTCATTGGGTTGCCTCCCAACAAGCGCTATTGTTTTACGCCCTTAGCTAGGCATAAAGCAAGGATCTAAGTTTTGTCATCTTTGTTCTTAATTTTCTTAGAGGTATTTTCATCATGTGGTTTTGTAAACACAACATAAAACATATTGTCCATGGAAGCCTGAGCATTCCTAAGTTGGTGTTCATCATAACCCTTTTGATTTCCCGCTATAATCCAAGAGTAATGTTGATTAACATTATTGAAAACTTGTTGGATTATATCTAAAACGGGAACTTCCTTTTTAAGATTCTCATCAAAGATTTTATTTTGCAGAAGAAAATGTCTCAGAGCATAGTCACTATTGTAAAGAATTTCATCTATCACAGATTTTTCACGATCCATACCATAAAAATCAAAGATTTCCCTAGCTTCCCATATTATGTAGTCAACCTCATTCATAAGAACGAGAGTGGCCAACTTTTTAGCCCTATGATTCTTTGTAACTGGAAGCTCAAAAAACAATCTTTGCAGAGTAGGATGGGTACAAATAAATTTACTTTCAAGTTTCAGAACTAGTGCTGAAATAGCATTCGAATAAGATCTAGTAGTTTTAAGTATAGGAGCATCATTAAGACTCAAATTTCCCACACAATTGAAAAATTCTTGGATACGTTCTTTTCCCATAACATTCCCTTGCCTCAAGATAAAAGTTTTAGCATCCAGATTGCCTGTACGTCCAATCTTAGGGGTAAGGCCATCATCTGTTGGTGCCATACCGAAATCACTCATGATTGAAAGCAAAGAATAGATCTGACGAGAAAACCGCGAACAGAAAATGAAAGGCGAATAAAATGGCAAATTTTTGTGAAGTGGGGGAGAGGAAAACGAGAGGCAAATGGCAAATAATGTAAATTGCAAGGAGATGAGATTTGTGATTAGGAACCTGGTATATGTTGAAGATCCTCCCCGGTAGAGGCGCCAGAAATTCCTTCTGATGTCGCTTGAAACTACGTCGGTATTTGCCCAAAGAGGAAGGATGATGCAGCACAACGGCGGTAGGTATTTCCCTCGGATATGAAACCATGGTTATTGAAGCAGTAGGAGAACCAAGCAACACAACGTAAACAGCCCCTGCACACAGATAACAAATCATCGCAACCCGATGTGTTAAAGGGGCTGTCAATCCCTTCCGGGGTACGGCGCCTCAAGATAGGCAAACAGACGTGAGATAAATTTGTAGTAAATTGATAGATCGAACGCCAAATAAAATAAATAGAGATAAAACAACAAGGTATTTTTGTATTTTTGTTTAATAGATCTGAAAATAAATGCAATGAAAAAGTAGATCGCAAAGGCAAATATATGAGAAAGAGCCCCGGGGGCCGTAGGTTTCACTAGTGGCTTCTCTCGAGAAAAATAGCGAACGGTGGGTGAACAAATTACTGTTCGGCAATTGATAGAACTTCAAATACTCATGATGATATCCAGGCAATGATCATTATATAGGCATCACGTGCAAGATTAGTAGACCGACTCCTACCTGCATCTACTACTATTACTCCACACATCGACCGCTATCCAGCATGCATCTAATGTATTAAGTTGATGAAAAAACGGAGTAATGCAATAAGAACGATGACATGATGTAGACAAGATCTATCTACGTAGAGATAGACCCCATCTTTTTATCCTTAGTAGCAACGATGTCGTTTCCCTTTCTGTCACTGGGATCAAGCACCGTAAGATCGAACCCACTACAAAGCACCTCTTCCCGTTGCAAGATAAATAGATCAAGTTGGCCAAAAAACCAAATATCGGAGAAGAAATACGAGGCTATAAGAGATCATGCATACAAGAGATGAAAGAAACTCAAATACTTTCATGGACATAAAAAGATAGATCTGATCATAAACTCAAGGTTCATTGATCCCAGCAAACACACCACAAAAGAGTTACATCATATGGATCTCCAAGAGACCATTGTATTGAGAATTCCGAGAGAGAGTTGAAGCAATCTAGCTACTAACTACGGACCCGAAAGTCTACAAAGAACTACTCATGCATCAGCGGAGAGGCACCAATGGAGGTGGTGAACCCCATCCGGGATAGTGTCTAGATTGGATCTGGTGGTTGTGGACTCTGCGACGGCTGGATGAATATTTCGTCGACTCCCCTAGGGTTTTTGGAATATTGGGGTATTTATAGAGCAAAGAGGCGGTCCGGGGGGCACCCGAGGTGGGCACAACCCAGCATGGCACGCCTGGGCCTCCTGGCGCGCCCTGGTGGGTTGTGCCCCCACCCTCAGGGCACCCCACACGCAACAAGGGCCCATTATGTTCCTTCTGGTCCATAAAAAATCTCCGTGGAGTTTCGTTGCATTTGGACTCCGTTTGATATTGATTTCCTACGATGTAAAAAACATGCAGAAAACAACAAGTGGCGCTTGGCACTATGTCAATAGGTTAGTACCAAAAAATGATATAAATGACTATAAAATGATTGTAAAACATCCAAGATTGATAATATAACAGCATGGAACAATAAAAAATTATAGATACGTTGGTGACGTATCAAGGGCTTCTACATCATCCTTGCTTCCTTCTGATGATGCCTGAGTAGTTCACCAAAGACCTACGGGTCCATAGATAGTAGCCAGATGGCTTCTTCTCTCTCTTTGATGTTCAATGCAATGTTCTCCTCGATGCTCTTGGAGTTCTATTCGATGTACTCTTCTTTTGCGGTGTGTTTGTTGCGTGATACGTCCATTCTGCATCATGTTTTTATGTTGATATTTATCGCATTATGGGGTGTTATTTCACATTATGGTACAATACTTGTGCCATTTCTATCTTATTTTACAAGATTTACAAGAAGAGGAAGAATGCCGGTAGGTGGAATTCTGGACCAGAAACGTGCAAATCTGAGATACCTATTCTGCACAACTCCAAATGTCCTGAAAGTTTATGGAGAATTGTTTTGGAATAAAAAATATTGGGCAAAGAAACAACAGAAGGAGATCCACCAGGTGGCCACAAGCCTGGGGGCGCGCCCTACTCCCTAGGGCGTGCCTCCCGAGCTTTGTGGGCCCCCTGGCCAACCCCAAGTGTCCATCTTCTCCTATATGAAGGGTTTTGACCTATAGAAAATCATAATGAGGCTTTCAGGACGAAGCGCTGCCATCTCGAGGCAGAACCTGGGCAGAAGCAATCTAGGGCTCCGGCAGAGCGATTCTACAGGCGACACTTCCCTCTGGGAGGGGGAAATCGAAGCCATCGTCATCACCAACGATCCTCTCATTGTGGGAGGGTCAATCTTCATCAACGTATTCACCAACACCATCTCCTATCAAACCCTAGTTCATCTCTTGTATTCAATCTTTGCCTCAAAACCTTAGATTGGTGTGGGTTGCTAGTAGTGTTGATTACTCCTTGTAGTTTATGCTAGTTGGTTTATTTGGTGGAAGATCATATGTTTAGATCCTTAATGATATATATTACCCCTCTGATCTTGAACATGAACATGCTTTGTGAGTAGTTATGTTTGTTCCTCAGGACAAGGGATAAGTCTTGCTATAAGTCATCATGTGAATTTGGTAATCGTTTGATATTTTGATGTGATGTATGCTGTCTTTTCTCTAGTGGTGTTATGTGAACATCGAATACATGACACTTTGCAATGATTTGGGCCTATGGGAATGCATTGGGAAGTAATAAGTAGATGATGGGTTGCTAGAGTGATAGAAGCTTAAACCCTAGTTTATGCATTGCTTCGTAAGGGGCTGTTTTGGATCCATATGTTTAATGCTATGGTTAGATTTATCTTAATTATTCTTTCGTAGTTGCGGATGCTTGCGAGAGGGGTTAATCATAAGTGGGAGTATTGTCCAAGTAAGGACAACACCCAAGCACCAGTCCACCCACATATAAAATTATCAAATCAACGAACGCAAATCATGTGAGCATGATGAAAACTAACTTGTCGATAATTCCCATGTGTCCTCGGGAGCGCTTTGCTTTATATTACAGTTCATCCAGGCTTATCCTTTGTTATAAAAAGGATTGGGCCACCTCGCTGCAACTTTTCTACAATTATTACTTGTTACCCGTTATGAATTATCTTACTACCAAACTATCTGTTATCGGTAATTTTAGTGCTTGCTGAAAACCGCTTGTCATTTCCTTCTGCTCCTCATTGGGTTTGACACTCTTACATATCGAAAGGACTACGATTGATACCCTATACTTGTGGGTCATCAAGACTCTTTTCTGGTGCCGTTGCCGGGAGTGAAGCACCTTTGGTGAGTGGAATTTGGTAAGGAAAAAATTATATTACGTGCTGAAATTTACTGTTACTTGTCACTATGGAAAATAATCCTTTAAGGGGCTTGTTCGGGGTATCTTCACCTCGACTGGAAGCAAAAAGAGTTTTCCCTCAACCTACTGCACCTACTGAAGATTTATTATGAAACTCCTTCGGGTATGATAGAGAAACTGATAGCTAATCCTTATGCAGGAGATGGAACACTACATCCTGATATGCATCTAATCTATGTGGATTAAGTTTGTGGAATCTTTAAGTTGCAGGTTTACCCGAAGATGAAGTATACACGAAGGTATTCCCTTTACTTTGAAGGGAAAGTCATTGACATGCTATAGGCTATGTGATGATATTGGAGCTTGGAATTACAACCGATTGAAATTGGAATTTCATCAAAAGTTTTATCCTGTGCATCGGGTTCATCATGATCGGAATTATATATATAATTTTTGGCCTTGTGAAGGAGAAAGTATTGCTCAAGCTTGGAGGAGGCTTAAGTCAGTGTAATATTCATGCCCCAATCATTAGCTCTCAAGAGAAATTATTATTCAGAATTTTTATGCTCGGCTTTCTCGTATGATCAATCCATGCTCGATAATTCTTGTACTGGTTCTTTCATGAACAAGACTATTGAATTCAGATGGGATCTTTTGGAAATAATTAAACACAACTCTGAAGATTGGGAGCTCGACGAAGGTAATGATTCAGGTATGAAGCTTGAGTTTGATTGTGTTAAATCTTTTATGGATACCGATGCCTTTCATAATTTTAGCACTAAATATGGACTTAACTCCGATATAGTAGCTTCTTTTTGTGAATCATTTGCTACTCATGTTGATCTCCCTAAGGAGAAGTGGTTTAAATATCACCCTCGCATTGAAGTAAAAATAGTATAATCTATTGAATCTAGAGAAGAAACTACTACTTATAATGTTGATCCAGATATTTTTACTGCTTATATTGAGAAACCACCATTTCCTGTTAGGATAAAAGAACATGCTAAAGCTTCAGCTGTGGTTCGCAAAAGTTATACAAGAACACCTACACCCTCTAAACAAATTAAATTTCAACCTAATGTTGCTATGGTTAAAGATCTCCTGGTTGAAAATGTTGATGGGCACGTTATTTATTTATGTGATGAAGCCACTAGAATTGCTAAACCCGATGAAAAAGGTAAACATAGACCTATTGTGGGCATGCCAGTTGTCTGTGTTAAAATAAGAGATCATTGTTATCATGGTTTATGTGATTTGGGTGCTAGTGTGAGTGCAATCCCATTTACTTTATATCAAAAAATTATGAATGATATTGCACCTGCTGAAATAGAATATATTTATGTTTCTATTAAACTTGCTAATAGAGATACTATCACACCACTTGGGATTATTAGAGATGTTGAAGTCTTGTGTGGAAGAATAAAATACCCTACTGATTTTCTAGTTATTGGTCCCCACAAGATGATTTTTGCCCCATTATATTTGGTAGACCTTTCTTAACCCCGGTTAATGCTAAGATAGATTGTGAGAAAGAAACTGTTAGTGTAAGTTTTGGTGATGAGTCTCATGATTTTAATTTCTCCAAATTCCATAGACAACCTCGTGATAGAGCATTATCTAGTAAAGATGAAATCATTGGTCTTGCTTCTATTGTTGTACCTCCTACTGATCCTTTAGAACAATGTTTGCTAGACCATTAAAATGGTATGCTTATGAATGAAAGAAACAAAATAGATGATATATTCTTTCAACAAATGCCTGTTTTGAAACACAATCTCCATGTTGAGACTCTTGGAGATCCACTTCCACCCGAGAGCAATCCCATGTTTGAGCTTAAACAATTACCTGATACTTTGAAATATGCTTATCTCGATGAAAAGAAGATATACCATATTATTATTAGTGCTAACCTTTCAGAGCATCAAGAAAAGAAATTATCAAAAACTCTGAAGAAGCACCATGCTTCTATTGGATGTACTCTCGATGATCTTAAGGGCATTAGTCCCACTCTATGTCAGCACAAAATTAAATTGGAGAAAGATGATAAACCAGCTGTTGATCATCAACGACGGTTAAATCCTAAGATGAAAGAAGTGGTAAGAAATGAAATACTAAAGCTTCTAGAAGTAGGTATAATCTATCTCATAGCTGACAGTAGATGGGTAAGGCATGTTCATTGTGTCCCTAAAAAGGTGGTATTACTGTTGTTCCTAATGATAAAAATGAACTTATCGTCTTATCCCACAAAGAATGATCACGTGTTATAGAATGGTAATTGATTTTGGAAAATTAAATAAAGCCACTATGAAAGATCATTAACCTCTACCTTTTATTGATGAAATGCTAGAAAGGTTATCAAAACATACACATTTTTGTTTTCTAGATGGATACTCTAGTTTTTCCCAAATACCTATGCCACAAGAGTATCCAGAAAAAATCACTTTCACATGCCCTTTCGGTACTTTGCTTACAGATGTATGCCTTTCGGGTTATGTAATGCACCCTCTACTTTCCAAAGATGTATGACTGCTATATTCTCTGACTTTTCTGAAAATATTGCTATGGTTTTCATGGATGATTTTTCTGTATACGGAACTTCTTCTAATGATTGCTTAAGCAACCTTGATCGAGTTTTCCAGAGATGTGAAGAAACTAATCTTGTCTTGAATTGGGAGAAGTGCCACTTTATGGTTAATGAATGTATTGTCTTGGGGCATAAAATCTCCAAAATAGGTATTGAAGTTGATAAAGCTAAAGCTGATGTAATTGAGAAAATGCCATGTCCTAAAGATATCAAAGATATAAGAAGTTTCCTTGGTCATGCTGGTTTCTATAGGAGATTTATTAAAGACTTCTCTAAAATCTCTAGGCCTCTTAACAATTTTTTGCAAAAGGATGTTCCATTTGTTTTTTATGATGATTGTGTAGAAGCAGTTGAACTACTTAAGAAAGCCTTAACCTCTGCACCCATTGTTGTGACGCCCGAATAATTATGCTACAACAACCTCTGCTAATGATGCCACGTCACCACAATTACTATTGTTAATCATGCGATGGTTCAATCATGTTCGAATTCAAAATGCAAAATCAAGTCAAACTATAAAAGTTTTCAAATGTCACAAACAAAATGTTCCTCATGTGGAAAATATTCATTTATTAATATTGGTGTTGGATCAACATTTTTGGCAAAGTGTTTAAATACCCTCAAATAATTGAAACATGGGTTAAACCAAATAGCTAAATGCTATTAAAATTATAACAATGCTAAACTAGATTAGGTATGTGCCAAACTTAATTATGGTAGTGGCCTAATTATTTACACTAATTTAGGTGCAAGTTTCTTATTTTTAGAAAACTAGTTTTGCTACAAAAAGGAAATAGAAATCAGTAGCTAAAACTAAAACTGAAAAAGGTTAAAATAAAAATAAAATGCACTGCGCACTTACCAGGCCCAGAGCACACAGTGCCAGGCCCGGTGCACACAGTGTCACGCCCAGCCCATCGCACTGGCCGTCGTCTTCTTCATCACCGTGGCAGCATCGCACACGCCCGCGGTCGGTGCAACCGGTGGATCAACGCCACCGAGGCGCTACAAGGCATAGGGGGGATATGTGCGTCCCCCGCAAGCCCCTAGTAAACCCTAGCGCCATTTCCCCCTTCCCTTGTGCCGCCTACTTCCACCTCGTTCGCAGTCGAACCACGTCTCCATGGCCGACTTCATCCTGGTGGCCACTGCCCTCCCCGCCGCCTGAGCCTGTGCCAGGAGCATCGCCTCTGTCGTCTTCGTCAACTACATGGACGTATTCGAGCTCCGGACCCCTGCCTCGTGCGGACCGACGCCCTCGGCCGTCGTGGATCGCCGACGCCGTCCGTCTGCTCCGAGCCTTCCCCGAGCCCATCTTTGCACCCCTACAGGTCCCAGTGAGCTCCTCGACCTTTCCCCCCTCCTCGCGCAGTAGCTCGCGCCCCCTAACACTGCTCTCCACCGCGTCGAGAACCCACCGCCGCCGTTCACCTCGCCACCTCAGCCATAGTCGGCCAAGCTCACACCCGAGCATTGTTGCATGCTCACCACACCCCTAGGATGCAGACGCACCCTTTGACGCTTACTCCCGTGCCCTCTAGCGCCATACCAGCCAAAGTCGTGCTCCGGCCTCCGCCTCCGGTCATCGCCGGAGTCGTTCCCAGCCTCCCGGCCGGCTACCAATGCCGCAGACCGATGCACGGCTCTGCACGCATCCGAACGAGATAGGCCGTGCTCGTGTGGACCGCTATGGTGCGATCCCGTTTTCCCCAGCCATTCCCGTGGTCGCCACCGGCGCGCAAACGCAGCCGCTCGTGTCCGAGCACGCCTGTCACCGCTGCTCCTACCGGCTGCTGCTATTGATGGCCGCCGCTGCTGTCGCCTACGCGCCGCCTATGCTCACTGCCCGCGCCACCGCCGCCTCCCGCTGTCGCGGCGCGCCCGCCGCAACCACTGCTTGCCGCCCCGTCGCTGCTGCCACCCTCCGTCGACGCCGTCCGCTACGACCGGCCCCCACCGCACACTCCGGCCAGCCGCCCCCCTGTCCTCCGCTCGCTCGCGGCCGCTCCAGCCGGCCAGCCTCGCCGCGCCCTGGCCATGGCTAGTGGCTGCATGCGAGCTATGTGGCCGCCGGCCACAACCAAGTGGGCTGCAGGGGCCTATTCGTTTAGACTAGCACGACCCACTAACCCGCAGGCCCTCACCCACCTGGCTAAACTTAAATTAGTTTAGTTTAAATACTATTAAACTAGCAGAGTATGACATGTGGGGTCCTGGTGAGCCCTTTGACTAGTCAGCTGGTCCATGTTGACTGCTGACTAGGCAGTCAACTGGACCCCACTTGTCAGCCTCTTATTGCACTTTGTTGGGTACACTTTTGTGTACCTGTAGCAATTTACTACTAAAACAAATTGGAATTAAATTAAAACTCAAAAAATTCAGAAATCAATTAAACTGTGTCGACGATGACCCCTCCTTGCCAAAGCAACCATGCAAGCCCCCCCCCCTGATCACTAGATATCGCCCATTCTCCTTTCTCTCTTATTCTTGCATTAGGTTTACTACTATTGTTGATTCGATAGCTCCTATTCTGTTGCATAGCCTGTCATTGTTGCTACAACTGTTGATACCTTTACCTCCTATCCTAATGCTTAGTATCGGATGCTAGTATTCCATCAATGGCCCTACATTCTTGTCCAGCCTCCATGCTATACTATTGGGCCGTGATCACTTCGGGAGGTGATCACGGGTATATACTATACTACTACATACTCATGTTGATGATTCGGAGATGGGGGCTGAAGGGGCAGGTGGTTCTACACAGGTAGTGGTGGGCATGGGTTCCCGGCGGCCCCTTGATGGTTACTTTGTGGCAGAGCGATAGGGCAGGTCACGACCACCTAGGAGACAGGTGGGCCTAGCCCTAGTCGTTGTCCGCGGTTATTTCATAATAACACGCTTAACGAGATCTTGGTATTTGATCTGAGTCTGGCCATTGGCCTATACGCACTAACCAGTTACGTGGGAATAGTTATGGGCACTCGACGTCGTGGTATCAGCCGAAGCCTTCTTGAAGTCAGCGACTGAGCAGCGCGCGCCGGATTGGACTGGAAAGCCGCTCTGGTATTAGGAGTGGCTAGGTCTGCTTACCGGCCGCCCTCGCAACATGCAGGTGTGCAATGGGCGATGGGCCCAGACCCCTGCGCGCTTAGGACTTAGACCGGCGTGCTGACCTCTCTGTTGTGCTTAGGTAGGGCTACGACGTGTTGATCTTTCGATGCCGGGCATGACCCAGGAAAGTGTGTCCGGCCAAATGGGATCGAGTGTGCTGGGTAATGTGGTGCACCCTTGCAGGGAAGTTAATCTATTCGAATAGTTGTGTCCCTCAGTAAAAGGACGACCCAGAGTTGTACTCCGACCTCATGACAACTAGAACTGGATACTTAATAAAACACACCCTTTCAAGTTCTAGATACAACCCGGTGATCGCTTTCCCACAGGGAGACGAGGGGAGGATCGCTAGGTAGGATTATGCTATACAATGTTACTTGGTGAACTTACCATCTACTCCCTTCTACTGCTGCAAGACGGAGGCTGCCAGAAGCAAGGGTACTTGTTACTTTCTAGCTACTCTCTTCTACTGCTGCAAGATGGAGGTGGCCAGAGCGTAGTCTTCGATTGGATTAGCTATCCCCCTCTTATTCTGGCATTCTGCAGTTTAGCCCATAGATATTACCCCCTTTTCACAGATATCATTGCATATGTAGTGTAGATCCTTGCTTGCGAGTACTTTGGATGAGTACTCACGGTTGCTTTGCTCCCCCTTTCCCCCCTTTTTCCTTTCTTCTCGGATGATGCAACCAGATCGGTGGAGTCCAGGACCCAGAGGATCCCGAGGATGTTTCTACGTGGAGTTCGTCTTCGAGGAGTAGTTAGGAGGTCCCAGGCAGGAGGCCTTGCCTTTTCGATCGTTGTTACTTTTGTGCTAGCCTTCTTAAGGAAAACTTGTTTAACTTATGTATGTACTCAGATATTATTGCTTCCACTGACTCTTGTGTTTTCGAGCTTATGTATTCGATCCATCGAGGCCCCTGGCTTGTAATATAAAGCTTGTATTATTTTAATTTGTGTCCAGAGCTGTGTTTTGATATCTTCCAGTGAGTCCCTAATCTTGGTCGTACACATTTGCATGCATGATTAGTTTACGGTCAAATCGGGGGTGTCACAATTGTTCAACCACCTGATTGGAACCCACCCTTTGAAATTATGTGTGATGCAAGTGATTATGCTGTTGGTGCTGTTCTAGGATAGGGAGTTGATAAGAAATTAAATGCTATCCATTATGCTAGTAAAACTCTGGATAGTGCTCAAAGAAATTATGCGACCACTGAAAAAGAATTTTTAGTAGTTGTGTTTGCTTGTGATAAATTCAGATCTTACATTGTTGATTCCAAAGTAATTGTTCACACTGATCATGCTGCTATTAAGTACCTTATGGAAAAGAAAGATGCTAAACCTAGACTCATTATGTGGGCTATCTTGCTACAAGAATTTGATTTACATATTATTGATAGGAAGGGAGCTGACAACCCCGTAGTAGACAACTTGTCTAGGTTAGAAAATATTCTTGATGAGCCACTACCTATTGATGATAGTTTTCCTGACAACTAGCTATCATAAATGCTTCTCGTAGTACTCCATTGTATGCAGACTATGCTAATTATATTGTTGCTAAATTTATACCACCTAGTTTCACATACCAACAAAAGAAAAAAGTTTTTCTATTATTTAAGACATTACTTCTAGGATGACCCTACCTTTACAAAGAAGGAGTAGATGGTGTTACTAGACGTTGTGTACTTGAGCATGAATAGGAATAGATCCTACGCAAGTGTCACTTCGAGGCTTACGGAGGACACCATGTGGGAGACAGAACTGCGCTCAAGGTATTACAATCTGGTATTTATTGGCCTACTCTTTTCAAAGATGCTCGCAAGTTTGTCTTGTCTTGTCATGAGTGCCAAAGAATTGGTAACATTGGTAGATGTCAGGAAATGCCTATGAATTATTCACTTGTTATTGAACAATTTGATGTTTGGGGATTTGATTATATGGGATATTTTCCTTCCTATAATGGGTATACACATATTTTGGTTGCTGCTGATTATGTTACTAAGTGGGTAGAAGCTATTCCAACTAGTAGTGTAGATCATAACACATCCATTAAAATGCTTAAATAACTTATTTTTTTGTGGTTTGGAGTCCCTAGATATTTAATGACTAATGGAGGTTCACACTTTATTCATGGTGCTTTCCGTAAATTGCTTGCTAATTAAAAATGATGTTAACCATAGAATTGCATCTCCTTATCATCCTCAGTCTGGTGGTCAAGTAGAATTAAGTAATAGGGAAACTAAATTGATCTTGCAAAAGACTGTCCATTGATCTTGGAAGAATTGGTCTAAGAAACTTGATGATTCATTATGGGCTTATAGAACTTCTTATTAAAATCCTATCGGTATGTCTCCATAAAAAATGATTTATGGAAAAGCATGTCACTTACCCCTTGAATTCGAACACAAAGCTTATTGGGATATTAAAGAGCTCAACTATGATTTCAAATTTTCCGGTGAAAAGTGGTTATTTGACATTAACTCACTTGATGAATGGAGAACCCAAGGCTATGAAAATGCCAAATTGTTTAAAGAGAAAGTTAAAAGATGGCATGACAAAAGAATACAAAAGAGGGAATTCAATGTAGGGGACCATGTCTTGCTATACAATTCTTGTTTAAGCTTTTTTGCAGGAAAACTTCACTCTAAATGGGAAGGACCTTACGTTGTCGAAGAAGTCTACCATTACGGCGCTATCAAGATCAACAACATCGAAGGCAATAACCCGAAGGTGGTGAATGGACAAAGAATCAAACATTATATCTCAGGTACCCCAATAAATGTTGAGGCCAACATTATTCATTCCATAACACTGGAGGAATACATACAGGAAACCATCCAGAACGCTCCAGAACCCTGAAAAGGAATAGGTATGTGTTACGGTAAGTAAACTGATACGTCTCCAACGTATCCACAATTTTTGATTATTCCATGCAATTATATATTCTGTTTTGGATGTTCAATGGGCTTTATTATACACTTTTATATTATTTTTAGGACTAACCTACTAACCCAAGGCCCAGTGCAAATTGTTGTTTTTTGCCTATTTCAGTGTTTCGTAGAAAAGGAATATCAAACGGAGTCCAAACGGAATGAAACCTTCGGGAGAGTTATTTTTGGAACAATATCAACATAGAAGACTTGGAGTACACGCCTGGAAGCGAGAGAGGCGGCCACGAGGGCAGGGTGCGCCCAGGGGGGTAGGCGCGCCCCCACCCTCGTGGGTCCCCTCTGGCTCCCCTAACGTGCCTCTTCAGCCTATATATACCCTCATACCCTGAAAACATCGGGGAGAGCCATGAAATCCTAATTCCACCGCCTTAACGTTCTGTACCCGTGAGATCCCATCTTGGGGCCTGTTCCGGAGCTCCGCCGGAGGGGGCATCGATCACGGAGGGCTTCTACATCAACACCATAGCCTATCCGATGAGTTGTGAGTAGTTTACCACAGATCTTCGTGTCCATAGTTATTAGCCAGATGGCTTCTTCTCTCTCTTTGGATCTCAATACAAAGTTCTCCTCGATCTTCGAGGAGATCTATTCGATGTAATCTTTTTGCGATGTGTTTGACCTAATCCAATGAATTGTGGGTTTATGATCAAGATTATCTATGAACAATATTGGATTCTTTTCTGAAATCTTTTATGTATGACTATAATATCCTTGCAAGTCTCTTCGAATTATTGGTTTGGTTTGGCCTACTAGATCTATAGTTCTTCAATGGGAGAAGCGCTTGGCTTTGGGTTCAATCTTGCGGTGTCCTTTCCCAGTGACAACAGGGGCAGCAAGGCACGTATTGTATTGTTGCCATCGAGGATAAAAAGAAGGGGTTTATATCATATTGCTTGAGTTTATCCCTCTACATCATGTCATCTTGCTTAAGGCGTTACTCTGTTCTTATGAACTTAATTCTCTAGATGCATGCTGGATAGCGGTCGATGTGTGGAGTAATAGTAGTAGATGCAGAATCGTTTCGGTCTACTTGTCACGTACGTGATGCCTATATACAATGATCATGCCTAGATATTCTCATAACTATGCACTTTTTTATCAATTGCTCGACTGTAATTTGTTCACCCACTATAGAATTCTTTTATCATGAGAGAAGCCACTAGTGAAACCTATGGCCCTCGGGTCTATCTATATCATTTTAGTTTCCCGTCAACTTGCCAATTTCTGTTGCCGTTGTTTATTTGCTTTCTTTACTTTCAATCTCTATACCAAAAATACCAAAAATATTATCTTATCATATCTATCAGATCTCACTCTCGTAAGTGACCGAGAAGGGATTGACAACCCCTTTTATCGCGTTGGCTGCAAGGTTCTTATTTGTTTGTGCAGGTGCGAGGGATTCGCGCGTGGTCTCCTACTGGATTGATACCTTGGTTCTCAAAAACTGAGGGAAATACTTACGGTACTCTTCTGCATCACCCTTTCCTCTTCGAGGGAAAACACCGCAAGCTCGAGAAGTAGCAAGAAGAATTTCTGGCGCAGTTGTCGGGGAGATCTATGCTAAAGTCATATACCAAGTACCTATCACAAACCCTTATCCCTCGCTTTACATTATTTGCCTCTCGTTTTCCTCTCCCCCTCTTCACCTTTGCCTTTTCTTCGCCTTTTTCTCGTTCGATCTTATGTTTGCTTGTGGGTCCATGTGCCTTCCATTTGCTTGCATCTTCACTTGCTAAATTATGGATCCTCATCCACTTGCTAATCTTTTTAAGAGATCCAATTATGATGATCCAATTCCTAGTGAGCTGCGTGCACTAGATTATCTTTATGAGGTTTTGTTTGAAATTCGTGAGTCTAAAAATTGTGATGAAGTGTTGAAAGAAGAAGATTATAAAGTGATTCACGATATCTCCTTGAATGAAAAGCATGATTGCAATGATGTTATTATAAATTCTATTAATGTCAATTGTGACAATAATATGCAAAACCCTAAGCTTGGGGATGCTAGTTTTGCTATGACCACTATTTGTTGCAATGATCATGATTGGGGTGATTCCTCTTATTGTCTTGAAAATTTCTTTAAGCCCCATGATGACCATGAAATTGATAATAATGTTAGCGATAATATTGAAAGTGGGTTTGGAAGAGTGTCAACTTTAGATCCCACATATTTGGAGAATTTTCAATCTTATGGAATTTTTTATAAAAGTTGGTTTGGAGAGGTCATGACTTTAGTTAATGTTGCTCCCACTATTTTTGAAGAGTGTCAACTTCGCATGCATGTGGATCGTGTTGAGATTATGTTATGTGATAGCTATATTGTTGAATTTGCTTATGATCCTACA
The DNA here is from genome assembly GCA_902687465.1 of Secale cereale. Lineage (NCBI taxonomy): Eukaryota > Viridiplantae > Streptophyta > Magnoliopsida > Poales > Poaceae > Secale > Secale cereale. The sequence goes on from LR738711.1 coordinate 252,346,905, forward strand.
TGCAATTATTATGAGAGAGGAAAATATGGTTGTAGAAATCTTCATGTTACTGTATTACCTCTCTTCATGTTGAGATTGACCTTGTTTCTTTCTTCTTCCTTGCATATGTTAGATCTTGCTTGTCTTGCTAATTTGTTGTTCTATAAAATGCCTATGCATAGGAAGTATGTTAGACTTAGATGTGATTTTCACATGCTTTATGATGCTCTTTTTGTGCTTCAATTCTTATCTTTCATGTGAGCATCATTGAAATCTCAAGCCGATCTTAACGGCTATAAAGCAAGATCTTGTTGGGAGGCAACCCAATTTTATTTTCTTTGCTTTTTCTTCTATTGAGGAATAAATATTGCATCTAGCTTCTGTTTAGATGTGGTTTTGTGTTTTAATTAGTGTTTGTGCCAAGTAGAACCTTTGGGAAGACTTGGGTGAAGTTTATGTGATCATGCTGTAAAAAACATAAACTTTAGCGCTCACGAGATTAGCTACCATCTTTTTTACTAGAGAGTGCTTTTTAGTTGATTCTTTTTGCAGATGATTAATAGAAAAATTTCTCAAATCCACCAATTTATTTCAATTTTTTTATAGTTACAGAAGTATTCGAAAGTTACAGATTGCTACAGACTGTTCTGTTTTTGACAGATTATGTTTTTCATGTGTTGTTTTCTTATTTTTGATGAATCTATGAGTAGTATCGGGGGGTATGAATCATAGAGAAGTTGGAATAAAGTAGGTTTAACACCAATATAAACAAATAATGAGTTCATTACAGTACCTTTGAGTGGTGGTTTGTTTTCTTATATTAACAGAACTCACAAGATTTTTGGCTAAGTTTTGTGTTGTGAAGTTTTCAGGTTTTGGGTAAGGATTTGATGGACTATGGAACAAAGAGTGGCAAGAGCCTAAGCTTGGGGATGACCAAGGCACCCCAAGGTAAAATTCAAGGACAACCAAAAGCCTAAGCTTGGGGATGCCCCGGGAAGGCATCCCCTCTTTCGTCTTCATCTATCGATAACTTTACTTGAGACTATGTTTTTATTCACCACATGATATGTGTTTTGCTTGGAGCGTAATGTATGATTTGAGTCTTTGCTTTTTAGTTTGCCACAATCATCCTTGCTGGACACACCTTTTGAGAGAGATACACATGAATCGGAATTTATTAGAATACTCTATGTGCTTCACTTATATCTTTTGAGCTAGATAGTTTTGCTCTAGTGCTTCACTTATATCTTTTAGAGCATGGTGGTGGTTTTATTTTGTAGAAATTATTGATCTCTCATGCTTCACTTATATCTTTTTAGAGTCTCTTAGAACGGCATGCTAATGTGCTTTGGTTATAAAACTAGTCCTAATATGATAGGCATCCAAGATGGGTATAGTAAAAAAATCATATATGAATATTATGAGAAGTTTGATACTTGATGATTGTTTTGAGATTTGAGGATGGTGATATTAGAGTCATGCTAGTAGAGTAGTTGTGAATTTGAGAAATACTTGTGTTGAGGTTTGCAAGTCCCGTAGCATGCACGTATGGTAACCGTTGTGTGACAAATTTCAAGCATGAGGTATTTCATTTATTGCCATCCTTTGTGTGGAGGTCGGGATCGCGCGATGGTTAACTCCTACAAACCCTTCCCCTAGGAGCATGCGTGTAGTACTTTGTTTTGATGACTTGTAGATTTTTGCAATAAGTATGTGAGTTCTTTATGACTAATGTTGAGTCCATGGATTATACGCACTCTCACCCTTACACCATTGCTAGCCTCTCTTGTACCGAGCAACTCTCGCCAGTACCATACACCCACCATATACCTTCCTCAAAACAGCGACCATACCTACCTATCATGGCATTTCCATAGCCATTCCAAGATATATTGCCATGCAACCTTCCACCGTTCCGTTCATATGACACGCTTCATCATTTTCATATTGCCTTGCATGATCATGTAGTTGACATCGTATTTGTGGCTAGGCCACCATGCATAATTTTTCATACATGTCACTCTTGATTCATTGCACATTCCGGTACACCGCCGGAGGCATTCATATAGAGTCATACTTTGTTCTAGTATCGAGTTGTAATCTTTGAGTTGTAAATCAATAGAAGTGTGATGATCATCATTATTAGAGCATTGTCCCAAAGAAAAAGAAGGAAAAAAAGAAAGGACAAAGAAAAAAAGAAAGGCCCAAAAAAAGGAAAAAAAAAGGAAAAAAGAAAGAAAGAAAAAAGAAAGAAAAAAGGGACAATGTTACTATCTTTTTCCACACTTGTGCTTCCAAGTAGCACCATGATCTTCATGATAGAGAGTCTCTTGTTTAGTCATTTTCATATACTAGTGGGAAATTTTCATTAGAGAACTTGGCTTGTATATTCCAACGATGGGCTTCGTCAAATGCCCTAGGTCTTCGTGAGAAAGCAAGTTGGATGCACACCCACTTAGTTTCTTTCGTTGAGCTTTCATACATTTATAGCTCTAGTGCATCTATTGCATGGAAATCTCTACTCACTCACATTGATATCTATTGATGGGCATCTCCATAGCCAATTGATACGCCTAGTTGATGTGAGGCCATCTTCCTCTTTTGTCTTCTCCACAACCACCACTCTATTCCACCTATAGTGCTATATCCATGGCTCACTCTCATGTATTGCGTGAAAGTTGAAAAAGTTCAAAAAAAATTAAGTATGAAACAATTGCTTGGCTAAAACCGGGGTTGTGCATGATTTGAGTATTTTGTGTGACGAAGATGGAGCATAGCAAAACTATATGATTTCGTAGGGATGAACTTTCTGTTGCCATGTTATTTTGAGAAGACATGATTGCTTTGTTAGTATGCTTCAAGTATTATTATTCTTATGTCAATATATACTTTCGTCTTGAATCTTTTGGATCTGAACATTCATGCGACAATAAAGAAAATTACATTGAGAATTATGTTGGTTAGCATTCCACATCAAAAATTCTGTTTTTATCATTTACCGGACGAGCAGGAATTAAGCTTGGGGATGCTTGATACGCCTCCAACGTATCTATAATTTTTGATTGTTCCATGCTATTATATATTCTATTTTGGATGTTTAATGGGCTTTATTATACAATTTTATATTATTTTTGGGACTAACCTACTAACCCAAGGCCCAGTGCAAATTGCTATTTTTTGCCTATTTCAGTGTTTTGCAGAAAAGGAATATCAAACGGAGTCCAAACGGAATGAAACCTTCGGGAGAGTTATTTTTGGAACGATATCAACATAGAAGACTTTGAGTACACGCCTAGAAGCGAGAGAGGCGGCCACGTGGGCAGGGGCGCGCACACGGGGGTAGGCGCCCCCCACCCTCATGGGCCCCCTCTGGCTCCCATGACGTGCCTCTTCAGCCCATATATACTCTCATACCCTGAAAACATCGGGGAGAGCCACAAAACCATAATTCCACCGCCGTAACCTTCTGTACCCGTGAGATCCCATCTTGGGGCCTGTTCCGGAGCTCCGCCGGAGGGGGCACCGATCATGGAGGGCTTCTGCATCAACACGCTAGCCTCTCCGATGAGTTGTGAGTAGTTTACCACAGACCTTCGGGTCCATAGTTATTAGCTAGATGGCTTATTCTCTCTGTTTGGATCTCAATACAAAGTTCTCCTCGATCTTCGAGGAGATCTATTTGATGTAATCTTATTGCTGTGTGTTTGTCGAGATCCGATGAATTGTGGGCTTATGATCAAGATTATCTATGAACAATATTGGATTATTTTCTGAAATATTTTATGTAAGATTATAATATCCTTGCAAGTCTCTTCGAATTATTGGTTTGGTTTGGCCTACTAGATCTATAGTTCTTGCAATGGGAGAAGTGCTTGGCTTTGGGTTCAATCTTGCAGTGTCCTTTCCCAGTGACAGCAGGGGCAGCAAGGCACGTACTGTATTGTTGCCATCGAGGATAAAAAGATAGGGTTTATATCATACTGCTTGAGTTTATCCCTCTACATCATGTCATCTTGCATCAGGCGTTACTCTGTTCTTATGAACTTAATACTCTAGATGCATGATGGATAGCGGTCGATGTGTGGAGTAATAGTAGTAGATGCAGAATCATTTCAGTCTACTTGTCACGAACGTGATGCCAATATACAATGATCATGCCTAGATATTCTCATAACTATGCACTTTTCTATCAATTGCTCGACAGTAATTTGTTCACCCACCGTAGAATTCTTCTATCCTGAGAGAAGCCACTAGTGAAACCTATGGACCCCGGGTCTATCTTTATAATATTAGTTTCCCATCAACTTGCCAATTTCTGTTGCCGTTGTTTATTTGCTTTCTCTACTTTCAGTATCTATACCAAAAATACCAAAAATATTACTGTAATGCCCAGGATGGGACTATACCTCCTACGTGTCGAGGCATGACTTAAAGGTATAAGCCCATTCTGGAATGATCTCAAGTTTGGTATCTTTGCACGACTCATGTAAAAATAGGGATGAAATTGCAAAAGAATAGTTGGCTTACACTCGCCACTTCACACAATACATTACATAAGCAAACAACATCCAAAACATCACAACCCGACTACGGGCGAAGATCCAAAAGAAAGTGTAATGCCCCGGATGTAATACTTTCCCTTTTGGGTATATAATATATCTCCGACTTCATCTATTTCCATTCCGGGTTCTTTGTCTTTCGGGTTTCGTCGTTTTGTTGTGTGAGTGTGTGGCATTCATTCATATCATGTAGACATGTGCATTGCATTGCATTTGTGTTGTCGGTTGCATCCGGTTCCACGCGTTTCTTCCCGTTGTCCGTTTCGCGTTCCGGAGCTCCCTCACGTGTCCGTGACGTCCCGTAGGCCTACTTTGGTGTTTGGGCGTGTAACGTTACCGGTGTGCCGCGAGGTTGTTGTGTGTGTTGTTGTTTTGTTGTGTGCAACCCGCCTCTCCAATCTCGTCTCGTTTGGACTCCGTTGGCTATCCCATCCGTTGTTCGTGTGGGTCCAAAGTGCCTTCACTTCGTGTCCCAGAAACACCCCTACAGCATTCCTCTATCTTCCCTTAGGCCCTTCTAAACTACCCCCGCGATCGGATCCGTCGGATCGCGATCGGAGGGCTCCTAGCACACCTAATCCCCCAAATCTCCCCTAACCCTAAAAACTGCTATATATTAGACCCTAGTCTAATTTTGGTATCTCTATTTTCTTCCTCCACTCCTCCCTCTATTTTTTTTCTCAGATCTAGCCCCCTTCTTCTCCATCTGGCCAGTTCCCGAGGGAACCAGCCAGATCCATCGAAGCCAAGCAGCATCGCCGACCGGATCCATCGATCCCGCAGCACGCCAGGCGCCAGGGTCAACGCCATCGCCAGTCGACCGCTCCTTCCCGCGCCAGGGCCTCCCTCGACCGCTCCTTCCCGCGCTGTCGATCGGCCAGCTGGGCCTCCTGCCTCGATCCTTCTGGCGCCAGCCAGGGACCACTTCCCCCGCAACGGCCCGAAGGCCAGCGCCTCCCTCCAGGCGTCCGCTCCGCGAGCGGGCCTCGCCTTCGCCTCCCGCAGCCAGGTCGCCAGCCGCCAACGGGCTCCCCCGCACCAGGCCGCGCGGGCCACCTCGCATCGCCAGCCGCCAGGTTCCTTCGCCTGGGCCTCCTCCGCGTCGCCAGGACGGGCCGCCGGAGCCCAGCAGCCAGCCGGGCCGCATCCCTCCTCCACCGCGGGCTCCCTCCGAGCCGACTCTCCGCCAGCTCTTCGCGGGCCGGCCGCCGCCCCGGGCCCGTTTCGTCTTCCGCCAGCCGCCGGCGCCCGATCCGCTTCGGCCTGATCCGTGGGCCCGTTGACTCCAGATCCAGATCAGCCTGAGGTTGACTCCCCACTCCTCTAAGTCCCAGATCTGTTATGTGCTGATGCTGTTTTCAAACTGCTCTAACTTTTTGTATGTTGCTTCGATTCGCGCAAATAACATGTCCAGACGTTCGTGGGATCGTGCTCTACGTTTTATCTGTTGTTGTCATGCATGTTAGAGGTCATCTAGGTGCTTGTTTTGCTGTTGCAAGAGTGCATCATGATATAAACTGCTGCTATGTGATGTTTTTATGTCATCTTTGCCATGTGATATCTTTTAACTCGTTTGTCCGAATGATGCAAATGACATGTCCACGTGTTCGTCTTGCCAGGATCTACATGTTGTATGTGATAGGTTGCATGATAGATTTATTCTTGCCATGTTTATCATCGTTGCAAAGTGCCATGTGGCTGTGATGTTATTTCACTTGTTATGAAATGCCATCTTGTTGAGCTCGTTGCTATCGTTGTGTTTTCCTCAATGATGCATGCTTGTGTGTTTCGGAATCACCATCATGTGTACTTTGATGAGGTGCTTACCTCTTGCCATGTTTATTTTCGAGATGACTTAAACTTGCTCTTTTATATGCCATGATGAAATTGCTGTTTTAGGACTTAGTGGATTTTCACTAAGTCTGAAATCTGTAACGTTCCGATGCCATGTTCGTGTGATGTTCTAGGACAAAGCATGTTAGTTTTGGAGTGGATCTTGATTGTTCCTTGTAGTATATATTGTTGTCTTTCCATCCATGTCCTCACATGTCTATTTAAGTGGCTGTATCATGTTTACCTTTTGCTCCAAAGTTTCAATAAAATTCTGCTGCCAGAATTTTATTGTCAAGTTCAATATGTCCAAGATCATTGCTATTGATCCGTGGCTCCGTTGGGGGTGCACCTTTGGACTTAGTTGCTGTAGTATATGTCTAGTTTGTGTTCATGTCCTTTGCCATGTTATTTGAGTGCTGTAGTTTAATTATTATGTGCTCCGAAGTTGCTATGTTGCTGTAATTTTCAGCTTTCGCTCATTTCTTGTTTCGGGCATAACTTTTAGCCCGTAACTCCGATTTCAGCGAATCTTACATGAAACTTGATTGATTTTCTGTGTAGATTCTTAATATCAGATTGTTATCATGTTTTGAGGTGTTTTGCTTGAGTGTTATTTTACGTGCTCCGTGTGCATCCTTAGTGCATCCATCATGCATTCATCTTTTTTCGAGTGCGCATTGCATCTTGTTGATTGGTGCTTGGTGTGATTGTTTTGTTTAGAGCCGGAAGCAGAGTCTGAGTTCGAGTACGAGCACGAGGTTTACAACGAGGTTGAGCACGAGGACCCTTCTTACGATCCGAACGACTTCTCTTCAGGCAAGATGACCGAACCCCGATAACATTACTATCTTTTCCTATTGCTAGTAGTTCCGCTCTATAGTTTTGCCTCGATGCCCATGATCTTCTTGTCAGCCTCCTACTTGTAACCCTTGCATGTTTAACCAACCTACCTATGCAAACCGTTTCTTGGCTAAGTACGCTTCGCTCAGCCCTTCTTATAGCATTGCTAGTTGCAGGTGAAGATCGAAGATGCTTGCTTCATGTTGAAGTTTGGTTGGGTTTTATCACACTATATAAATGTTTAAAATGAAATCATCTATATATTGGCAAGGGTGGAAGGCTAAGCCTTTTGCTTGGTGATTTGTTCCACTCATGCCGTTAGGAACTGTATAAACCGGTGTTATGTTCCTTGATTATGCGTTCCTAACACGGTTGGGGTGTATGGGACCCCCTCGATAAACCGCTAAGTGCTAAGTCTTTTCCAGCAAGTCCCAACATTGGTACTATTTGCCTAATAACAAACTGAACTTTCATAGGGAGTAATTAACCCTCTTTCTTAATTCAACCACCCCGGGCCAGTGCTCCACATGAGTGTTGGTCCGAAACGGGGAGCCTGCGGGGCCACCTCGAGGAAACTCAAGGTCTGGTAAAAACCCGTAGCTTCACCCATCCGGTCGTGTCCTGAGACTTAGATACGCGCGGCTACTATCAGGGTGTCGACACGCCGGGAGGATTTACTGGATTAGCCTTACCTTAGTTCGGTATATCTTGAGCACGGGATTCCGAGGATACTCGGGTCTTCCCACTTTGGAGTTGCGACTCCGCGGATCGTGGGCTTGTAATGGGTCAAGTTGGAACCACCCCTGCAGGGTTTGAACTTTCGAAAGCCGTGCCCGCGGTTATGTGGCAGATGGGAGCTTGTTAATATCCGGTTGTAGATAACTTGACACAATGTTTCTAATACACTACCAGCGTGTGTTTCGTGACTGTCAATTTCTGAATAGGGATTCGGGAGTTGAACACGGAGGGGTTATGTTTGTTGAGCTTGTAGCTAGGATCACTTCGTGATCACTTCTCGCCGAGGCTTTCTCTTCTCGCTCTCACTCACGTAAGCTAGTTGCTAGTTGCTGCTGCAGACACTTATTCTTTTCTTCAGCCTTATCCTCTCCCAAAGGCTTAAATAGTCTTGTTACCCGGAAACGGGATTGCTGAGTCCTCTGTGGCTCACAGTTACTTCACCACACCAGATGCAGGTCCAGTTGTGAGCTATCCAGGTGATGGCACCGAGCTGGATTGGGAGTACGATGAGGAGCGTAGTCGGTACTATGTGCGATATCCGGATGATCAGTAGTGGAGACTCCTACTAGGATTCGATCCGCCTGTGGCTTATTTATTTCAGTTTGGTATCTTGACATTTGGATTTTGCCCTTAGAGGGTTGTGATGTTCTTAATGTATGATGATTGAGACTTGTTATGTAATTGTGTGACGTGGCGAGTGTAAGCCAACTATTTATGTTTACAATCCCCTCTTTTACATGAGATGTGCAAAGATTACCAAACTTGAGATCATTCTAGGATGGACTTATGCCTTTAAGTCGTGCCTCGACACGTAGGAGGTATAACTCCATCCTGGGCATTACAAGTTGGTATTCAGAGCCTTCTCCGACCTAGGAGCCCCCACTGTTTGATCGAATCGTTGACGGTCGAGTCTAGGCACACACTGAAAACTTTTTGAGTCCTATATTATATCGGAGAGTAGGATTTCTTTGCTTCTCATCCCCTTTCTCTCTGGTGAGGACTCCTGGCGACTACTCTTGTCTCTCCTATCTTCAAAAATTGCACAAATTTTTTTTTTAGGAATCCCGCGAGTATTCTGGGATTGTTTCGATGTTCTTGTGACAAGGATATTGTTCTCGATGCCTCCTGTTCCCGGGGAGTTGAGCTTCGGGGTATTGTTGTCACAAGCATATCGCGGCAGTACTAAATACTTAAGACGGCCGACATCGAAAATCTCTCCTATACGGCCAGTTGCAAGATAACCCCGACATCACCCAGTACTGGGGAGGTAGTTCGGGAGTATTGCCATAGCTTGTTATAGTGGATGCTTTTCGAATGTCCGAGGTACACAGTTTCCGAGAAAGACTGGTTATGTGTTGAAGGATGGATACATTTGGATGTAGGTTTAGAGTTGATTGCGCGGTGCTTCCCGTGTATCCCCAACACCTGATTGCATAACTGGAATCTTTCGGAAATCTATAGGTGGGTTTATCCAGTAGATCGTAGGCATTCTTCCAACGAATGCAGGTTAGTGAGTTCGGGGTTCTACATTGAGTGAAGGGGTTATATGACCGATGTTCCGATCAGGAGTTGCTTCTTAAAGGATCCTTGGCTATGCTGATCCGGGGATTGCAAAACCTTTTCGTAACGCGTTCATATGCTTTCAGCACAAAGATGTTAGAACGAAACTCCTCTCTTGTGTTTGTTCCCGTCTGTACCTTGTTGTTTTTCTTATTTTATCCTTTTGTCCCCTATGTGGCTTCTCGTGAAGATTGATGTTATCATTTAACTGAGAATATCATTCGTTCCTCTTGTTCGAATGATTTCATTCGTTCCTATTGTTCGAATGATTATTGTGAAGACTTGTTGCAATTCATTCCATTGATTCAGCTTATACCTTTTGTCAATCAATTGCTGATTCATGGTCAACTCTTACAGGATGGCTCCGAAAAAGGTTCCCAACGCTAACCCAGAGGTGGAAGAGGTCCCAGAGCATCCTCCTTCCCCTCCTCCTCCGCCTGAGGCTTGGAGAGCAATTATGCAGACTACAGCTCAGAACACCCAGTTGATGATGCAGATGATGCAGCAGATGCAAGCTAATCAAGCTAATCAGGGTATTCCAGGGAACCAAGGCAACTTCTTCAACCAGCAGCACCATGCTACTCTTAACCAGTTCTTGGCCAACAATCCTAAAGCTTTCAGTTACTGTGTCGACCCTCTTGATGCTGAAGATTGGTTAACCGACATAAAGAAGCATTTTGAGGGCAGTAACGTGAAGGAAGATGATTATGTGAAGTTTGCAGCCTTCCAACTGAAAGATCAAGCAGCTGACTGGTGGCAGCAGTACAAAGACTCCAGGCCAGGTCAAGTGATCTCTTGGGAGAATTTCTGCAAGGATTTCCGCTCGCACCACATTCCTACAAGTGTCATCGAGGGTATGCGTGAGCAATTCCGCAACCTGAAGCAGGGCTCCATGATAGTCTATCAGTATAATGTCAAGTTCCAAAACCTCGCTCGTTATGCTAAGCAAGACATTCCTGATGCCAAGAGTAAAATCTACCAGTTCCGTGGAGGTCTCAAAGATGAACTTCAGCTTGCTCTCACTTTGTTCGAGCCGGATGAATTCGACAAGTTCTATAACATGGCTTTGAAACAAGAAGCAGCTCAGCTTAAGATGGAAGCTTCTAAGAAGAGAATTCGAGATGCCGTTCACTCTTCCTCATCGTCTCAGATGGTCTCGAAGCATCAGAAATTCTGGCTTCCTCCTCCTCCAGTGATTCGTGCTCCCTACAACAACTCCAACAACTCCAACAACTCCAACTACAAGAACTCTAGTGGTCGTGGTTTCTCCCACCCACCCAACCCGAGCAACCAGTCGAAGAAGCAGTTTCAGTCTCAAGGCTCCAAGTCCAGTGGCTCTCATTTCTGTCCTCTCTCAGAAGTGACTTGCAACAAATGCACTCAGAAAGGTCACTATGCCAACAGATGTCCGAATCCGAAGCGTCTTCCTCCTCCTCCACCTGTGAGTTCAGCTATTGTCAGGCATGATCCAAAGGCAGCAAGGGTCAATCTGATGAATGCAGCGCAAGCGGAGAATTCTTCTGATGTCATTTTGGGTAACCTTCCAGTGAACTCTATCCCTACTAAAGTTTTATTTGATTCGGGTGCTTCATGCTCTTTCATGTCTCAACCATTTGCATCCAAGAATAATGTTGACATCCAAAGTCTGCATCAGAAGTTGCAAGTTATTTCTCTGGGGAGACGTATGTCTTCCAACATATATGCTCCGGATGTTTCTATTCGCATGGGTGACTATCGATTTTTGGCTTCTCCGGTGATTCTTGGTAATTCTGACATCGACCTCATCCTCGGAATGGATTGGCTTTCTCAGCACGATGCTCACATCGATTGTGCTCAGAAGGAAGTCAAGATGGCTCATTCTGATGAAGATGTGATTATCTTTGCCTCAAGGGATAACACTATCAGGCTTTTCTCTCTCAATGATAAGGGCGAAATTAATGCCATATCTCAAATTCCGGTGGTGAACGAATATCAAGACGTCTTTCCTGAAGAACTTCCAGTCATGCCTCCACACCGTCAGGTGGAGTTTGTCATTGAACTCGAGCCGGGTACTGAGCCAGCATGCCGGCGTCCGTACAAGCTCTCTCCGGATGAATTGAAGGAATTGAAGAAGCAGCTTGATAAGCAGGAGAGTATGGGTCTCATCAGGCCTAGTACGTCTCCATGGGGTTGTGGTGTCTTATTTGTCAAGAAGAAAGATGGCACGGAGCGTCTCTGTGTTGACTACCGGCCATTGAACAAGAAGACGTTTAAGAACAAATATCCGCTCCCCAACATCAATGAACTCTTTGAGCAGCTCAAAGGAGCTAAAGTGTTCTCTAAGCTTGACCTCCGAATGGGCTATCATCAAATTCGCATTCGCGAGGAAGACATTCCCAAGACGGCCTTCAGAACGAGCTACGGTTCATATGAGTATACCGTCATGTCCTTCGGTCTCGCCAATGCTCCTCCTACCTTTTCAAGGATGATGCATTACATCTTCAACCCCTATACTGGCGAGTTTGTGCTTGTGTATCTGGATGATATTCTGGTGTTTTCCAAGAATGAAGAAGATCACGAAAAGCACTTACGTCTGGTTCTTGATCGACTCCGAGAGCATAAATTCTATGCCAAGTTCTCCAAGTGCGAGTTTTGGCTCGATAAGGTTTTGTACCTGGGCCACATCATCTCAGCTGACGGTATTGCGGTTAATCCCGAGAAAGTTGAAGCAATTGTCAACTGGGAAGCTCCTCAGAACGTCAAGCAGCTCCGCAGTTTTCTGGGTCTTGCCAGCTATTGCAGAAGATTCGTTGAGAACTTCTCCAAGATTGCCAAGCCTCTTTCCAACCTGCTTCAGAAGAATGTCAAATACTTTTGGTCTCCAGAGTGTGAAGTGGCATTCAAAACTCTCAAAGAAAAGCTTGTCTCTGCTCCAGTTCTGACTCCTCCGGGTGAAACCAAGCCCTATGAAGTATTCTGTGATGCTTCTCTTCAAGGTCTTGGTGGTGTGCTTATGCAAGATAAGAGAATTGTGGCATACACTTCTCGTCAGCTAAAGCCAAGTGAGAAGAACTATCCCACACACGATCTCGAGCTAGCAGCTGTGGTACATGCTCTGATTACGTGGAGACATCTGTTGTTGGGTAGAAAGGTCAACATCTTCACTGATCACAAGAGCTTGAAGTACATCTTCACACAGCCGCATCTGAACCTCCGTCAGACTCGTTGGGTTGAAATGATCCAAGAGTACAATCCCAGCATCGAATACACTCCTGGCAAGGCGAATGTGATTGCAGATGCTTTGAGCAGAAAGGCATATTGCAACAGCCTTCTTATCAAGCCGTACCAGCCGGAGCTTTGTCAAGCTTTCAGGAAACTCAACCTCCAAGTTGTTCCGCATGGTTTTCTTGCAAATCTCCAAATTGCTCCTACCTTGGAAGATCAAGTCCGTGAGGCCCAGCTCAGTGATACCATGGTGAAGAAAGTGAAACATGGGATTGCAAAGGGCACTCCAAAATACAAGTGCTTCCGTGTTGATGAGAGAGATACCTTGTTCTTCGAGGATAGACTCGTTGTTCCCAAAGGTGATCTCAGGAAGCTCATAATGGAAGAAGCTCATGATTCTCTCCTTTCCATTCATCCTGGCAGTTCCAAGATGTATCAAGACCTCAAGCAGTCTTACTGGTGGACACGCATGAAAAGGGAGATTGCCCAATTCGTGAATGAATGTGATGTGTGCAGAAGAGTGAAAGCAGAACATCAACGTCCAGCCGGTCTTCTCCAACCTCTTCCTATTCCCGAGTGGAAGTTCGACCACATTGAAATGGACTTCGTCACTGGCTTTCCTAAATCCAAGCGAGGAAATGATGCTATCTTTGTGGTGATCGACAAGCTTACCAAAGTCGCTCACTTTCTTCCAGTCAAAGAATCAATCAATGCAGCTCAACTTGCAGAGCTGTACACTTACAGAATTGTGTCCCTACATGGCATTCCTCAAGTGATATCCTCAAACCGTGGAAGCTTGTTCACATCAAGGTTCTGGGACTCCTTTCAGTCCGCCATGGGCACGAAGATCAGGTTCAGCACTGCTTTTCACCCTCAGACTAGTGGTCAAGTCGAGCGTGTGAATCAGATTCTAGAAGACATGCTCAGAGCCTGTGTCATCTCCTTCGGCATGAAATGGGAAGACTGCCTTCCATTTGCCGAGTTCTCTTACAACAACAGCTTTCAAGCAAGTGCAGGCAAAGCACCGTTTGAAATTCTCTATGGCAGAAAGTGCCGTACCCCTCTCAACTGGTCTGAAACAGGCGAACGTCAACTCCTTGGCAATGACTTGATCTCAGAAGCCGAAGAAATGTGCAAAGTCATACGTGAGAATCTCAAGGCCGCTCAATCGCGTCAGAAGAGCTACTATGACGGCAAGCATCGTGATTTGGCATTCAACATCGGCGATCATGTCTATCTCCGTGTGTCTCCGATGAAAGGCACCCAAAGATTCGGTATCAAAGGAAAGCTTGCTCCTAGATACGTCGGGCCTTTCAAGATTCTTGGCAAAAGAGGCGACCTAGCCTATCAACTTGAGCTCCCTCCAAACTTCGCAAATGTTCATGATGTCTTCCATGTGTCTCAACTTCGCAAATGCTTCAAGGCACCTGAGCGCATGATTCCGTTTGAAGAGATTGATCTTCAGCAAGACCTGTCCTACCGAGAGCATCCCGTTGCCATTCTCGAAGAAACCGAACGCAAGACCCGCAACAAGTCCATCAAATTTCTGAAAGTCAAGTGGTCACATCACACCGACCGAGAAGCTACCTAGGAACGAGAAGATCATCTTCGTTCCGAGTACCCCTCCTTTTTCCAGTCCTAGATCTCGGGACGAGATCTTTTTGTAGTAGAGGAGAGTTTGTAATGCCCCGGATGTAATACTTTCCCTTTTGGGTATATAATATATCTCCGACTTCATCTATTTCCATTTCGGGTTCTTTGTCTTTCGGGTTTCGTCGTTTTGTTGTGTGAGTGTGTGGCATTCATTCATATCATGTAGACATGTGCATTGCATTGCATTTGTGTTGTCGGTTGCATCCGGTTCCACGCGTTTCTTCCCGTTGTCCGTTTCGCGTTCCGGAGCTCCCTCACGTGTCCGTGACGTCCCGTAGGCCTACTTTGGTGTTTGGGCGTGTAACGTTACCGGTGTGCCGCGAGGTTGTTGTGTGTGTTGTTGTTTTGTTGTGTGCAACCCGCCTCTCCAATCTCGTCTCGTTTGGACTCCGTTGGCTATCCCATCCGTTGTTCGTGTGGGTCCAAAGTGCCTTCACTTCGTGTCCCAGAAACACCCCTACAGCAGTCCTCTATCTTCCCCTAGGCCCTTCTAAACTACCCCCGCGATCGGATCCGTCGGATAGCGATCGGAGGGCTCCTAGCACACCTAATCCTCCAAATCTCCCCTAACCCTAAAAACTGCTATATATTAGACCCTAGTCTAATTTTGGTATCTCTATCTTCTTCCTCCACTCCTCCCTCTATTTTTTTCTCAGATCTAGACCCCTTCTTCTCCATCTGGCCAGTTCCCGAGGGAACCAGCCAGATCCATCGAAGCCAAGCAGCATCGCCGACCGGATCCATCGATCCCGCAGCACGCCAGGCGCCAGGGTCAACGCCATCGCCAGTCGACCGCTCCTTCCCGCGCCAGGGCCTCCCTCGACCGCTCCTTCCCGCGCTGTCGATCGGCCAGCTGGGCCTCCTGCCTCGATCCTTCTGGCGCCAGCCAGGGACCACTTCCCCCGCAACGGCCCGAAGGCCAGCGCCTCCCTCCAGGCGTCCGCTCCGCGAGCGGGCCTCGCCTTCGCCACCCGCAGCCAGGTCGCCCCGCCAACGGGCTCCCCCGCACCAGGCCGCGCGGGCCACCTCGCATCGCCAGCCGCCAGGTTCCTTCGCCTGGGCCTCCTCCGCGTCGCCAGGACGGGCCGCCGGAGCCCAGCAGCCAGCCGGGCCGCATCCCTCCTCCAACGCGGGCTCCCTCCGAGCCGACTCTCCGCCAGCTCTTCGCGGGCCGGCCACCGCCCCGGGCCCGTTTCGTCTTCCGCCAGCTGCCGGTGCCCGATCCGCTTCGGCCCGATCCGTGGGCCCGTTGACTCCAGATCCAGATCTGCCTGAGGTTGACTCCCCACTCCTCTAAGTCCCAGATCTGTTATGTGCTGATGCTGTTTTCAAACTGCTCTAACTTTTTGTCTGTTGCTCCGATTCGCGCAAATAGCATGTCCAGACGTTCGTGGGATCGTGCTCTACGTTTTATCTGTTGTTGTCATGCATGTTAGAGGTCATCTAGGTGCTTGTTTTGCTGTTGCAAGAGTGCATCATGATATAAACTGCTGCTATGTGATGTTTTTATGTCATCTTTGCCATGTGATATCTTTTAGCTCGTTTGTCCGAATGATGCAAATGACATGTCCACGTGTTCGTCCTGCCATGATCTACATGTTGTATGTGATAGGTTGCATGATAGATTGATTCTTGCCATGTTTATCATCGTTGCAAAGTGCCATGTGGCTGTGATGTTATTTCACTTGTTATGAAATGCCATCTTGTTGAGCTCGTTGCTATCGTTGTGTTTACCTCAATGATGCATGCTTGTGTGTTTCGGAATCACCATCATGTGTACTTTGATGAGGTGCTTACCTCTTGCCATGTTTAGTTTCGAGATGACTTAAACTTGCTCTTTTATATGCCATGATGAAATTGCTGTTTTAGGACTTAGTGGATTGATGAAATTGCTGTTTTAGGACTTAGTGGATTTTCACTAAGTCTGAAATCTGTAACGTTCCGATGCCATGTTCATGTGATGTTCTAGGACAAAGCATGTTAGTTTTGGAGTGGATCTTGATTGTTCCTTGTAGTATATATTGTTGTCCTTCCATCCATGTCCTCGCATGTCTATTTAAGTGGCTGTAGCATGTTTATCTTTTGCTCCAAAGTTTCAATAAAATTCTGCTGCCAGAATTTTATTGTCAAGTTCAATATGTCCAAGATCATTGCTATTGATCCGTGGCTCCGTTGGGGGTGAACCTTTGGACTTAGTTGCTGTAGTATATGTCTAGTTTGTGTTCATGTTCTTTTCCATGTTATTTGAGTGCTGTAGTTTAATTATTATGTGCTCCAAAGTTGCTATGTTGCTGTAATTTTCAGCTTTCGCTCATTTCTTGTTTCGGGCATAACTTTTAGCCCGTAACTCCGATTTCAGCGAATCTTACATGAAACTTGATTGATTTTCTGTGTAGATTCATAATATCAGATTGTTATCATGTTTTGAGGTGTTTTGCTTGAGTGTTATTTTACGTGCTCCGTGTGCATCCTTAGTGCATCCATCATGCATTCATCTTTTTTCGAGTGCGCATTGCATCTTGTTGATTGGTGCTTGGTGTGATTGTTTTGTTTAGAGCCGGAAGCAGAGTCTGAGTTCGAGTACGAGCACGAGGTTTCCAACGAGGTTGAGCACGAGGACCCTTCTTACGATCCGAACGACTTCTCTTCAGGCAAGATGACCGAACCCCGATAACATTACTATCTTTGCCTATTGCTAGTAGTTCCGCTCTATAAATTTGCCTCGATGCCCATGATCTTCTTGTCAGCCTCCTACTTGTAACCCTTGCATGTTTAACCAACCTACCTATGCAAACCGTTTCTTGGCTAAGTACGCTTCGTGTCGGTGTAGTAAGATAGGGGTATCTTAGTACCCCAACTTGTGCACGGGCAGTAGCAGCTTCCCGTGGCAGGGTTTACCGCGTGCTTGCCGGAAACCTTTCCGGTCCCTATTAAGCCATTGAAAAACAAAGTATACAAGTCAGAAGATCAAGGCCCCGGCAAGTGGAGCTTGCCGGGAAGGCCGTCCCAGGCTCAAGACTATCACATTAACACAAGACCCTTGGCAAGAGGAGCTTGCCAGGAAGACCAGAAGACTGCATCTCAGAAGACATGCCTCGGCGCACCCTGCGCCCCGGCAGGACCCGGGGAGCGACAAGCTTCCGGGCCCGGCAAGGTCAAGGTCCCGGCAAGGTACTTGTCGGGGGAGAGCTACGCTGTGTGCCCGCGCTCCAGCTCATCTGCCCACGCGTCGCCCTGGGGCCCTTCCAGGGACGCGTGGCGGAGGGCTGTTCAGCCTGGGGTACACGGTGGCGATCCACGATGACGAGGCTACCGCCGTGTCGAACGGAGATGCATGGACGGGTGCTTTTGGGGTCGACGGTGACGGGCTTTTAATGCCCTTGTCCCCCACTGTCAAAGTTAGGTGAAGACCACTGTTCATCCATTGTTCATGCACTGTTCCCGCACTGTTACAACTACCACCAAAGTTACATTTTTACCCTCCTCTACGTTGACACCTGTCGGTGACCCCTTGAGCTATAAAAGGAGGCCCATGCACAACGTAGAAAGGGTTCGGAACCTAGACAGCTCTCTTGCTTGGTGTAGCTAGTTCTTCAAGCTCCCGAGCCCAAGAACTCAATACAATCTAAGCAGGAGTAGGGTTTTACGCGTCCGCGCGGCCCGAACCTGGGTAAACTGCCCGCGTGTGCTCCTCGATCCGCTCTTTGTGCTCCCTCCGCTCCCTTACCGCAACGTACAAGGGGCTCCGGTCCCATAGGTGCTCGTGGTGGACAGTTTCCCCCGACATCTTTGGCACGCCAGGTAGGGGGCGTCGAGGTTGTGCGGACCTGATCCGGCGCTCACGCGGGCGCGTTCTTCATCAACTTCATCAGCAACAGCATGGCCCCGAAGAAGAAGGCTTCGGAGATCGCAGGCCCGTCTGCGTCGATTCCCCCACCACCAGAACCAACGGTGGGTGGAGGAGACGCCGGCGGAAGGGTGGTCGCCGGCGAGGAAACTCACAGCGCCACCAAGTCGAAGGACAAGACGGACGACCGGACCAACTCCAAGGCCTCGGTGTCCGTAGACGCGCCACGTCCATCTCAGCAGACGACAGGCCAGCAGCGCCGTGGTACAGGAGGTACCATCCGCTTGCTGGGCCAAGGACAGGCCGGAGGATCGCGGGATGCTCAAGGCCATCGTCCTGGCACGAGCAAGGCATGGTCGCCGGGGCGGGAAACTGCTCCTTCTAACCCTGTTAGGAGTCCGAGCATATCCCGCTCCTCGCACCGCTCGCCCCCGCTCCCCTCCTCTCCAGTAGAAGCTCTCGCAAGAGCGCAACTGCTCCTCGACTTCCCTCCAGCGGCAGACAAGGCCGAAGACTGGAGGGCGACGATACAAAGCCTCATCGCCTTCGCCAACAACGACACGCCGCAGCAGCCGGCGACCTCGCGGCCACGGCAAGTCGACCAGACAAAGGCCGACGGCGACAAGACCGCCGGGGGTGCAACCACCTTGCACTCCCCGCCGCGGAAACAGAAGACGCCACCCCGCCGGATTAACGTCGACGACGACTCCACGGCGTCGTCGGATCCGCGGGCTCGTCGGGACCAGCGCCAAGTCCTTGACGATCGGCGACAAGAAGATGCTCGGACAACAATCGAGCGCCGCCGAGAAGCCCAGCGACAATCGGATCAGCGCGCTAGGACCGCTGTCGACACGCACGCGCCCGGTGAACCAGGCGACTTGCCGTACGCGGCAGGTTGCCCTACGTTCACCCGTGAGCTGCGGCGCGTCCAGTGGCCCAGCATGAAAAATTTCAAGCCCGACGTACCGGAGAAGTACGACGGCAAGACGCACCCCTCGGAGTTCCTCAACATCTACACCATCGCGGTGCAGGCTGCCGGGGGACGCGACGAGAAGATATTGGCCAACTACTTCCCGCTGGTGCTTAAGCCTAACGTCCGCTCTTGGCTTATGCACTTGCCGGAAGGCTCCATTTCTTCGTGGGCAGATTTGTGCCACCAATTTGTTGGCGCCTTCACGGGCGGCCACAAACCCCACGGCCAGGAGAGTGATCTCCACATCTTGGCCCAGAAGGAAGGAGAACCCCTGCGCAAGTACATTCAGCGATTCAGCCGTGTGCAGCACAATATTCCCGACGTCCACCCCGCCGCGGTTATCAGCGCGTTCCATCAGAACGTGCGTAACCGTCGCATGCAGGAAGAGATGGCCATGACCAAGATTCAGGATGTCAGTGAGCTTTATGCTCTGGCTGACAAGTGCGCGCGCGCCGAAGAGGGGAGGAGACTCCCCGGAGAGGATGCTGGCGCAGGGGGAAGCGACAGCGAGGATGCCGCCCCGGCAAAGAAGAGCCGGCGGCGGAACAATAGAAAGAAGAAGAGCAAGGAGGTGCTGGTCGTCGAGCAGTCCGGCAAGGAGGCTCCCGCCAAGAAGGCACAGGCTGGCGGCTCCGGCAAGGAGCCTACCCCTGTAGCGGCAGCCGACAAGCAGGACGGCTCCGACAAGCAATATTGCAAGATCCACCGCACCAAGGGTCATGACCTTTCGAACTGCAAGCGCGTCGAGTACCTCGTAGAACAGCAGAAGGCTGAGTACGAGCGGCGCGACAAAGAGAAGGCCCAAGGTGGCGGAGGAGAGCCAAGCAAGAAGCGGCCGTTCAATGGCCGGGGAGGACGCCGCGGCAAGGCCAAGCAGCGGCAAGGAGATCGACCTCCATGGGGCCGCGACAAGGATGAGGAAGAAGACGACGACGATATGGAGGAAGGTGATAACAGCGAGCAGGAGTTCCAGAAGGCCACAGAAGTTCTGTGTGTCGACGGAGGCGCCTCTCTGCATACTTCCCACCGCCAACTCAAGCAGTGGGTGCGGGAAGTAAATGCCGCTGAGCCGCCCGTTGAGTCACGCAGGCTCCTGAAGAGGTCCAGCACGCCCATCATTTTTGATCTTGAGGATCACCCTGACCGCACAACGGTGGTCGGGTGCTTGCCGATGTTGGTCTCACCAACCATCCGCAACCTCAAGGTCACCAAAATGTTGGTTGACGGCGGGGCCGGCCTGAACTTGATCTCCTCAGCTGTGATCAAGAAACTCCAGATCCCAGACGGCGAGCTCGAAGAAACCGGTTCGTTCCAAGGAATAAACCCGGGAAGGAGCAAGCCCAAGGGGAAGATTACTCTGCCAGTGACCTTTGGCGGGGAGCTCAACTTCAGGACAGAGAAGATAAACTTTGATGTTGCCGATATCCCATTGCCATACAATGGGATACTTGGACGTCCTGCCCTCGCCAAGTTCATGGCAGCTTCCCACTACGCCTACAATGTACTCAAGATGCCGGGGCCGATAAGCGTCATCTCTGTCCCTGGCGACAAGAAGGACGCGCTTATCTGCGCCGACAAGATATACTGGGACGCAGCAGCCGCAGCGGAGAGCAACACACTTGCCGCTGAAGCTCCCGGGGGGAAGAAGACCAAGACCAAGTCCGTCAAGAGCTCTGGGACCCACTCCGGCAAACGCACCTCTTCGGAGTGCTGCGCTGCCGTCGAGGACGTTCCATCGAGCTCCACCGGCAAGTGCAAGAAGGGGATGGCCGCTCCACCGGCAACCAAGAAGGTGTCCGCCAAGGAGGACGGCACTGGTGGTACCTTCACCATCAGTGCTACACTTGACAACAAATAGGAAAGCGCGCTCGTTGCCTTCCTGCGGGCGAATGTCGATGTGTTTGCATGGAAACCATCTGACATCCCCGGCGTTCCCAGGAAGGTAATTGAGCACAAGCTTGTTGTTTGTCCTCATGCGCGGCCCGTTAAGCAGAAGGTCAGGAAGCAAGCCGTGGAGCGCCAAGAATTCATTGCCGAAGAAATCAAGAAGCTAGAAGCAGCAGGCCTCGTTAGAGGCGTGATCCATCCCACGTGGTTAGCAAATCCAGTTGTCGTGCGTAAGGCCAACGGGAAGTGGAGACTGTGTATAGACTTCACTGATGTGAATAAAGCATGTCCGAAGGATCCATTTCCCTTGCCGCGCATTGACCAGATTGTTGACTCCACCGCTGGATGTGAGCTGCTTTCCTTCCTTGATGCATACTCAGGCTACCACCAGATTTTCATGGCCAAGGAAGATGAAGAGAAAACTGCATTCATTACTCCATGCGGCACGTATTGCTTCATACGCATGCCCTTTGGATTGAAGAATGCAGGCTCAACATTTGCAAGGGTGGTGCACACTGCTTTCGAGCCACAGATTCATAGAAATGTGGAAGCCTACATGGACGATATCGTGGTCAAGAGCAAGAGCAAAGATACACTGATCCAAGATTTGGAAGAGACGTTTGAGAATCTGCGCAAGATCCAGCTTAAGTTGAACCCCGAGAAGTGCGTCTTTGGAGTCCCCTCCGGCAAGCTTCTCGGGTTCTTTGTGTCCCAGAGGGGGATTGAAGCCAATCCCGACAAGATAAAAGCCATCGAGCAGATTGAAGCCCCGAAGCGCGTCAAGGACGTAAGGAGACTTGCAGGTTGTGTAGCTACCCTCAGTAGGTTCATTTCAAAGTCTGCAGAACGCGCCCTGCCTTTCTTCAAAATCTTGAAGAAGGCAGGTCCTATGAAATGGACTCCGGAAGCGGAGGCAACGCTGCAAGACATGAAAGGATACCTATCCTCCACTCCAATACTTGTCGCACCTAGGCCACAAGAGAAGTTGTTGCTGTACCTAGCAGCAACCAATCAAGTGGTTAGTGCTGCGTTAGTAGCGGAGAGGGAGGCGGAGGAAGAGTCTACACCACCGGCAAGCGAGTCCAGCGACAAGCAGGGGGCTCCACCGGCAAGCTCTGGCCCCGACAAGGACAACTCTGCGCAGTAACAAGGAGAAGTGCGAAGGAAGATGGTGCAGCGCCCGGTGTATTTTGTGAGTTCACTCTTGCAGCGGGATAGATCAAGATACTCTGGGGTGCAGAAGTTGCTTTTCGGTCTCCTCATGGCCTCGAGAAAGCTGCGCCATTACTTCCAAGCACATGAGATAACAGTGCTCACTCGCTTTCCGTTGAAGAGGATATTGCAGAATCCCGAAGCAACAGGCAGGATCGTCGAGTGGGCACTGGAGCTGTCAAGCTTTGGTCTTAAGTTTGAGAGCACTTCAACCATACAGAGCCGATCTTTGGCAGAATTCATAGCTGAATGGACCCCAACTCCCGATGAAGAAGTTCCAGAAACAAGCGTCCCCGTCCAAGAAGCAAGTAGTGAGTGGGTAATGTACTTTGACGGTGCCTTCTCGCTGCAAGGCGCCGGTGCCGGCGTGGTACTCATAGCACCCACCGGAGAGCACCTCAAGTATGTTATCCAGATGCACTTTCCCAAGGAACAAGCGACAAACAATACTGCTGAGTATGAAGGCTTGCTTGCCGGCCTCAGGATCGCGGCCGAACTTGGGATCAAGAAGTTGATTGTGCGGGGAGATTCTCAGTTGGTGGTCCGACAAGTGAACAAGAGTTACCAGAGCCCTTTGATGGAAGCTTATGTAGATGAAGTGAGGAAGCTCGAAGAGCACTTTGAAGGTCTGCAAATGGAGCATGTCCCGAGAGCTCAGAATGATATTGCAGATGGCCTCTCAAAGTGTGCTGCGATGAAGTTACCTGTGGAACCAGGGACCTTCCTGCTCAAGCTAACTCAGCCATCCGTTACACCATCAATTGGGCAAAGTAAGAAGAGAAAGTTGGTCTCCGGCGACTACTTGCTGGCGGATCTTCCAGAAGCCGCCGCTAAGGTCCCCAAGATCAACAACCAAGATGCTGAGGAACAGTTTGCTCCTGTGGATCCTAGGGTCTGTACAGTTGAAGCAAGCGTTCTCGACAAGCCTTGCCCCGGCGGGCTTGCCGGGGGACCGTCAGCTCCGGCAGAACCGCAGGTTCTTGACGTAGATGCTGAGGTTCCCGCAGCAGCCCTCATGCCTTTGGTCCTTGCCGTTGAGCCTCGGGCTCCGGCATGGGCACAGCAGATTGTCCGTTTTCTGCAAACTGGAGAACTTCCCGACGACCCAGAAGAGATAGAGAAGATAACGAGGCAGTCAAGTATGTACCAGTTCGTTGATAATGAACTGTACAGAAGAAGACTCAATGGTGTCAGGTTGAAGTGCATTTCCAGAGAAGATGGACAGAAGCTGTTGGCAGAGATACATGGAGGCATATGTGGTCACCACATTGGCGCGAGGGCACTTGCCGGAAAAGCTTTCCGGCAAGGGTTCTTCTGGCCAGAAGCCTTCCAAGATGCAACTGCACAAGTAACCAAGTGTGAAGCGTGCCAGTTCCATGCCAAGCAAATTCACCAGCCAGCTCAAGCTCTCCAGACGATCCCTTTGTCCTGGCCCTTCTCGGTCTGGGTGCTCGATATCCTCGGCCCCTTCCCTCGTGCTGTCGGGGGCTTTGAGTACTTGTACGTTGCAATCGACAAGTTCACAAAGTGGCCAGAAGTAGAACCGGTGAGAAAGGTGACAGCACAGTCAGCGGTCAGGTTCTTCAGGTCGATTGTTTGCCGTTTCGGAATCCCTAAAAGGATCATCACCGACAACGGCACAAAATTCACAAGTCGCACCTTCATGCAGTACGTCCAAGACCTTGGCGCCATGGTCTGCTTCGCTTCTGTTGCTCACCCGAGGAGCAATGGTCAAGCGGAGAGGGCCAATGCTGAAGTGCTGCGCGGACTCAAGACCAGAACCTTCGACAGGCTGCGCAAGTGCGGAAGAAACTGGATAGAGGAGCTGCCGGCGGCTCTTTGGTCAATCAGGACGACACCAAGTCGAGCCACTGGACAGACACCCTTTGCCCTTGTCTATGGGGCAGAGGCAGTTCTCCCCATGGAACTCGTGTACGGATCTCCTCGATTGCTCGCTTATGATGAGCTCGAGCAAGAGCAACTGCGACAAGATGATGCATTGCTCCTTGAGGAGGAACGTCTCCAGGCTGCTGTACGAGCTGCTCGATACCACCAAGCCTTGCGCCGCTATCATAGCCGCAAGGTTAAAGCCAGGAGTCTCGAGGAAGGCGACCTTGTTCTTCGGCGTGTTCAGTCCGCCAAGAATTCCAACAAGTTGACGCCGAAGTGGGAAGGCCCTTATCGGGTGAGACAAGTCACAAGGCCCGGCGCTGTCCGCCTTGAGACCGAAGAAGGCTTACCGGTGAGCAACTCCTGGAACATAGAACATCTTCGCAAGTTTCACCCATAAGGCGCGGTTGCCGTGATCCGCTCCGGCAACCACCTTTTGTACGAGTCTTGCCGCTGTTGCATGTAAAACTTTGTACAAAGCCGGGCGCAGATCCCGTACATCAGTAAAGCTTTTGTGTTTCGCACTATTTGCCTTTTCCATGCTTTTCTTCGTTATTCGCATGCATTGTTTGGCACCTTGTGCAACACACATACCCGGTAAGCATTAGCACGCCGAAAGGCCCAATACTTGTTTTCCCTCTTCTTTTTCTTTCCCTCTTAAGCATAAGGAATGTTCCTCGCGCACAAGTTTGCCGGGGGGGAAGGAGATGGAGGATGAACCAAGTGCTGTTCAAGAAAGAGAAGCCTTGTCAGGGAAACAAGCAATATATGAAAGCTAAGTTACCAGAATTTGAGCAGTTCCAATTTTTAAATTTTAGTTATCTTCCTTGAACAACCACACTTTGTATGGTAAACCTGTGCGCGGAGGAACCTACCCGCGGCTAGCCGCACCCTTACTTTGTTTTCAAGTACGCTCAACGACTTAAGTGAGCTGCGACAAGTGTCGCGCCCTTGCTTCGTTTTCGAGTTCGCTCAGCAAGCTAAGTGCATTGCGACTAGCTGCGGCAAGGTTACTTGCCGGTAAGGCCTTTGCCAGCACGCTGCTCAGAGTCCAGCACTCAGCGCTCGCGGCGAGGGCCCCTTGCCGGCAAGTTCCCTGAAAGCGTAGGGTAAAAAGCATACAAAGTAAAGGACCAAAGCAAGGGAGATAACACTGCATCGATTGATCAAAATAAGATAGTATATTACAGAGATAACTTGTCGCAATGACTAATAGATTCATGTTCATGGCACACTTTGCAGCAGCAAAGGAAATAGAAAGAAAGAGGCCTAGTCTACGCGGTCGCCTTCACGCTTGGAGATCTTGTTCACCTTGGCGATGATGTGGGCGACCTGCGCCTTCAGCGCCTCCAGATCTGCATCGGCCGGCAAGCTGCAGAGGACGTTGACAAGATTGATACCAGGGTTGCGGTAGACTATCTTCGTCAAGATGCGCTCCAAGGTACCCACGCAGAGCTGACGCGACTCCTCGGCCAGCTGCGCGGGGAGCTTCTCCTGCAGCCGTGCAAGCGCCGGCGCGATTCCCCTGAAGAAGAGACTTAGCTTGGCACTGTGGGGGAGATTCGGGTCCGGAGAGTACACAAGGTGCTCCACCCTCAGCGCCACCAGCTCCTTGTCGATGTTGGCAGCAGAGGCGACCAGCTCATCGGTCCACTGCTCCACAGCCCGGCTGAAGTTGTTCGCTGAAGTGGCGGCGCTCTCCACCAGGCCTCGTTCCTTGCGGAGCTCGTCCTTCAGCTTCGTTTCACGATCCCGGGCAGCGTCAAGTGAATCCGTCAAGGTGGAGACCTTCAACTCCAAGTCAGCGATCGAATCTTTGGCGGCAGTAAGCTCGTCGCCCTTCTTGGAGAGGCGTACTTGAAGGTCGGAGTTGGTGTGGGCGTCCTTCTCGCGCTCTACGTTGAGTGCGGTGACCCTATCCTCACTCGCCTTCAGGTACCGCTCCAGCTGATCGACTTTGAGCTCCGGTTCCCTCTTGGCGGCTCCTGCGGCGACTGCGGCTTCCTTCGCCTCCTTCATGGCCTGCTCCCGGGCGGTGAGCTCGTCGTCATGGGCGTCGAGCTCAACCTTCCGCTGGTTGAGCGCTCCTTCTCGCCGGGACAGCTCTTCACCAACCAGTTGCTGCTGCTCCTCGGCCTCAGCTTTCTCCAAGAGGAACTCCTGCTGCTCTCCGGCAAGCCTTTCACGCTCCTCCGCCAAGTCGCGGAGGGCCGCCTGGTTGGCGGCGCGGAGCTCCGCGGTGCGTTTCTCCAAATCTGCTCCAGCCTTGGCGGTGAGGACTTCCCGGGACTCCAATTTCGCCTGCCTGGCCCGGTAAAGGGCCAGGAGCTGGCGAAGAAGCTTCTCCTCTTCGGGCTTGTCGCTCCCGCCAGGCGCTTCAACAATCTTCAACCCCGCGGAGGCGAGGACCTCTCCATCAAAGGTCTCTCCCTCCACGGGGGCTCGCGACGAAGACCCCCACGGGACTTGTATGAAGTCCCCGTTGGGGGCCTCAAGATAAACGCCCGGCTGCTCCTTGGCGGCGGAGGGGTCGGCGGCCGGTGCAGCGCTTGACGCTCCTGCAGCCTCCAGGCCAGCAGTGTGGTCGCCGTCCCCCTCCCCAGCCGCGGCGTCTGCGGCCGGGACGGTCTCCTCAGCGGCAGGCTCGTCGGCTCCTGCCATGCCCTCAGTAGCAGTGGCGTTGCCGTCGCCGCCGTGCGCCTCCTCCTGGACGGTGACCTCTGTCTCCATCCGCTCCGGGGGAGGAGGATCTAACAGAAGAAGAAAAGAAACGATCAAGCAAATATCCAAAAAGACAAGTCCAAGAAGAAGAAGCTACAAGACTCACCTTCGCGGACGTCCTCGACGACAGGCTCCCTCGCCGGGGAGTCCTCCCTTGGCGGTGGAGCGGTGGCCCCTACCGGTGGAGGGCCGCCCGCGCCCTCCCTTGGCGGGGTAGCCACCCTCGTCAGGCTACCCGTCCTTGGCGGAGCATCCTCCCTCGCCGGCGAGTTCGCCCTTGGCGGGGAGGGTGGGATCTGTGGCTCGTCGGAGGCAGTCTTCGGGCGCTCCTGCGGCTGCGGCTCCACCTCTGCACAAGACAAACAAGGCAACAAGAAATTAGTACAAAGCGAAAACCTCAAGCGCGCCCGACGAGCAAAAAGATCAGGACCAGACTTACGCTGGGGGCTGCGCTGGGGCTGCTCCTCGGAGCAGCGGGTTGATCCGGCAAGTTCGTCGCCAGCGCGTCCCCTGTCTCCGCGGCGGGCGAGTCGTCTTCGACCTCAACCACGGGGATTTTGGCCCTCTTCGCCATCCGCTGGGTCAGGGTCCTGCAACCAAAGCAAGAACAAGATCAGGATTATCAGAGAAAGAATCAAGACAGAATCGAAGAAATTACAAATTACAAGTGCTTACTCCTCTTCCTCGTCGTCGTCGGAGCTGAGGGCGGAGAAATCAAACTCCACCTGAGGTGCTCCCGCGCGAGAGGCAGGAGGAGAAGGCTCCCTCGGGCGCTTGGCGGTCCCCGGGGCTGGGGGCTGCAAAGACCCCGCCCCCGTTGACGCCGAGGCCCGAGGAGCAGGCGGAGCGGCTGCTTCGCTCTGGGAGGATCCCCCTCCGCTCGGCGCTGGCGCGCGGGGCGCCTCCGCCGCGGCTGGTGCGCGGGGCGCCTCCGTCGCGGCTTGGCTCCCCCTGGTGGCGCGCGCCGCCCGGCGAGCAGGCTGCTGTCGGGGCACCTGCGTCCTCGTCGCTGTAGCCGCCTTGCGGAGGCGTTTCCCCGGCGCTTGCTTGGGACTTGCTGGAGGTGGGGAGTTCTCCGACGACGAGGAGGCGTCATCGTCAAGTCCTAGAGATCCGCCGGTGTCTTCATCGGCCTTGACGTCTTCCTCCTCCTCCCCAGCAGGCCCGCTGGGTCTAGCATCCTGCCCGGCGGCCCCGCTCCCTCCGGTGGCTCCGCTCCCTCCGGCACCTCTGCTCCCTCCGGCAACCTCACCTGCTGCTGCGGCCTCGCTCACAACCCCGAGGATCCCGGCATGCCTCAGGGAAGGAACCCCGGCAAGCTCGTCGGGCGGAAGCTTGAGCAGTCTGCGGATCTCTGCCTCCTCTGCTTGGCACGCCTCATCGGCGGCCTGCGCCTCGTCGACGGTGAATCCGAAGTCTCCCGCCGCTGCAGCTGCGGCAGCCTCTTCCATCCGGGAAGCAATATAGGCAATATCCCGCTCTGTGGTGGCCCGGGTGAGACCCTTATTCTCCTCGGTGTTCTTCGGCACCTCGACCAAGTTGTCAAAGAAACTCAGAATCGCGTCCGGCGGAGGCTCTATCCAGGTGGGGTCGCGCCGTGGGAGTCACACGCGGGCATCGCCGCGCGCAAGGAGTCCCGGGCAGTGCTGTTGCACAGCGGCACCACTCCCCGGGGAGATCTAAACCACTCCGGGTGGGCCGGGTCGTGCTTGAAAAGCTCCCGGACCATCCCCTTCAGCTCCAAAGCCGTGAAGTTGAAGTTCAACCCTGGGCGCAGCCTCATAATGTCCGCCGCATTGCCGAATTCCCATGCTGGCCTTTTCCTCTCCTGTAAAGGGGCAATGCGGCGGCGGGGGAAATCTGCCCCTACCTCTCCAATGGTCAAATTGGCTACCCGGAGGCGAAGTATCCTGATAAGGGCGATGTTGAGCTTGCCGTCCTCCGGGGCCAACTCGCTCCAGTCTCTGCCGCGCACTATGGCTGTTGTGCGCGGCGCAGTGAAAGGCTCCGGCTGGTCCTCCACTACCCAACACCAATCTGCGCGCCACTCTTCCAACTTGCCGCGGAGTTCTCCTTTTAGATATGAGTCCTTCTTGTTCAACCGGAAGATCCAGGAGATACCGCCGGAGAGGGGAGCGCCAGCCTCTACTCTAGGCATAAAGAAATGGCGAAAGAGCGCTACATTGGGATGGATCCCTACATAGTTTTCGCACAGATGTGCGAAAACCGCCATTGTAAGGATGGCGTTGGGGGTGAAGTCTAAGAGGTGGAGGCCGTATGTGTTCATAATGTCACAGAAAAACTCCGAGAATGGAGGGCACAAGCCGCAGTGAAATAAGACAGCAAAGAAGAAATACCCGCCGGGAAACAGATCTCTGGCGACGGCGGGGTAGACTCTGGTGCGGGGATGAGCTTTGGTCTCCTTGGCCCAGAAAAGGTAGTACTTGTTCCACAGCTCCCTCGCGCTGAGCCTCGGCGCGAAGACCACATTCTCTTCCGCAGGGCGGCAAGCTTCGCCGCCTGCTCGGACTTCTCCCTCTTGGCCTTCTCCGCTTTCGCCTTCTCGCTCTTCGGAGCCATGGCGGAGGCGGCGAGGGAAGGGGCGAGGAGCTCGACGGCGCCGTAGATACGGAAGACGGCGGAGGAGGGGTGGAGGCAGAGAGCAGCGGAGGATTTCTGGAGGTTGAAGACGCAATGAAGACGGAGGAGGGAAACTGCCCCTGCTTCCTCTGCTTTTAAGGGGCGGTGGGGGACGCTCCGCATTTCCCATTAAAGAACGAGGCCACGATCTCTCCCACGACGCCGCAATCAACGCGTGCCGTTAGGGAGGGACGCGGCGGATGCGGAAGGGAATCTACGGCTCGCCGTGGGCCGCGTGTGCCCGTGCACTGTTTTGGGCCTGGCCCAACAGCGCTCGGCACCGTGTGTGGCCCAGGCCCGGGGGCTCCTGTCGGTGTAGTAAGATAGGGGTACCTTAGTACCCCAACTTGTGCACGGGCAGTAGCAGCTTCCCGCGGCAGGGTTTACCGCGTGCTTGCCGGAAACCTTTCCGGTCCCTATTAAGCCATTCAAAAACAAAGTATACAAGTCAGAAGATCAAGGCCCCGGCAAGTGGAGCTTGCCGGGAAGGCCGTCCCAGGCTCAAGACTATCACATTAACACAAGACCCTTGGCAAGAGGAGCTTGCCAGGAAGACCAAAAGACTGCATCTCAGAAGACATGCCTCGGCGCACCCTGCGCCCCGGCAGGACCCGGGGAGCGACAAGCTTCCGGGCCCGGCAAGGTCAAGGTCCCGGCAAGGTACTTGTCGGGGGAGAGCTATGCTGTGTGCCCGCGCTCCAGCTCATCTGCCCACGCGTCGCCCTGGGGCCCTTCCAGGGACGCGTGGCAGAGGGCTGTGCAGCCTGGGGTACACGGTGGCGATCCACGGTGACGAGGCTACCGCCGTGTCGAACGGAGACACATGGATGGGTGCTTTTGGGGTCGACGGTGACGGGCATTTAATGCCCTTGTCCCCCACTGTCAAAGTTAGGTGAAGACCACTGTTCATCCACTATTCATGCAATGTTCCCACACTGTTACAACTACCACCAAAGTTACATTTTTACCCTCCTCTACGTTGACACCTGTCGGTGACCCCTTGAGCTATAAAAGGAGGCCCATGCACAACGTAGAAAGGGTTCGGAACCTAGACAGCTCTCTTGCTTGGTGTAGCTAGTTCTTCAAGCTCCCGAGCCCAAGAACTCAATACAATCTAAGCAGGAGTAGGGTTTTACGCATCCGCGCAGCCCGAACCTGGGTAAACTGCCCGCGTGTGCTCCTCGATCCGCTCTTTGTGCTCCCTCCGCTCCCTTACCGCAACGTACAAGGGGCTCCGGTCCCATAGGTGCTCGTGGTGGACAGTTTCCCCCGACACTTCGCTCAGCCCTTCTTATAGCATTGCTAGTTGCAGGTGAAGATCGAAGATGCTTGCTTCATGTTGAAGTTTGGTTGGGTTTTATCACACTATATAAATGTTTAAAATGAAATCATCTATATATTGGCAAGGGTGGAAGGCTAAGCCTTTTGCTTGGTGATTTGTTCCACTCATGCCGTTAGGAACCGTATAAACCGGTGTTATGTTCCTTGATTATGCGTTCCTAACACGGTTGGGGTGTATGGGACCCCCTCGATAAACCGCTAAGTGCTAAGTCTTTTCCAGCAAGTCCCAACATTGGTACTATTTGCCTAATAACAAATTAAACTTGCATAGGGAGTAATTAACCCTCTTTCTTAATTCAACCACCCCGGGCCAGTGCTCCACATGAGTGTTGGTCCGAAACGGGGAGCCTGCGGGGCCACCTCGAGGAAACTCAAGGTCTGGTAAAAACCCGTAGCTTCACCCATCCGGTCGTGTCCTGAGACTTAGATACGCGCGGCTACTATAAGGGTGTCGACACGCCGGGAGGATTTACTGGATTAGCCTTACCTTAGTTCGGTATATCTTGAGCACGGGATTCCGAGGATACTCGGGTCTTCCCACTTTGGAGTTGCGACTCCGCGGATCGTGGGCTTGTAATGGGTCAAGTTGGAACCACCCCTGCAGGGTTTGAACTTTCGCAAGCCGTGCCCGTGGTTATGTGGCAGATGGGAGCTTGTTAATATCCGGTTGTAGATAACTTGACACAATGTTTCTAATACACTACCAGCGTGTGTTCCGTGACTGTCAATTTCCGAATAGGGATTCGGGAGTTGAACACGGAGGGGTTATGTTTGTTGAGCTTGTAGCTAGGATCACTTCGTGATCACTTCTCGCCGAGGCTTTCTCTTCTCGCTCTCACTCACGTAAGCTAGTTGCTAGTTGCTGCTGCAGACACTTATTCTTTTCTTTAGCCTTATCCTCTCCCAAAGGCTTAAATAGTCTTGTTACCCGGAAACGGGATTGCTGAGTCCTCTGTGGCTCACAGTTACTTCACCACACCAGATGCAGGTCCAGTTTTGAGCTATCCAGGTGATGGCACCGAGCTAGATTGGGAGTACGATGAGGAGCCTAGTCGGTACTATGTGCGATATCCGGATGATCAGTAGTGGAGACTCCTACTAGGATTCGATTCGCCTGTGGCTTATTTATTTCAGTTTGGTATCTTGACATTTGGATTTTGCCCTTAGAGGGTTGTGATGTTCTTAATGTATGATGATTGAGACTTGTTATGTAATTGTGTGACGTGGCGAGTGTAAGCCAACTATTTATGTTTACAATCCCCTCTTTTACATGAGATGTGCAAAGATTACCAAACTTGAGATCATTCTAGGATGGACTTATGCCTTTAAGTCGTGCCTCGACACGTAGGAGGTATAACTCCATCCTGGGCATTACAGAAAGATACCAAAAACATAAAGCCACAGGACCGAAACGCCCCTAGTAGAAACCACTACTGATCATCGAAAACGTCACAAGCATACAGCCACTCTCTTCATCGAGCTCCCGGTGAGGTACCTGAACCAGCTCCTGCATCATTCTCGGCTGAACCTGCATCTGGTGTTGTAGTATCTGTGAGCCACGAGGACTCAGCAATCCCATAACCATGGGTATCAAGACTAGCAAAGCTTTATGGGTAGGAAGAGGTAAAGTGGTGAGGTTGCAGCAGCGGCTAAGCATAATATGGTGGCTAACTTACGAGTACAAGAATAAGATGAGCATCTACGCAAACGGTCGCAAACTAGTAGTGATCGCTAAAGATCCTGAACTACCTACGAGTCAAACATAACCCCACCGTGTTCTCTTCTCAAAGTGAAAAGAGACAGTCACGGTTACTCACACAGTTGTGTGTTTTACTTCGGATCCTCTGTCAAGTTTTCTACAATCGGACATTAACAAATTCCAATCTGCCACATAACCGCGGGCACGGCTTCCGAAAGATCATAACCCTGCAGGGGTGTCCCAACTTAGCCCATCACAAGCTCTCACGATTAGCTGAAGTGATAAATATAATATCATCACTCCTTATCTTAGGGAAATCCGATCAGGCTCGGCATCCCGGTGCACAAGACATTTCGACAATGGTAAAACAAGTCCAGCAAGAACTCCTGGCGTGCCGACACCCTGATAGTAGCCGCGCGTATCTTGTCTCAGGCCACGTCCGGATAGGTGATCCTACGAGTAAAACCAAACCTCGAGTTTCCCCGTGGTGGCCCCGCAGTCTCCCCATTTGGGACCAACACCATCAGCACTGGCCCCCCTGCTATGTAGAAAAGAATCTCCAAGGAGCGTCCCCCTTATGCAATTTAATTAATTAATTAAGTTATTATGAGGCAAATTAAAACCAATGTTGGGCCTTGCTGGAGGAGTTTTATTCAAAGTCGAAGTGTCAAGGGGTCCCCATCCACCCATCGTGTAAGGAACGCAAAATCAAGGAACATAATGCCGGTTTATCGGTGCCTAAGGTGGCATGAGTGGAACAAAACACTGAGCAAAAGGCCAAGCCTTCCACCCATGCCTAGTATATAGGTGTGTTAATAATAACAATAATAGATATTGTGATATTCCAACAACAAGTTCCCTCCTGGAACGATCTTCATCTTCACCTGCAACTAACAACGCTATAAGAGGGGCTGAGCAAGCGGGTAACATAGCCACACAGTGGTTTTTGCTAGGAAGGTTTCAAAGGTTAGAGGTTTCATGGCAACAAGGAGAGGCTGACATAAAAGATGGGTAGCGCGACATGTAACGATAGCATCGAGACAACTAAGCATGGCAATGGTAGTAAAGGTATCCAAGGGTATGATCATCTTGCCTGGGATTCCGCAAGGGAGAAGAACGGATCCATGAAGTAGACAAATCCTCACAACTCCGGAACAGAACCGAAGCTAACGAGAGAAGCAACCGGAAAGAAGTAAACAACACGGTAAACACACAAGCATAAACATGGCATACGATGCACAAACAAGTATGATGCATGTCCGGTTTAAATATGCATGTCATGGCAAAGTGCACAAACAAGTACTACAAGTTAAGTGGAGCTCAATATGCAACGAGTTGTATATTGACGAAACACCACATTTTAATTATTTAGTTGACTCTCGTTTATTTACAAGATAAGATTAAATGTTTGTTAACATGGCAAGAGGTGAAGAAAAACAAACTACCTATTTAGAGATTTTAAATGAGGCCGGAAAAACAACAATAATTCCGGAAAATCCCCATGAGCATGTTTAGCAATTTTAAGCAACAACAATTCACACATTTTAAATGTTGTTACCATGATGCGGATGACATGATCAAGTTTTATGCAATTTTAATTAAAAGTTGACATAAGAGATAAGGAGTATATGTCACCGTGGTGGAAAGAAAGGGTGCCACGGCAACGATCCGAAAATGATGCAACGGCAACATCTCGGTTCCGGTAACTCGTTGAGAGTCCGGTGCAAAAACAAGGTGGCGTGAGCGAGTCGAACAAGATGAAAAGGTGGGGTGATCCCGTCACCGGGTTCCCACGAGTCGGCGACGAGGCAACCGAGGAGCATGACAAAAGACGAAATGGGCACGATCCACACAAGGAAAACATCTCATACAACACATGCATTCGACGGGTCATCGTCTCGGGGTTATACCTTCGAAACACTCGTTCACGGGGCGGTTCGAGGTCGTAGAGGAAGTAGTGGTACGCGGGTCGTAGAGGAAGTAGTTGTTCACGAGGTCGTCGACGAAGTAGTGGAAGTAGTCGTTCTCGCGAGTCGTGGTACACATTCGTAGCGGTCTTGCCGGTCTCGGTCTCGGGTCGTAGTTGAACTCGGTCGACGTGGTACTTGCCAAAACAACATCGGATGTAGTCGTACATGAAGAGGACTTGGCGGATCCAGCCGTCGCGGTACTTGGCGGGTCGTCGTGGTACTTGTCGCATCCACCAAGTGTAGTCGAACTTGAGGTCGTCGACGCGGTGTCGTGGGAGGTAGTGGTACACGTTTTCGTAGATGTACTTGACGGTTCTGAGTGCTCCGGCCATCGTGGTACTTGGCGCAATGGTCGTCGTGGTACTTGGTGTCTTGACGATTCCGGAGACGCGGTAGAGGTACTTGACGTGTCGCCGTTTAGTCGATCTCAGAGGTCTTGGCGATGTAGATGTACACGTCATCAAGGAACTTCCTGCATCCAGTCTCCGGGGCCATTGTGGAACTTGGCGCTCGTTGAGTAGCAGCAGGACGAAGTGGTTGCCGCTGATCTTAGCATGCAACAGGGAGGCAGAGTCCTCTAGGGAGATTGAGGCGACGAGGGGAATGGGCGAGGCACGAGGCGGCGACCTCCTGGAGACCCGTGGCAGCGGCTCATGCTGGACTCCGGCGAGGACGACCGGAGCAGAGGTGGTTGGCGGGCGCGACGCAGCTCAACGGCGGCGAGGCGGCAGTGGAATCCGGGCGGCAGCAGCGAAGGCGATGGAGATGGAGGCGCGCCGGGGCTCGGCCTTGGCGGAGGTGGTTGCAGCCCTCGGGCGGCAGTGAGGCCGAGAGGAGGATGGGCTTGGGGCGGCCGAGGAGGAGGCCGGAGGGAAGCGCTCGGGGCCATGGCGCGGCGAGGACGTGGGGCCTTGGCGGCGGACGAGCGCGGCTGCTGGCTCCGGCGAGCCAGGCGACGGGATGGCGAGGACGGGCGCATCGGCTGCGGCCTTGGCGCTGGAGGAGCGCGTCCACGCGAGGGAGACGGAGGAGACGCGGGCGCTGCGGCCTGGCGATGCGTCGAGGAGGAGGTCGACGAGGTCCCTGAGAGAGAGAGGGGATCGGGAGGAGGCACGCGAGAGAGGGAGGGACGAGCGAGGGGAGAGGTGCGGCGGGCTGGGGGGTCGAGGAAGAAGCGAGGGGTCGGGGGAGAGTCGCTGGCTCGGGCTAGGGTTAGAGCTGGAGACTGGGCCTTGGGCCAAAAGGCTGGTTGGGGAAAGAAAGGGCCGGCTGGGAGGATTGGCCACTGGGCTGGTTTCTCTCCTAATAAAAGAGAGAAAAGAAGAAGAAAAAGAAAATTGAGAAGAAAAAAAAGGAAAAGAAAGAGGGGGTTAGGAGTAGAGTTTGGACAAGAGGTTATTTTTCCTGGACTCACAAAAATGAGGGTGACCCCAGAAAATATAAGTGGGCATGAATGAAACATTAAATTCAAATTCCTTTGAATTTAATTCAAAAGGTTTGAACAAGACTAGATTTGTGAAGTGTCCAAAAATGTTCACATTTTTGGAGGAACCTCGAAAAAAAGATATGAGTTGTTGGCAAAGGTTTTGAAGTCAAACATTAGATGGAATAGGCATGGGAATTTTGCAAGTGTGTTTGGGTTACTTCCAAACAATGGAATATTTAATATAGCTCCATATATTAGGAGGATATGTTATAAAGAGAAGTCACATTTCCCTCGATTTAAATGGACCGAAGGTCCACATGATTTATTTAAGTTGAGATGCAAAGATGAATGACATGATGGCATGATGACACGATGCAATGCAAAAATAAATAAAGCAAGCACAAAAGAAACACACGGGGAACCTGGAACATCTGGAATCTTCTGGGACGTCGGTCTTCGGGCGTCACAACTCTCCCACACTAACAGAGGATCTCGACCCGAGATCCTAGAGATGGCACCGGGTAAAAACGGAAGAGGAAGAGGTAAAACAAAGTTGCTTCTTCGACAGACGAGTGAAACCATGAACCTTGAGAGGTTAAACAAGTTGAAAGAAGAATACAACGGAGATGAACGAATATGAAAACTCCGTTAGAAAAGAGGAACAAGGAACATTACGAGAACCTTGAAGGCTGAAAGACATTAGACGAGAGCTTACGAACCAAAAGAATATGAAACTGCAACGGTATAGCCAAGGAATAAGAATGACAGAATTTGGACAGCGCTCCGTCTGAAAATCAAAGGGATTAACAAGAGTTTGAGGAGATGGAGTGATACTTGATGAAATCAACAGCATATTGCCTCCGAAACAATTGAAAGAATGGCACAAGGGATAAGAAAGAATTGAGATAGCACTCCAGTTGCAAAGATAGGCAAAACTTGATGAGATGAGAGAACTAGAATGGAGAATACAATGCTCCGGATAAATGGACAAGCAAGGAAAGAATATGATCTTGATAAAAACGAGATGATGGTCAAAGAGAGAGCAACATCACAATGCCTCCGGAATGAAAGAATATATACTAGGTCGTTGGAAAGAAAAGAACGGAGAAGAAAATGACAACTTCCCCACGAATGAATTAGGAAATCCTCCTTACAAGAAGGGTTGAATGGGGTTGATGGAAAAATCAACACGAAATGAATAAGCTTGATGTGGGCTTATGGAAAACATCTTAAAATTAAGAGGTGACAACCAGCCATTTACGAAAACATTTGATTGGATTGAGATCAACAAGGAGACGATAAACTTATTTCACCGGAATGATAAATGAAGAACCTGGGTCATTTATATGCACCATAATTAGCAACAATCTTTAGGGGAAGCTTTTAGGTGAAAAACAACCCAAGATTACTCCAACGAATAAATTGAAGGGTTGGAAAGATCTCCCGAACAAGGAAAATGATGGTTTTAAATATCTCATTCTTGATAACTCGTATATCATGAAACATGAAGGAATTGTCAAGAATGACATAACACCATCTGAAAAGATAAGGTAGAAAGGGTTGCAATTGGAATGCATGAAGAAGAATGCTTGAGCTCCAACAAGAATCTTCATGAAGACTTCGAGGATGAATTAAAACATGATGAACCACCATGAGAACTCCGGTAACAAAAGGATGAGAAGTGAAAGATGAAAAGAATAAGATTCAAGGCCTGCGATGAATTAGATGGAGCTTTGAAATGATATAATTGAAATAACTTGGAGCTCCGAAAAAAGATGAACAACTTAGAACCAAGGATATGATATGATGAACGAGCTCCAGAAAACAGAGATTAATCACTTCGGGGAAATAAGAATAAGATTTACTGTATGCTTATTCTTCATCAAATTAAATTGATGACAAGCAACGGATTTGGCATACTACTTATTCTCGTTGCAAAGAATTAAAGAGAGATCTCGCACAAACTTGGGTAAATCTTCAACGAACCACCGGTAGGATATGAAAAGAACGAGTGAATTAATACGAAAACAAGGAAGAGTAAACTTGAATGAACCACCGTAAGAATATGGAGACGAACGAAGAGACATCAATTAAGAATAGTTGGCGGACGAAGTTGAAAACTGAGAATGAAGAAATATTCTGAAATGATGGCCTTCGGAGGATCACAAAGAAAAGAATTCATGAAGAATCTTGACAGAACGGGCTAAGATTTAAGAGAAACACTTCTCCGGTCATCACAATCTGAGAAGACGACGAGATACACCACCATGAATTGTTGAGCACTCCGGAATGAAGAATTAAAAGGTTGAACCAATGATGAAAAAGAATTGAACGCGATCTTGGAGAAGGTATATGACTGATGTAATCCATTCTTACGTCACATTTCAAAAGAATTCTCCGGAAAAAGAAGAGTCAGGAAAGACCCTGGGAAAAGACCTGTGGGTTAGGGCCCACTAAAGAAATCACCGTTGGAAAAGATTGCTTAAGAGGTATTGCACCGGTTGAATTAAATGGCTTGAATAAGATAACAATCCTCAAAAAAAAAATTGAACGGATTAAGAATGGAATCACGAATCTTCAGCACTCCAGATATGAATAACAAGAGGAGAATGATTAAGAGAGCCTTCGGATAATAAATTTCAACATGGGAAAAACATGTGAAACAAGAGGCACAGATATGATCAAGACCGAAGCTTGAATTTGGTCCACCGGAGATGAATATTGGAATTAAGAATGATGAACTTGAAACTCTTGAGCATCTTCACGATAATCACCGGATAAAAACATTGAAGGAAAAGAATGAAGAAACCTCACATGAATAAAATGGATACTTCATCTGAGAATTCTTGCTCCGAGAAGAAGAAGGGTGGGAGGGTGGGGAAACAAGACAACTTGGAATGAATGAAACAGACAAATCGTCAGATTTCTCAACGGCGTCCGTATGGAATAACTTGAAGAGAAGACACACCGGTTGAAAAAGGATTAACATGAAAATCTCGAAGGCGAAGAAGAATTAGAACCCCCATAGAAATATGAGAACGCCGATTAGGAAAGGTATGGAATCAACATTTGACATCGAAGCAACTCGAATACCAGAATCAAAACAAGAACAAAGGATAGATATGTTGCAACATGATCTTCACAATATCATTCGAACAGAGAATTGAACGAATGAATTCCGTAGGTACATCAGCTTGACGAGAAGCCACTTGGGAGAACAAAAGATAAATAAAAGCAACAAGGGGCGGATAGAACAAATACAAGATAGAAGTTTCGTTCCAGATCTTCGTGCTGAAAGCTCATGGAACGTGTTACAAAAGGGTTTTGCAATCCCCGGATCAGCATAGCCATGGACCCTTTAAGATGCAACTCCCGATCGGAACAAACGCACATAAACCACTTAACTCAATGTAGAACCCCAAACTCCATATCATGCATTCGTTGGAAGAATGCCTACGAACTACTAGATGAACCCACCTATTAATTTCCGAAAGTTTCCAGTTATGCAATCTGGTGTTGGGGATACAGGGGAAGCACCCCACACTCAACTCTAATCCTACATCCAGCTGTATCCATCCTTCAACACATAACCAGTTATTTCCAGAAACCGTTTACCTCGGACCTTCGAAACGCATCTACTATACAAGCTATGGCAATACTCCCGAACTACCTCCCCAGTACTGGGTGATGTCGGGGTTATCTTGCCACTAACTGCCTAGGAGAGTTTTCGATGTCGGCCGTCTTAAGTATTCCAGAACTGATGCGATATATTTGTGACGACAACACCTCGGAGCTCAACTCCCCGGGACACTGCCACAACCCCTAAATGACAGGAGGCATCGAGAACAATGTTCTCGTCACAAAGACATCGGAACAATCCAAACAATACTCGCGTGATCCTAAATTTTTTTTGTGAATTTTTGAGAGTAGAAGAGGCAAGAGTAATCGTCAGGAGTCCTCACCAGAGTGAAAAGAGATGAGGAGCAAAAGAAATCCTACTCTCCGATATATATATAGGACTCAAAACATTTTAAGTGTGTGCCTAGACTCGACCGTCAACGATTCGATCAATCAGTGGGGGCTCCTAGGTCGGAGAAGGCTCTGAATACCAACTTGTAATGCCCAGGATGGGACTATACGTCCTACGTGTCGAGGCATGACTTAAAGGTAGAAGCCCATTCTGGAATGATCTCAAGTTTGGTATCTTTGCACGAGTCATGTAAAAATAGGGATGAAATTGCAAAAGAATAGTTGGCTTACACTCGCCACTTCACACAATACATTACATAAGCAAACATCATCCAAAACATCACAACCCGACTACGGGCGAAGATCCAAAAGAAAGATAACAAAAACATAAAGCCACAGGACCGAAACGCCCCTAGTAGAAACCACTACTGATCGTCGAAAACGTCACAAGCATACGGCCACTCTCTTCATCGAGCTCCCGGTGTGGTACTTGAACCAGCTCCTACATTATTCTCGGCTGAACCTGCATCTGGTGTTGTAGTATCTGTGAGCCACGAGGACTCAACAATCCCATAACCATGGGTATCAAGACTAGCAAAGCTATATGGGTAGGAAGAGGTAAAGTGGTGAGGTTGCAGCAGCGGCTAAGCATAATATGGTGGCTAACTTACGAGTACAAGAATAAGATGAGCATCTACGCAAACGGTCGCAAACTAGTAGTGATCGCTAAAAATCATGAACTACCTACGAGTCAAACATAACCCCACCGTGTTCTCTTCTCAAAGTGAAAAGAGACAGTCACGGTTACTCACACAGTTGTGTGTTTTACTTCGGATCCTCTGTCAAGTTTTCTACAACCGGACATTAACAAATTCCAATCTGCCACATAACCGTGGGCACGGCTTTCGAAAGATCATAACCCTGCAGGGGTGTCCCAACTTAGCCCATCACAAGCTCTCACGATTAGCTGAAGTGATAAATATAATATCATCACCCCTTATCTTAGGGAAATCCGATCAGGCTCGGCATCCCGGTGCACAAGACATTTCGACAATGGTAAAACAAGTCCAGCAAGACCTCCCGGCGTGCCGACACCCTGATAGTAGCCGCGCGTATCTCGTCTCAGGCCACGTCCGGATAGGTGATCCTACGAGTAAAACC
Source organism: Secale cereale (assembly GCA_902687465.1). Classification (NCBI taxonomy): domain Eukaryota; kingdom Viridiplantae; phylum Streptophyta; class Magnoliopsida; order Poales; family Poaceae; genus Secale; species Secale cereale. Next base: position 252,388,010 of record LR738711.1, read on the forward strand.
AATCCTTGAGTTTCCCCGTGGTGGCCCCGCAGTCTCCCCATTCGGGACCAACACCATCAGCACTTGCCCCCCCTGCTATGTAGAAAAGAATCTCCAAGGAGCGTCCCCCTTATGCAATTTAATTATTTAATTAAGTTATTATGAGGCAAATTAAAACCAGTGTTGGGCCTTGCTGGAGGAGTTTTATTCAAAGTCGAAGTGTCAAGGGGTCCCCATCCACCCATCGTGTAAGGAACGCAAAATCAAGGAACATAATGCCGGTTTATCGGCGCCTAAGGTGGCATGAGTGGAACAAAACACCGAGCAAAAGGCCAAGCCTTCCACCCATGCCCAGTATATAGGTGTGTTAATAATAATAATAATAATAATAATAGATATTGTGATATTCTAACAACAAGTTCCCTCCTGGAACGATCTTCATCTTCACCTGCAACTAACAACGCTATAAGAGGGGCTGAGCAAGCGGGTAACATAGCCACACAGTGGTTTTTGCTAGGAAGGTTTCAAAGGTTAGAGGTTTCATGGCAACAAGGAGAGGCTGACATAAAAGATGGGTAGCGCGACATGTAACGATAGCATCGAGACAACTAAGCATGGCAATGGTAGTAAAGGTATCCAAGGGTATGATCATCTTGCCTGGGATTCCGCAAGGAAGAAGAACGGATCCATGAAGTAGACAAATCCTCACAACTCCGGAACGGAACCGAAGCTAACGAGAGAAGCAACCGGAAAGAAGCAAACAACATGGTAAACACACAAGCATAAACATGGCATACGATGCACAAACAAGTATGATGCATGTCCGGTTTAAATATGCCTGTCATGGCAAAGTGCACAAACAAGTACTACAAGTTAAGTGGAGCTCAATATGCAACGAGTTGTATATTGAAGAAACACCACATTTTAATTATTTAGTTGGCTCTCGTTTATTTACAAGACAAGATTAAATGTTTGTTAACATGGCAAGAGGTGAAGCAAAACAAACTACCTATTTGGACATTTTAAATGAGGCCGGAAAAACAACAACAATTCCGGAAAATCCCCATGAGCATGTTTAGCAATTTTAAGCAACAACAATTCACACATTTTAAATGTTGTTAACATGATGCGGATGACATGATGAAGTTTTATGCAATTTTAGTTAAAAGTTGACATAAGAGATAAGGAGTATATGTCACCGTGGTGGAAAGAAAGGGTGCCACGGCAACGATCCGAAAATGATGCAACGGCAACATCTCGGTTCCGTTAACTCGTTGAGAGTCCGGTTCAAAAACAAGGTGGCGTGAGTGAGTCGAACAAGATGAAAAGGTGGGGTGATCCCGTCACCGGGTTCCCACGAGTCGGCGACGAGGCAACCGAGGAGCATGACAAAAGACGAAACGGGCACGGTCCACACAAGGAAAACATCTCATACAACACATGCGTTCGACGTGTCATCGTCTCGGGGTTATACCTTCGAAACACTCGTTCAAGGGGCGGTTCGAGGTCGTAGAGGAAGTAGTGGTACACGGGTCGTAGAGGAAGTAGTTGTTCACGAGGTCGTCGATGAAGTAGTGGAATTAGTCGTTCTCGCGAGTCGTGGTACACGTTCGTAGCGGTCTTGCCGGTCTCGGTCTCGGGTCGTAGTTGAACTCGGTCGACGTGGTACTTGCCAAAACAACATCGGATGTAGTCGTACATGAAGAGGACTTGGCGGATCCAGCCGTCGCGGTACTTGGCGGGTCGTCGTGGTACTTGTCGCATCCACCAAGTGTAGTCGAACTTGAAGGTCGTCGACGCGGTGTCGTGGGAGGTAGTGGTACACGTTTTCGTAGATGTACTTGACGGTTCCGAGTGCTCCGGCCATCGTGGTACTTGGCGCAATGGTCGTCGTGGTACTTGGTGTCTTGACGATTCCGGAGACGCGGTAGAGGTACTTGACGTGTCGCCGTTTAGTCGATCTCAGAGGTCTTGGCGGTGTAGATGTACACGTCATCAAGGAACTTCCTGCATCCAGTCTCCGGGGCCGTTGTGGAACTTGGCGCTCGTTGAGTAGCAGCAGGACGAAGTGGTTGCCGCTGGTATTGGCATGCAATAGGGAGGCGGAGTCCTCTAGGGCGATTGAGGCAACGAGGGGAATGGGCGAGGCACGAGGCGGCGACCTCCTGGAGACCCGTGGCAGCGGCTCATGCTAGACTCCGGCGAGGACGACCAGAGCAGAGGTGGTCGGCGGGCGCGACACAGCTCAACGGCGGCGAGGCGGCAGTGGAATCCGGGCGGCAGCAGCGAAGGCGATGGAGATGGAGGCACACCGGGGCTCGGCCTTGGCGGAGGTAGCTGCAGCCCTCGGGCGGCAGTAAGGCTGAGAGGAGGATGGGCTTGGGGCGGCTGAGGAGGAGGCCGGAGGGAGGCGCTCGGGGTCATGGCGCTGCGAGGATGTGGGGCCCTGGTGGCGGATGAGCGCGGCTGCTGGCTCCGGCGAGCCAGGCGACGGGATGGCGAGGACGGGCGCGTCGGCTGCGGCCTTGGCGCTGGAGGAGCGCGTCCACGCGAGGGAGACGGAGGAGACGCGGGCGCTGCGGCCTGGCGGTGCGTCGAGGAGGAGGTCGACGAGGTCCTTGAGAGAGAGAGGGGATCGGGAGGAGGCAGGCGAGAGAGGGAGGGACGAGCGAGGGGAGAGGTGCGGCGGGCTGGGGGCTCGAGGAAGAAGCGAGGGGTCGGGGGAGAGTCGCTGGCTCGGGCTAGGGTTAGAGCTGGAGACTGGGCCTTGGGCCAAAAGGCTGGTTGGGGAAAGAAAGGGCCGGCTGGGAGGATTGGCCACTGGGCTGGTTTCTCTCCTAATAAAAGAGAGAAAAGAAGAGGAAAAAGAAAATAGAGAAGAAAAAAAAGGAAAAGAAAGAGGGGGTTAGGAGTAGAGTTTGGACAAGAGGTTATTTTTCCTAGACTCACAAAAATGAGGGTGACCCCAGAAAATATAACTGGGCATGAATGAAACATTAAATTCAAATTCCTTTGAATTTAATTCAAAAGGTTTGAACAAAGACTAGATTTTTTAAGTGTCCAAAAATTGGAGGAACCTCGAAAAAAAGATATGAGTTGTTGGCAAAGGTTTTGAAGTCAAACTTGAGATGGAATAGGCATGGGAATTTTGCAACTGTGTTTGGGTTACTTCCAAACAATGGAATATTTAATATAGCTCCATATATTAGGAGGATATGTTATAAAGAGAAGTCACACTTCCCTCGATTTAAATGGACTGAAGGTCCACACGATTTATTTAAGTTGAGATGCAAAGATGAATGACATGATGGCATGATGACACGATCCAATGCAAAAATAAATAAAGCAAGCACAAAAGAAACACACGGGGAACCCGGAACATCTGGAATCTTCTGGGACGTCGGTCTTCGGGCGTCACAATTACCTTATCATATCTATCAGATCTCACTCTCGTAAGTGACCGAGAAGGGATTGGCAACCCCTTTTATCGCGTTGGTTGCGAGGTTCTTATTTGTTTGTGCAGGTGCGAGGGACTCACGCGTGGTCTCCTACTGGATTGATACCTTGGTTCTCAAAAACTAAGGGAAATACTTACGCTACTGTGTTGCATCACCCTTTCCTCTTCGAGGGAATACAACGCAAGCTCGATAAGTAGCATAAACCGACTCCAAAAATCACCCGAAGGCAAATTTACCCAGTTTTGGAATATTTAAAAAATTAGAAAAATAAGAAGTAGTTTGAATAGCGCACGTGCAGGTGACAAGCCTAGGGGGCATGCCCTACCCCCTGGGCACGCCTCTCGAGCTTGTGGCCACCTCGTGTGCCCTCCAGACTCCATTTTCCCTCAGAATACTTGTCTTGCACGGTAAAAATTCATTATATTGTCTCCCAAAGGTTTTGACCATCGTATCCCGATAATATCCTCTGTTCTTGTTTCGAGCTATTTCTGCAGTAGATTTAGAGCAAGATGTCTTCGCAAGAGTCGGTCAGGGAGAGTCGGGTCTCTCACCCAACACCAGATCCAAGAGCATACAACAAAGCTAATCCCTTTGGGTTGTCAACAAAGAAAGAGATAGAAGCCGACCTGAAAAGAGTGGATGCCATGGAAGAGGATCAAGAAGTCACTTCTCTCCCTCAACCTGGAGCCATGCATGTGGAACTCGATGACTCGATCCTCCCAAATTCGATCAAACCTCCGAGTGCTAAATTTATATCTTACAATAACTTGAAAAAGAGTGTTGCTTCTTCCTCTGCAGCAAGGATACATCCGTGGGTGGACAGTGCTTTAACTGTCACCGGAAAGCTACATAAGGAAATTATGGATCTCAAACATCAAGTGAATAAGCTCGAGGAGGAAAATCGCATCCCGAGGGGCATCATTGCCAAGAACATCACACTACCACCTTCGAAGAAGGAAACTTTAGTACATGGGTATGGGCACTCCCCTAGGCTTATGCCAAGCTTGGGTGAGGTGTCCCGGTATCATATCACCATCACATATTTATCTTTATCGTTTACCTTAGTTCGATCCTTTTTGTTAAATCTTTATCTAGTAGAATAAAAGTTTTTAGTATGATCTAGTCTTTTAGTTTTTGTTTTATGATCTATCTATGTAATCGATAATCGGGTGTGAGCGTTATATAATAAAGATTAGTTTTGAGTTGAGGGATTTGCTTTCTTGCTTTGATCTTGGAATAGAAAAATAAGAAACGAAATAAAAGATTATATAATAATCTTATGGAGAGTGATGACTTCACATCTAAGAAGTATGATGCACAAAATTTGTTGAGGGTTGACAAACATAGTATTGGTCATTGTTGCAATTAATAGGAAGTAATAAAGAAAGAGAGGTTTCACATATAAATACACTATCTTGGACATTATTTATGATTGTGATCACTCATTAAAATATTACTATATGCTAATAAGTTGATGTTAGACACGGAAGACAACATAATGTGTTATGTTGCCTTATATCTGAATATAAGTTATATTGTCATGGATCCTCCAACATGCTGAGCTTGTTTCTCATCGTATGCTAGCCAAAAAAATTGCACTAAGTAGAGATACTACTTGTGCATCCAAAAACGTTTAACCTAGTTTTTGCCATGAGAGTCCACTATATCTACCTAAGGATTAAGTAAGATCCCTCAAGTAAGTTGTCATCGGTGCAAGCAATAAAAATTGCTCTCTAAATATGTATTATCTTTTAGTGTGAGGAAAATAAGCTTTATAGGAACTTGTGATATGGAAGAAATAAAAGCGACAGGCTGCATAATAAAGTTCTCTATCACAAGCGGAAATATAAATTTATGTTCCTTTGCATTAAGATTTCGTGCATCCAACCAATAAGCACATGACAACCTCTGCTTCCCTCTGCGAAGGGCATATCTTTTATTTTTACTTTCTACCTTTATGCAAGAGTCATGGTGATCTTCACTCTTCCTTTTTACACTTTCTCTTTTTGGCAAGAACTGTGCGTTGGGGAAAGATCTCGACATACATATCCACTCGGATGTAGGTGATCATGAATTATCATTGTTGACATTACACTTGAGGTAAATGGTTGGTAGGTGAAACTATAAGCCCCTATCTTTCTATGTGTCTGACTAAAGCTTTGATATCATAAGTATCGAGTGAGTTTTAGCAATTATGAAAGACTAAGAGATGATTGAGTATGTGGACTTGCTAGATAAAGCTCTTATGTTTACTCTTTACGAAATTATGATAAATTTCAATTGCCTCATTGACTGAGATCATAGTTTGTTAGTTTTCAATAAAAAAATTGGTTCATAATTTACCTTGTGAATGAATTATCACTTTAGCATCAGAAGTTATATGAAAAAATGTTGCTGTTCTAAAGATGATCATGATGCCCTCATGTCCGTATTTTATTTTATCGATACCTCTATCTCTAAACAAGTGGACATGATTATCGATTTCGGCTTTCGCTTGAGGACAGGCGAGGTCTAAACTTTGGGGAGTTGATACGTCCATTAACATCATGTTTTTATGTTGATATTTATTCACTGGTGCGCGTCGGTCCTAAACAAACGGTTTAAAACCCCTTTCCGCAACTGCATTTGGAACCGTCGCCAAGTGAGTGTGGGCGATAGGGGGGTCCTTCCCACACGACCCAAAAACCGTCGAGGATAGGGCCCCTACAGTACTCCTACTCGTTTCTGCTTGCATTGCCATCGCAGTCGGTATTCTGTGGTGCTACGTTTATGATGTGCGGCCCATCACAAATGCTTTCCTATTATAGAACGTGGATGATGCGCGGCCCATCACAAACGGTTCACCGTTAAGAATATTAGCTAATCGTCGTATGAGTGTCGGACAGGATTACGAAACGTCGGACTGTCGTAACATCGTCGTACACGACAACTATCGCACACGCTTTTCTGTGGTGCAACGTTTACGATGCATACTTCATCAGAAACAGTTCATGGTTGCGAAACGTGTACGATAAGGCAACTAACACAAACATTTAGTTTGCCCGCACCGTTTGTGATATTGTCTGACATCGCACACGCTTTACAAACGGCAACTGTGTCCATGCACGAGTGGGGACGCCCGGGCTGTTAAAGCACCAGAGCACGGGGTGGAGATGGAGACAGAGGTTGCCGTCACTGCCAACGATTTATCTCTACACCCTGACAACATCGACGGCGTCGAGCTTCCACAGCCGAAGGCCGAGTTCCACACCGGCTCCGACGACCACTCTAGCAAAGACTCCGGCGACCACTCCGACGACAACAGACAGTTTGTTGGTCATCTATACCCATTTATGTGTCAAATAGATCATAGGGTTTCTCTGGTTACTCTTGCCTCCCCCTTTTTGGAATGGAAATCATGTGGTTATGTTCTCCAATCCATGAAATCTGAGTAAGTTTTGTTAGATCCGTGTAGTGTATTGATTGTTTGAATGGTACAGGTGATAAGTGATTAGTTGTTACATCTGTGCAAATGATTTCTGCTAGTAATCCGACTATGGTTAGTGTTCGTGCTAATAATTCCTAGCCAGGACTTTACAATTGATTTTGAATGACCTACCTATGTTTGTGCCATTACTTTCTTCAAGATTGGTCTGTACATAGATGAATGTGCTTAAAAATCGAACCATAATCTCTGGATATGTATAAATAAATAGCCATAAATTCCGAATCCTTCTTCACGGCATGTAATCAGTGATCTGGTGCCAAATTTGTTTTACTATTTATATAGGTGCTGTCTGACGATGTGGACAGCGAGGATGAAGATGCCCAGAGGAGGTACAAGAGGCAAATCCTAAGTCAGCTTTATGCGGGAACGCATAACAGGCATATTAGCACCTGGAACGACGACTATGGATGCCCATTTTGCAACCACAAGATTCATGACGCGTATGTAAGTGTTCTGGCGCATGCAAGAGGACGGGCCATTGGCTCCTTCAAGCAGAAGTATTCTCGCAGGGTGGCGCACGGCGGGTACGTCGAGTACCTGGAGAAGCTTCAGGATCTGTCGGCCGCATGTGAGATGAGATGTGGGATGGATCAAACTATGTATGCTTGAGTATGCTTAATGACGGTTCAACTATGTACTTATGGTTGAACTATGCTTATGTACGTCTACGCTTATTATCTATGTCTGAGTATGTTAAATATTTCTCCACATTTTGGTAAAAATTACAGCGGGGGACCAATAAACTAGGACGGAGGTAGTACGTCAATCACACACGGTTCCCAAAATTGGAACCATGTGCAATGACTTTCATTTAGCCTGCTACGTCAATCACACACGATTCACTCTAGCAAACTGCTGCCCCCAAAATTCTTTGTGGGACAGAAAACCCTCACCACCCAATTCAAAAAAGAAAAAAGAAAACCCTCATCATCCCCACGTCACAAAAACCCTCACCCTGCCTGCCACCCCCTCGGCCCCTCCGGTACATTCCCAATTCACACCTGCAGAAGATCCTCCGCGTCTATGCCATGGCACCGCCTATCGCGGCGGTAAACACTTCGCTCGCCGCCTGTCGCCGCCGCCAGGCTGCTGGCAAAGCCCACCGCATTTTGCCACTTCCGCTTGCCGCCGCCTATCGCCATCGACTTTCTCAACGCTGCTCGCGGTCGACCCAACTCCGCTCGGTTGGGGAATCTGCCGTACTGAGGGATCTTTCTCATGGACGACAAGGTAACTAATTTAACGAGATATTATCTCATCTCTTATCCCAGTTCATCTGCCTCCTTTAATCACACGGCAGAAATCGTCGTGAATTCATTTTTATTCGAGCTGATTTGAGGGTTTTCTTTTATTCATAGAATATACAGTGCACTGACACTTCAGGACTTGGCGACCGCCGCCAGAGATTCCATCTCATCATACCAGATAACTTGAGGACGCGCGCGGTATGTTCAATCTCACCCTAAATCAGTTGGCATGGCCTACTTTCCTGGACATATTATAACTATTGCTACATTTGGATAAAAGGTGCCACATGCACCATATACATCAAAGGGGATTTTCACCTCTTCTTTCTATATTAGGCAAATTAATGATGTATTGTTCTTTCGATTACTCTCATATTTCCATGACATCATGTTTACCCTATCTATTTAATTATAGACTTTTGTCCTTCGATTTCAACTGTTGTACAGTTCTTTCAATTTGGGCCCATATATGCATGTTACCATACTTTCTTTAACAATCCTACCATTTTCTGCAGGACATCCCTCGCTATGCAACAGATTATGCAGTGCACAAATTTTCCATTTACATACATCAAGGCTCCACGAATGTCATAGTGCACACAGACCATGGATTTACAATCATTGCTACTGTAAGACTTGATTAACGTGGTGACTCCTATTTTGGCACTGGCTTTTGGAATGAAATTGGAAAGTTTTAGGTACTGAAAGATGGCACTAAAATTGCACTGCACATAGAAGGGCCTGGTCATGAGATATATGCTAACTTCCCCGACAAAATCATCCGTCCAGACTTTGTTCGAAGTAAGTTTTCTTTTCAACTATCTGCATATGTTGAGTTACCCAGCAATGTCAATTGAATTATGTAGTATTTAAGCAACCAATTATTATTCCCTTTTCTTTCTATATCCCTACCTAATAACTTCTAGTTACCAATACACTTTTCTATTGCCCTGTTTTAACTAAATATTCCCGGTACTCCCATTTCTATCAGAAAGCGCCGCTGACAAGGAGACTCCGGAGGTGGAGAACGGGGCTGCCAACAAGCGGAGGCGGGTTGAGCTAGAACCGCAAGCGACTCGAGCGGGCCTAGACTTAAGTAGCAGCCTCCCCGATGATATGTTGATAGTCATCATCTCCCTCCTCCCAATCAAATATGGGGCGCGGACAACCCTCCATTCCCGGTGGTGGCGCCCCCTATGGAACTCCAGCCCTCTTGACCTCATCGACACCCACGAGCTCTGCCATGGCTATCGCTAAAGCTTGGATGCGTTCTCCAAGATCCTTGGCAGTCACCTTGGTCCAACCAAAGGCCTTAGAATGGGCAAGTTCCATTCCAGTGGCAAGGACCGAGCCAAGCTTGATGACTGGTTCCGATTCCCCGCCCTAGATTAGCTCGAGGAGCTCATTTTTGATGGTGGGCATATGCGGTCGCTGCCGACGTCCGCACTCCGCCTCGCGCCAACGCTGCGCGTCGCCAAGTTCAGGAACTGCCATTTCCCGCCCCTTACTGACGCGCCCGCTCTTATTCTACCACGACTGAAGCACCTCGAGCTCGTCGCCATATGCTTCTCAAAGGGTGACATGGAGCGCCTGCTCCGTGGTTTTACTGCACTCGAGTACCTTCGTCTTCAGGCGATCAATGGGTTGAGTACCTTCCACATCACCTCCATGACTCTCTGGACTATTTATGTGCGTTGCTGGTGCGGCAGGAAGACATCACAAAAGGTAGACCATGGTTTGTTCATCCAGGACACACCTGCACTTGAGAGATTACTTGTAGTTGATCAAGAAGGTCCAACAAGAATCAATGTTATTTCTACGCCAAAATTGACAGTGGTGGGCTACTCGTGTGACAAATACTCCGAACTTGTTATTGGATCCACACTTGTTCAGGTAAAACAGCCGCCTTCTACCTCTCCATCTACAAATTAACATTCTTTCTATTTTTGAAGATGTTTGTTCCTCTGTCGTTCAGAAAATGATTCCGGCAAGCTTGACCCTGAAACTGCGCACAGTGAAGGTCTTGGCACTAGAATCTATTGGGCCCGGCCTGAAGCAAGTTGTCAGTTTCCTGAGATGCTTTCTGTGCCTGAAGAAGCTATATATCGAGGTGATGTTCCTTTCCTGTTAAATGTTAACCATAAGGGAGTTCAATTTGTGACACCTTTTTTCCAAGGTTACAATGACAATGTACAACAATTTCTGAAGGTTCTTTTGGAGGATTTCAGTACATACATGCCCCCCCCCCATATTGGTTGCTTGATCCATATGTAAGCATTTCTCCTTTGGATTCATCTGTACTAGTTTTCATAGGGAACTTGTCATCCACTCCAACCACTTGTGAAGAAGGCTACATTTTTCTAGAATGTAACCAAATGCCCATGTTAACCATGTCAGATCGAAGATGGCATGTTAGTGCATTTTACAAATCGTGCGAACCAAATAGCTAGGCCTGTAGTAATGTTCAAAACTGCATGTAGGCACTAACACGTTTTCTTCTTTTGCAGATAAGATTAGGCCCAGTGGTGATAATGTGATACAATATAACAATCACGTCGAATGCCTAGATCTGCATCTCTCAGAAATTACTTTGAACTCCTACCGAGGGACCTTACCGGAGATTATATTTGCCAGGTTCTTTGTTCTCATAGTAAGGGTGCTAAAGGAAATGAGGTTTGCCCTACATTTATTTCGCAAAAATGAATGGTCTGTTGATTAGCGCTGGCGCCTGCGGCAGAATGGAGTAGGCTCCAAAAATGTTGAATTTCATTTTGGAACTTCACATTACAGAGTAATCAGAAGTCATCGGGTCAACCCCATACATGACTTCTCAGTGGCTAACCCCTTTGCAAAAATTGTTAGGTTTCGAAGCCAGACTTAAAAGCGATGATATTAGTTTGAACCTCTCTGATATCCATGTTCAGCACATCAGCGCAAGCGTTTGCAGCTGATGAGCTGAATTTCATTTCTAATATCAGTTTGAACCTTGTAATCTTTGAATTTGAGCCATATAACTCTGGAATTTGAACCTTGTAACATTTCGATCTTTTGTGGTACAATCGTTGAAATGGCATCGTATGAGACTTGTATATTGCTAGCACTATTTTGACCTTAATATGCAATGGTCTCAGATTTTATTAACCATTCTCGAATCAGTTTACCTTGTCGATCTCACAACACATGATCTGTATAGCTAACTCGACTGCGATCATCGACAATATTGCACACAGTTGGTTTCTTCCACCATGTGCACTATAGAGCGCAAAACTAATTATAGCACTCGAGTGTCCATCATCACCCTTCTATGTAACTTTGACCTCATCACCCAAGGGTAAACTTATGACTAAATTCATTCCACGCACTTTGTTTTTACATAGCTTTTTGCCAATAAACACCCACGATTTGTCCCTCTTCTAGCCGACGTGTGACCAAACTAGCCGGGCGAGAAGCTTGCGCGGTAAACTGTGCGGTAGCACGGGAACAGGCTCTTCGAGCCCACGCCTGGGGTGCGATGTTGTCAAGCGTGAATTGGAGTCTAGAATCCTCTGCTATGAACGCCGTGACAAGACATGACGATTACAGGCCAGACGGCCCCCATTTATTGCATCGGCCATTTAACCTACCTTGTGTCTCTTCAACCTTTCGATCGCGCCCCACCATTGCAAGAAGCACACCCACCACGAGAAATTCTTAGAGGGTATCCTGCGCAGCTCCAATGGCATTCCGAGCGGCTGCCGACGACAAGCAGCAGTTCACCATGCGTGCCGTGGTGGACACCCACAGTAGGTTCATGGACCTCTCGGTGGTGTACACCAACGACCCGATCTGGGCAGAGCACTCCATCCACATCATGGAGTTGTTGCTTGCCGAGGAGAAGTACAAGGTGGTCGGGTTCGACCTCGAGTACACCCGCGCTCGTGCCGGGTCTCATCCCAAGGTCGCCGTCGCCTAGATATGCGTGCGCCACCACATCCTCGTCTACCACTACTGCCTGGCCACAAGGCCTTGCGGGTGTTTCACCAGGTTTGTCAACAGCCCCCACTACAAGTTCGCTACGGTGGACATCACCAACAATGTAAAGGCGCTCGAGAATTCGGGCATCGCCTGCCAGAATCTTGTTGACATCCAGGGCCAATACAAGATCAGGGGCAGCAAGGAGCATGAGAAGGACTCACTGGTTCACCTCGCCGAGGCCATCATCGACCCCTACTACAGAGACATGAAGGATTCGTGCAACAAGGACAAGCGTGCCTGGCACTCTGCCTGGATGGAGAAACTAGACAAAGCTCACATCGTGTACGCGGCCAAGGAGGCGTACATGAGCTACGACATGTACAGGTGGATCGTTGACATGAGGAAGTCCCTCCTTCCCCAAAACAGCCAGGTATCCAGCCGGAAGCGGAGCAATGGCAAGCGTCATCGCAACAATAAGTAGATGATTAGATCCTCGATTCTCCTACTTTAGTATGCATGTAATTGTGTTCTTTGGTGTGTGGAAATGTTATGTGTGTAGTCACTTGTGTAATTGTATGCTTAATCGGTCTTCGCACACGTCTCCAATTACAGACCTGTTTGCCTCGTATCACACACATCTTGTTCATTTGAACTGTCTCTGTTCTCCTGTCTCAACGCAAACAGTTCATCCGAGTGAACCGCATGCCGTATATCGCACACACCTTTGATCTGGCTGACCGTTTCTTTTGTGTTGCCTAATCACAAACAGTTCATCCGAGTGAACCGTATGTTGTGTATCGCACACGCCTTTATCTGGCTGCCCGTTTCTTTTGTTCCTCCTCATCGCAAACAGTTCATTGAATTGAACCATATGCCCTTCATCGCAAACACAAATAAAACATGAACCGTGTTTGATGCATCCCTCATCGCAAACATTTTATACATTTCTGACGGTTTTCATACAACAGCGTTTGCGATTGCTGCATCGCACAAAGTTTCTCGAAGGGTCTCCGATCGTAGTGTCGCGTTAGCAGCATCCTGCAGTAGTGATTGCATTATGGGTTGTTATTTCACATTATAGTACAATACTTATGCATTTTCTCTCTTATTTTACAAGATTTACATGAAGAGCAAGAATGCCGTCAGCTAGAATTCTGGACTAGAAATGAGCAAATATGAGATACCTATTATGCGCAACTACAAATGTCCTGAAACTTTACAGATAATTGTTTTGGAACATATAAAAATATTGGGTGAAGAAACAAAACAAAGAGACCCACCAGGTGGCCACAAGCCCGGGGGAACGCCCTACCCCCTAGGGCGCGCCTCTCGAGCTTGTGGACCCCTGGCCAGCCCCAGGTGTCCATCTTCTTCTATATGAAGGGTTTTGACCTCGAAAAAATCATAAGGAAGATTTTGGGACGAAGCTATGCCGTCTCGAGGCGAAACCTGGGCAGAAGCAATCTAGGGTTCTGGCAGAGCGATTCTGCCGGGGACACTTCCCTTCGGGAGGGGGAAATCGAAGCCATCATCATCACCAACGACCCTCTTATCGTGGGAGGGTCAATCTTCATCAACATCTTTACCAGCACCATCTCCTCTCAAACCCTAGTTCAGGTTTTGTATACAATCTTTGCCTCAAAACCTTAGATTGGTACATGTGGGTTGCTAGTAGTGTTGATTACTCCTTGTAGTTGATGCTAGTTGGTTTATTTGGTGGAAGATCATATGTTCAGATCCTTAATGATATTTATTACACCTCTCATCTTGAACATGAACATGCTTTGTGAGTAGTTACGTTTGTTCCCGAGGACATGGGAGAAGTCTTGTTATAAGTAATCATGTGAATTTGGTAATCGTTCGATATTTTGATGAGATGTATGTTGTCTTTCCTCTAGTAGTGTTATGTGAACGTCGACTACATGACACTTCAGCATGATTTGGGCCTAGGGGAAGGCATTGGGAAGTAATAAGTAGATGATGGGTTGCTAGAGTAGTAGAATCTTAAACCCTAGTTTATGTGGTGCTTCGCAAGGGGTTGTTTGGGATCCCTATGTTTAATGCTATGGTTAGATTTATATTAATTCTTTTTTCATAGTTGTTGATGCTTGCGAGAGGGGTTAATCATAAGTGGGAGGCTTGTCCTAGTAAGGACAACACCCAAGCACCGGTCCACCCACATATAAGATCATCAGAGCAATGAATGCAAATCATATTAGCATGATGAAAACTAACTTGACGATAATTCCCATGTGTCCTCGGGAGCGCTTTTCTTTATATAAGAGGTTGTCCAGGCTTATCGTTTGCCATAAAAAGGATTGGGCCACCTTGCTGCACCTTTGCTACAGTTGTTACTTGTTACCCGTTACGAATTATCTTACGACCAAACTATCTGTTACCGATATTCAGTGCTTGTAGAAAATACCTTTCTAAAAACCGCTTGTCATTTCCTTCTGCTCCTCGTTGGGTTCGACACTCTTACTTATCAAAAGGACTACGATTGATCCCCTATACTTGTGGGTCATCATTCGGGTCTGATGAATTGTGGGTTTAGGATCTGAATATTCATGATAAGTAATTGAGTCTTTTCTGAACTTTATTATGCGAGATTGTTATAGCTTTGTATTTCTCTCCGATCTATCTATTCGGTTTGGCCAACTAGATTGATTTTTCTTCAGTGGGAGAAGTGCTTTGTGATGGGTTCAATCTTGTGGTGGTCTATATCCCAGTCTGAAAGGAACAAGATATGTATTTGTATTGTTTTCATTAAGGATAAAACGATGGGGTTTATTCATATTGATTGAGTTTACTTTGTCTACATCATGTCATCTTTCTTAAGGCATTACTCGGTTTTATACTTAATACCCTAGATTCATGCTGGATAGCGGTCGATTGGTGGAGTAATAGTAGTAGATGCACGCAGCAGTCGGTCTACTTGTCTCAGACGTGATGCCTATATACATGATCATTGCCTTGGATATCGTCATAACTATGTGCTTTTCTATCAATTTCCCAACAATAATTTGTTCACCCACCGTATGCTATGTGTTCGAGAGATAAGCCTCTAGTGAAAACTATGGACCCGGGTCTAACTTTACCATATTACAAAAACCAAAATTCCTTTGATGTAATTTTTTATCTTTTATTTTATTTTGCAATTTATCCATCTACCTATACAAGATTTGATCCTTGCAAGTAATGAGTTCAAGGAGATTGACAACCCTCTTGCCCGTGTTGGGTGCAAGTATTTACTTTTGTATGTGCAGGTGTTTTCACGAGGGTTTGCGTGATTCTCATGTTGGTTTGATAAACCTTGGTTCTCACTGAGGGAAATACTTATCTCTATTGTACTACATCTCCCCTCCTCTTCGAGAAAAATCCCAATGAAGCTCACATGTAGCACGTACCGTGTGCCACAACAAAGTTGATATATGTATGGAACCTACTTAGTGATGATATTGGTACTTCCTGGATGCATGATATGCTAATACATATGTATATCCTTTGTAAGGTATAGTGCAACATGGGGCTTGTAGAAGTGCAACCCAACCAAACATCACTACCCAGTCTCAGCTGGATGGTGAGTTAGTGATGCATTGCTTATAAGTACCATGAGGTAATCAACACTGATGGGTTGGACCGCACTGCTATGCAGCATCACCGATCGGTCGCCTAACCCGTGTGTGATATTGATCTCATCACTGACCGTGAGCACAGATGGGTCAGAAGCCATGAGTGATGATATGATTTGGCCGGTGAGTGCTATTTGGCTCTGTAGTAGTGTGTGCGCAAGTTTTCTTAAGTTTTTTTTCATTTTCTTTTTTCTTAAAGGGTAATACCAACGCACTAATTCATTCTTTCTATTATTTTTATTTTGTAGTTTTTAGTACATTTTCTTTCTTCTTTAAGTGTAATACAATGTCACTAATCATTCCTTAATAGAAAATTAATCTTTGCAAAATTCCACTATTATATTCTTATTCTCGCATACTATAAAAATGAATTTCTTTGTAAATTGTGTGCAAATATTGTCAATATTTCTTTAATTTTTTAATTTTCTGTCTTCTTAAAGGGACCAATGCCACCAGTTCATTCTTCCTTAGAAAACCTCATTATTTTATTTTTTTTCACTTTTTTAAGTGTAATACAATGCCAATAATTCATTCATCCTTAGAAAATTATTTTTGTTACAAACATTTCTCTATTATATGTTTATTTTTGCATATTATAGGAAAGCACAATTTCTTTGTAAATTGTGTGCAAATTTAGTCGTTTGTTTTATTTTTCTTCTTCTTAAAGGACACCAATGCCACTAATTTATTCTTCTTTAGGAAACTTCATCTTTTGTGTTTATTTATTTTGTGCATTTTATTTTTGTTTTGTCTTGTGCTTACGAGGTTTCGGGTAATTTCTCTTATGTTTAAAACCATGCCCAGATATCTATTGGGTTTTTATTTTGTGGTTGCAGATGGCCAAGTTTCTATTTTATTTTAGCATGTGCATGTATTTGTTCATTGATGCTTTCTTGATTTTTTTATCGTCAGAGTTTCTCCAAAAACAATTGTGTGTGGGGGGGGCATCTTGATGTTGCAATAGTAGTACAAAACTTGCTTTTGTGTTTGAAATTGATGTGAGAGCTGCCAATCACGACAGGGAGGTGAGGAAGGACAGCAAGGAGGTGAGGTGGAAAATCATAATTGTAATTGATGCTCGGCACCACATCTTGACGATAATGTGTACTGTCCGCGTGCTATTGTGCTAGACTATGGTTATTTTCATGCTTGATGATATTCAATTACACGATGTGCCAAAAGATTGAGACACTATACGATTTTATATAAATATAAATGTTTAACATATTCGTGTATCTATAGAATATGTTGTTCTTTATTTATGTTGTTGACTGTGTACCCATGCACACACCGAGCCTTTGTAGGCATGCACCACCATCACCATCCATGGTGGATGGTGATTCTTCTGAGGTTTTCGCCTCCTAGGTCATTCTCGTGACTTCAGAGGCAACCCAGCCGCCGCCACCACCTAGTTTCCTTTGCCGCCATCGGCGGAAGATATCCAACGGCATACGGCGACGGTGGGGCGCTCCTTATCTAGTTTTACCCCCTCCCACTACTCTCTCCCGACCTCTCTTGTGCGCCAGGTCACCTTCTCATGTCGCCCAACTCTGACAAGGTTCCATGGCGGTGGCTCGCTGTCATGTGGACTGCAGTGAAAGACATCAGTTTGGACCGGCACCGTGCTGCAGTAGTTCCTGCACCAGTGTACTTTGGCAGCTACATCTAGGGCATCAATGTCCCCAGATCGAGATCCATCGTGATCACGTAGGGTTCCTCCCGACAGTGAACCCAACCTAGGTGTGGTAGGGTGCCAGCCCACCCTTTCTTTCATTGCATGCGCCAGCTCTCCTCGGCGACTAATTGCTTCTTGAGGGTGTAGGGTTGCCTGTCCCGCGTCTGTGTCGCAATTGTTGCACCGACGGCAAGACGCCACGTGTGGGTCTTGTTTTACCTACCTGTCCGGATAGGATGGGGAGGGCTGTAGCACGCCTTCCTTGATCTGCTTCATCTGATGCGCCAATGTTAGATCTGGTGCTTCAACAAGCTGGAGTTTACACACCGCCTGGTTGTGTCTTGAGGCAAGGTGCTTGCTCCCGGATAAATCCTTCTATGTTCTCGTGTACGAATGACCATGGCGATGCCCTTTCCAACGTATTCCTCCCTGGAGGCGTGGTTTGGGATACGCATCTCCTCTTAGTGGGGTTCCGGGCCAAATCTCCGATGGCGATGTACCATTTCTTGAAGGCGTCACTTGGGAACCCCTACCGTTAGCATTTTTGCATCACATGCTAGGTTGCCAGCGACAATTGGCACTGCTAGAGCCTCGGTTCCGTCCACCCCACACCACCCCATCATCACATGCTGTTGTGCACACCCAAGTCCCTCCCATGGATGTCGTTGTGTTGCGGCGAGCTTCGTGCTCTTGGTATTGTCTCGGTAAATCTTTGCTCAATGGTGGCGCAAGATGCCTCCCCAATTTGCTAATCGTTCTAAATCCATGTGGCAAAGCTCCCAATCATGGTTCATGTTATCATGTGGCACTCGTTGATTGTAGATGCTCCTTTGTTTGCGCCGTGGGGTTTGGTACGCACGCCGGTGTAGTGCGTTACGCCGCTTGCATAGTTTTGGTATTGTGATCCCTCGACGGCCCTCCACATCTACTTGTGCCCCCCTTGGTGATGGTCCTTGTGTCTGCCTTTGTCTCGAGTGTCCATTTTTTCTCATCTTATTTTACTTTGTTATTTGTGTGGTTTTAGGCCTGGTTTCTCTCACAAACGGAGTCAACTTCTTTAGGTTTTGGATTCAGTTTCCCTTATAAATGGGTTTAAATTTTCTTTGAATGAGATCAAATTCACATGGCGAGCTCTCCCCCTATGATGGATCAAAAATAAACATCCATGGAACTGTAGCTAGCCGGTTGTCAAAGAAAAAAGTGACTGGTCAAAATTCTAAAGTCAGTCACCTGACCCTTAGCCGGCCCCATCTTAAACCAAGGAGATCACTTACATGAAAATACGAAAAGGCAAAAAAAAGGACAAATTTGTTATGGTTTGATTTGCTTGGAGAAGGTTAATTACACTTACGACCAACCATGAGTACAAGATGGCATCGAGAGTCATGTCATCCTAGCTACGGTTTGTAATGCCCAGGATGGGACTATACCTCCTACGTGTCGAGGTACGACTTAAAGGTATAAGCCCATTCTGGAATGGTCTCAAGTTCGGTATCTTTGCACATCTCATGTAAAAATAGGGATGAAAAGGAAAAGAGGTAGTTGGCTTACACTCGCCACGTCACACAATTCATTACATAGCCAAACATCATTCAAATAACATCACAACCCGACTACGGGTGAAGATCCAAATGAAAGATACCAAACATACATAAAGCCACAGGTTCGGATCGCCCCTAGTAGAAACCACTACTGATCATCGGGATAGTGCACATAGTAACGGCTACGTTCCTCATCGTACTCCTAGTATAGCTCTATGCCATCACCTGAGTAGTTCACCATGGTACCTGCATCTAGTGTGGTGTAGAATCTGTGAGCCACGGAGGACTCAGCAATCCCGTTCCCGAGTAGCAAAACTAACTAAGCCTTGGGTGTGGAACAAGGCTGAAGAAAGAATAAAAGGCTGCAGCTGCACTAGCACTAGCTTACGTATTAAGAGCGAGAAGAGAAGTGCCACGAGCGATAAAGTGATCACGAAGTGATCCTAACTAAGCACGTCAATCATAACCCCACCGTGTTCACTTCCCGAACCCCTTTCGGAAAATGACCGTCACGGTTACTCACGCTGGTAGTGTGTTCTGAACATGGTGTCAAGTTTTCTACAACCGGATATTAACAAATTCCCATCTGGCACATAACCGCGGGCACGGCTTTCGAAAGTTCAAAACCCTGCAGGGGTGTTCCAACATGGCCCATTACAAGCCCACGATCCGCGGAGTCGCAACTCCAAGGTGGGAAGGCCCGTGTATTCTCGGAATCCCGTGCTCAAGATACTCTGACTAAGGTAAGACTAATCCAGCAAATCCTCCCGGCGTGCTGACACCCTGACAGTAGCCGCATGTATCTAGTCTCAGGCCACGACCGGATGAGCGAAGCGTACAGTTACCAGATACCCCAAGTTGCCAAGGGGCGGACCCGCACAGTGCTCTAGTTTGGACCAACACTCATGTGGAGCACTGGCCCGGGGGTTGATTAATAAAAGGGGATAGCTAGTCCCTATGCAAGTTTTAGTTATTAGGCAAATGGAGTACCAATGTTGGGACTTGCTGGAAAAGACTTAGCGCTAAGCGGTTTATCGAGGGGCTCCCATAACCCCAACCGTGTGAGGAACTCATAATCAAGGAACATAACACCGGTTTATACGGTTCCTAGGGCGGCATGAGTGGAACAAATCACCGAGCAAGAGGCTCAGCCTTCCACCCATTACCAATATATAGATGATTTCATTTAAGAATTTATATAGTGTGATATCCCAACAAACTTCAACACGAAGCAAGAATCTTCAAATCTTCACCTGCAACTACCAATGCTATAAGAGGGGCTGAGCGAAGATTACTTAGCCAATCAAAGGTTTGCATAGGTAGGGTGGTTAGACAGTTTCATGGTTACAATAGGAGGCTGACAGGAAAACATGGGCATCGAGGCAATAAGCTAAAGAGCGAGACTTCTAGCAATAGGCAAAGATAGAAATGATATCTGGGTCAGGTCATCTTGCCTGTCGAGTCGTCGATGTGATCGTAAGACGGCTCCTCGTTCTCAACCTCGGTAGTAACCTCGTTCTCGTACTCGGTCTCGGCTTCCGACTCTACTCAACACAAGAACACATGAGACACGAAATCAAACAAGGTGCAATGTGCAAACTACAGGATGCATGACTGATGCACTAAGGAAGCACTGCAGATGCACTAAGGATTCACAACATGACAACATAGGAAGCACAGAGAAACAGCACAAGAAACATGACAATATGCTCAAGCAAGTAGGATGCAAGACAAGTCTACTTAGGATGCAAAACATGGCAAGGTAGGAAGCACAGAGAAACAACACAAGAAACAGCGGGTTTAAATGAGGCCGGAAACTACTTAAGACAAATCCGGTAAGTCCTCATATGCATAGTTTGAAATTAGTCCAGATCTGAACAAACCTTAAGTTAAAGTTGTTAAACAGCGAGTTAACATGCACCATGACAATCTACACGAAATTCTAGTCAAGTTTCATATAAAGTTTGTTTAAAACGGAGCTACGGTCTAGAAGATATGATCAAAACAAGATAAGCATGGCAACGGTGCAAGATGCACCCAAACATCAAGCAAACATACTCCAAACATGTAAACAAGATGATATTATGAATCTACATGCAAAATCACACAAGTTTCATATAGGACTTGCTCAAAACGGAGCAATGGGCTAAAAGATACACCCGAAACAAGAAACAATGCAAAGCTGAAAATAACAGCCACATAGCAACTTTGGAGCAAGAAATATATACTCTACAGCACTCAAACATGGTGACAAGAAGCATGGACATGAAGTAGACATATCCTACAGCAAACAACTCCATTTGAGCATCTCCATAGGAGGCATGGATCAATAGCAACAAGCTACAGCATTTTGATCATGACACTAAAAATCCGACAGTAATATTTTATAGCAACTTGGGAGCAAGAATTAAATATTCTACAGCAACCCAAATGAGTATGTGAGGGCATGGATGGATAGACAACAACATATACAACAAGGAGTGATCAATGGCCACCCCAAAACTAACATGGACTTTCCTAGGACAACAAGCAAACATAGCATCAGGATATTACAGATTCCAGACTTAGTGAAATTTCACTAAGTGTTAAAACAGCAATATTATCATGGCATGTTTCTGAGCATATTTAAGTCACCTCAAGGCATAGCATGGCAAATGGTTTGCACCACAGCAAAGAACACATGATGGGGAATCTAAAACATATGAGCATGCAACATGGGGACAAACACATCACTAGCAACGAACTCCTCAACTAGGCATCTCGTAATAAGTTACAAAACCTAACAGCCACATACACTTTTGCAACAGGGATAAACATGGCAATATGAACTCTAACATGCATGCTATAGCAACCAACATGTAGAGCATCTCATGATGAACATTTGGACATATCATTTGCTTCATTTGGATAAACATGCACCAAGTTATCACATCTCAAACATGGCATGAAAACAACTAGTAGCAGCAGTTTATAACAGGTAGCACTATTGTCATGAAGATTAAGACATCTATATGGACTCAAACATGCATGACACAATGGAATAAAACATAGTACACATCACCACGATCATTTTGACATATTATATGCACAAATCGGACAACCAGAGTAAAAGTTATAGCCATCACAAAAATGCATCAGACAACTAAAAACAACACAAGACTTAGCCAAAAAGCGACAAGGATCAACCTCACAGGAGTCAACGCGGGTGCGGGCCGAGTCAACGGGCAAAGCGGGTCCGCGGGCACGGGAGTGGAGCGGGTCGCGGGCGCGCCCGTTAGGGTTCCAGCCCCGGATCGGGATCGGGCTGGTGCCTCGATCGGATCGGCGGCGCGCGATTCCAGCGGGGCGAGGGGCGGCGCCCTCGATCCCGGCCGGCGGGATGCCCCGCGGTGGCCGGCGCGGTCCCTGGCGCCCGGCGGCGAGGATGGTGGGGGGCCGGCGGCGGCCTGTCGGGGACCCGGCGCGGCGGCGACCGGATTTCCTACGAGCTCGGGGCGGCTGGCTCTGCAGGCGAAGGGAGACTGTGGCGAACGGCGAGGCCGGCGGTGGCCTGTCGCCGGGGCGGCGGCGGCGGCGCGCCCAGCCGGCGGCGGGGACGAAGGGCTGGCACGGCGGAGGCGCGGGCTCGGCCCGGAAGCGGCGAGGCGCGGGGGCGCTCGGAGGGCGCGGCCCGGATCGGAGGCAGTGGCGGGCCCGCGTAGGGCCTGCGGGCCGGCGCGGTGGGACGGCAGCAGCGCGGACTGTCCGGCCTGGGTCGGACACGTCCGCCCGGCACGGATTCCGAGGCCGGGGCTGGAGGAGGAAGAAGACTAGGGTTTTTGGATGAAAATGGAGGGGTGGACGTTTTTATAGGCACAAGGAGCTAGGAGACTCCAAATGAGGAGCGGTTTTCGGCCACGCGATCACAAATCGACGACCGAGATGATGGGAATGGTTGTGCTGGGTTGGTGGGCTGTTGTAGAGGGGGTCTTGGGCCTCAAAGAGGAGGTACTTTTAGCCCACGAGGTTAACTGTTGGAGTATCAAACGAACTCCAAATGCGACGAAACTTGACAGGTGGCCTACACGTACCAAAACAACATCGCACGACAAGTCTCATGCCATTCCGGAAACGTTACACGGTCAATCACGAAAGAAGGACTCGGGGATGCCGCGGGCACGTGTGAGAGCGTCGGAACTCAAAACGGACAATGGGAAGAGACGAGTGGGACCGGATGCAAATGACAACACAAATGCAAAGCAATGCACATGACAACATGACATGGATGAAATGCACGCACACACATGACAAAACGACGAAACCTGAAAAGACAAAGAACCCGGAATGGAAATGATGAAGCCAAAGTTTATATATTGCCAAAAGGGGAAAGTGTTACATCCGGGGCATTACAAACTCTCCTCTACTACGAAAAGATCTCGTCCCGAGATCTAGGACTGGAAGAAGGAAGGGTACTCGGAACAAAGGTGATCTTCTCGTTCCCACGTAGCTTCTTGGTCGATATGGTGTGTCCACTTAACTTTCAAGAACTTGATTAACTTGTTGCGGGTCTTGCGTTCGGTTTCTTCAAGAATAACAACGGGGTGCTCTCGGTAAGACAAGTCTTGTTGAAGATCAATCTCCTCAAACGGAATGGTGCGTTCCGGTGTCTTGAAGCACTTGCAGAGTTGAGACATGTGAAACACATCATGAACATTGGCGAAGTTGGAAGGGAGCTCAAGTTGATAGGCTAGATCGCCTCTTTTGCCAGGGATCTTGAAAGGGCCCACGTATCTAGGAGCAAGCTTTCCTTTGATACCAAATCTTTGGGTTCCTTTCGTAGGAGAAACACGGAGGTAGACATGATTCCCAATGTTGAAGGCCAAATCACGATGCTTGCCGTCATAGTAGCTCTTTTTACGCGACTGAGCGGCCTTGAGATTCTCACGTATGACTTTGCACATTTCTTCGGCTTCTGAGATCAAGTCATTGCCAAGAAGTTGACGTTCACCAGTCTCGGACCAGTTGAGAGGAGTACGGCACTTTCTGCCATACAGGATTTCAAACGGAGCTTTGCCGGCACTTGCTTGGAAACTGTTGTTGTAAGAGAACTCGGCAAACGAAAGGCAATCTTCCCACTTCATGCCAAAAGATATGACACAAGCTTTGAGCATGTCTTCTAGAATCTGGTTCACTCTCTTGACTTGACCACTAGTCTGATGGTGAAACGCAGTGCGGAAACGGATCTTAGTGCCCATGGCAGACTAAAAGGAGTCCCAGAACTTGGATGTGAACAAACTTCCACGGTCTGAGGAGATAACTTGAGGAATGCCATGTAAGGACACAATTCTGGAAGTGTACAACTCTGCCAATTGAGCTGCATTGATGGATTCTTTGACTGGAAGGAAGTGAGCTACTTTGGTAAGCTTGTCAATGACAACAAAGATAGAATCATTCCCTTTCTTTGATTTGGGAAAGCCAGTGACGAAATCCATTTCAATGTGGTCGAACTTCCACTCGGGAATAGGAAGAGGTTGGAGAAGACCGGCTGGACGTTGATGCTCTGCCTTCACTCTTCTGCAGACATCACATTCATTCACGAATTGGGCAATCTCCCTTTTCATGCGAGTCCACCAGTAAGATTGCTTGAGGTCTTGGTACATCTTGGAACTTCCAGGATGAATCGACAGGAGGGAGTCATGTGCTTCGTTCATTATGAGCTTCCTGAGATCACCCTTGGGAACCACAAGTCTGTCCTCAAAGAACAAGGTATCTCTCTCATCAATGCGATAGCACTTGTATTTGGGAGTACCCTTTGCAATACCATGTTTCACTTTCTGCACCATAGCATCACTAAGTTGGGCCTCACGGATGTGATCTTCCAAGGTAGGAGCAACTTGAAGATTTGCAAGAAAGCCTTGCGGAACAACTTGGAGGTTGAGCTTCCTGAATGCTTCACAAAGCTTAGGCTGAAACGGCTTGATAAGGAGACTGTTGCAATATGCCTTTCTGCTCAAAGCATCTGCAATGACATTGGCCTTGCCAGGTGTGTATTCGATTCTTGGATCATACTCTTGGATCATTTCAACCCAACGAGTCTGGCGAAGGTTCAGGTTCGGCTGTGTGAAGATGTACTTCAAGCTCTTGTGATCGGTGAAGATGTCGACTTTTCTGCCCAATAGAAGGTGTCTCCACGTGATCAAGGCGTGTACGACAGCTGCTAGCTCGAGATCATGTGTGGGGTAGTTCTTCTCACTTGGCTTCAATTGACGAGAAGTGTATGCCACAATCTTCTTGTCCTGCATTAGCACACCACCAAGTCCTTGAAGAGAAGCATCACAGAAAACTTCGTAGGGCTTGGACTCATCTGGAGGGGTAAGAACTGGAGCAGAGATGAGCTTTTCTTTGAGAGTTTTGAATGCCACATCACAATCCGGAGACCAGCTGTACTTGACATTCTTCTGCAGCAAGTTGGAGAGAGGCTTGGCAATCTTGGAGAAGTTCTCAACGAACCTTCTGCAATAGCTAGCAAGACCAAGGAAGCTTCGGAGTTGCTTGACGTTCTGAGGAGGTTCCCAATTGACAATCGCTTCAACTTTCTCGGGGTTCATACCGTCAGCAGAGATGATATAGCCCAGATACAAGACCTTATCGAGCCAGATTTTGCACTTGGAGAACTTGGCATAGAACTTATGTTCACGGAGTCTGTCGAGAACCAGACGGAGGTGCTTTTCGTGATCTTCTTCATTCTTGGAGAATACCAAGATGTCATCCAGATACACAAGCACAAATTCGTTGGTGTAGGGGTTGAAAATGTAGTGCATCATTCTCGAGAAGGTAGGTGGAGCATTAGCGAGGCCAAAAGACATGACTGTATATTCATATGAGCCGTAGCTTGTTCTGAAGGCAGTCTTGTGGATATCTTCTTCACGAATGCGAATTTGGTGATAACCCATCCGGAGATCGAGCTTTGAGAACACTTTTGCTCCTTTGAGCTGCTCGAACAATTCATTGATGTTGGGGAGCGGATACTTGTTCTTTATTGTCTTCTTGTTCAATGGCCGGTAATCAACGCAAAGGCGCTCCGTGCCATCCTTCTTCTTGACAAATAAGACACCACAGCCCCAAGGAGACGTGCTAGGCCTGATCAGACCCATACGCTCTTGTTCATCAAGCTGTTTCTTCAACTCCTTCAACTCTTCATGGGAGAGCTTGTACGGACGCCGGCATGCTGGCTCAGTACCTGGCTCGAGTTCAATGACAAATTCAACTTGACGATGCGGAGGCATGCCTGGAAGTTCTTCAGGGAAAACATCTTCGTATTCATTAACCACCGGAATTTGAGAGATGGCATTAATCTCGCCCTTGTCATTGAGAGAGAATAGCCTGATTTTGTTATCTCGAGAGGCGAAGATAATCACGTCTTCGTTGGGATGAGTAATCTTGACTTCCTTATTTGCACAATCAATGTGAGCATCATGCTGAGAAAGCCAATCCATCCCGAGAATAAGGTCAATGTTGGAGTTTCCGAGAACAACCGGAGAAGCCAGAAAGCGGTAATCACCCATGCGAATAGATACATCCCGAACAACTGAGTTGGATCTCAACAGAGAACCCGGAGAAATAATGCACAAAGGTTTATCCAAATAAGATGATGAGAACTCATGCTTGGTAAAGAATGGCCTTGACATGAAACTGAGTGATGCACCAGAGTCAAACAATACTTTTGCAGGAATTGAGTTAACTAAGAGGTTACCAAGTATCACATCAGAAGAATTTTCGGCTTCAGCTGCACTCATCAGGTTCACTCTTGCTGACTTGGGGTTGTGCTTGACAATAGCAGTGCTGACAGGTGGAGGAGGCGGAAGGCGCCTTGGGTTGGGGCACTTGTTAGCATAGTGACCCTTCTGGCCACACTTGTTGCAAACCACTTCTGAGAGAGGACGGAAATGAGGAGCACTTGACTTGGAAGCTTGAAAGTGGTTCTTTGACTGGTTGCTTGGGTTGGGTGGGTGGGAGAAAGCACGGCCACCAGAATTCTTGTTGTTGTTGTTTGGAGCTCGGATCACTGGAGGAGGTGGAAGCCAAAACTTCTGTTTGCTTTGCGACCACTTGAGAAGAAGAGGAGGAGTGAACAGCGTCTCTGATCCTCTTTTTGGAAGCTTCCATCTTGAGCTGGGCTACCTCTTGCTTAAGTGCCATGTTATATAATTGATCAAACTCATCAGGCTCGAACAAGGTAAGAGCTAGTTGGAGTTCATCCTTCAGACCACCACGGAACTGATAGATCTAGCTCTTGGCATCTGGGATGTCTTGCTTGGCATAGCGGGCAAGGTTCTGGAACTTGATATTATATTGGTAGACAGACATTGAGCCTTGCTTCAGGTTGCGGAATTGCTCACGCATACCCTCGATGACACTTGTTGGAATGTGGTGAGAGCGACAGTCCTTGCAGAAGTCATCCCAGAAGATTACACGCCCTGCTCTGGAATCTTTGTACTGCTGCCACCAATCAGCTGCTTGGTCCTTGAGTTGGAAGGCTGCAAACTTCACATAGTCCTCGGGCCTGACGTTACTGCACTTGAAATGCTTCTTGATATCTGTTATCCAGTCTTCAGCATCTAGAGGGTCGACGCAGTAACCGAATGCCTTTGGTTGGTTTGCCAGGAACTGGTTGAGCGTAGCAAAATGAGGTTGGTTGAACAAATTGCCTTGGCCTTGGTTCCCATGAGCACCCTGATTTGCTTGATTTGCTTGAATATTTTGCATCATTTGCATAAGCATCTGGGTGTTCTGGTCCGTAGCTTGCATAATTGCTCTCCAGGCCTCAGACGGAGGAGGAGGTGAAGGAGGACGATCAGGAACCTCTTCACCCTCTGGGTTAGCGTTGGGAACCTTTTTAGGAGCCATCCTGAAAGAGATGACCACTATTAGCCATTGATTGAGAGAATATATAAGCTGAATCAACGGCTAGAAATTGCAACATAGTCTTCACAAGAATCATTCGAACAAGAGGAACGAATGAAATTCAGGGTTTAATGATAACAACAATCTTCACAAGAAACCACTTGGGAGAACAAAAGGTAAATAAAACAACAAGGAGCGGATACAACAAATACAAGATAGAAGCTTCGTTCGACATATTCGTGCTGAAAGCTTATGGAACGTGTTACAAAAGGGTTTTGCAATCCCCGGATCAGCATAGCCAAGGACCCTTTAAGATGCAACTCCCGATCGGAACAACAGCCATATAACTACTTCACTCAATGTAGAATTCCGAACTCCATATCCTGCATTCGTTGGAAGAATGCGTATGAGCTACTAGATGAACCCACCTATTAATTTCCGAAAGTTTCTAGTTATGTAATCAGGTGTTGCGGATACAGGGGAAGCATCGCGCACTCAACTCTAATCCTACATCCAGCTGTATCCATCCTTCAACACATAACCAGTTATTTCCGGAAACCGTCTACCTCGGACCTTCGAAACACATCTACTATACAAGCTATGGCAATACTCCCAAACTACCTCCCCAGTAGTGGGTGATGTCGGGGTTATCTTTCCACTAATCGCATAGGAGAGTTTTCGATGTCGGCCGTCTTAAGTATTCCAGAACTGATGCGATGGATTTGTGACGACAATACCTCAGAGCTCAACTCCCCGGGACACTGCCACAACCCCTAAATGACAGGAGGCATCGAGAACAATGTTCTCGTCACAAAGACATCAGAACAATCCAAACAATACTCGCGAGATTCCTAAAAAAAATTGGTGAAATTTTGAGAGTAGAAGAGACAAGAGTAATCGTCAGGAGTCCTCACCAGAGTGAAAAGAGATGAGGAGCAAAAGAATTCCTACTCTCCGATATATATAGGACTCAAAACATTTTAAGTGTGTGCCTAGACTCAACCGTCAACGATTCGATCAATCAGTGGGGGCTTCTAGGTCGGAGAAGGCTCTGAATACCAACTTGTAATGCCCAGGATGGGACTATACCTCCTACGTGTCGAGGCACGACTTAAAGGTATAAGCCCATTCTGGAATGATCTCAAGTTCGGTATCTTTGCACATTTCATGTAAAAATAGGGATGAAAAGGAAAAGAGATAGTTGGCTTACACTTGCCAGGTCACACAATTCATTACATAGCCAAACATCATTCAAATAACATCACAACCCGACTACGGGTGAAGATCCAAATGAAAGATACCAAACATACATAAAGCCACATGTTCGGATCGCCCCTAGTAGAAACCACTACTGACCATCGGGATAGTGCACATAGTAACGGCTACGTTCCTCATCGTACTCCCAGTATAGCTCTGTGCCGTCACCTGAGTAGTTCACCATGGTACCTGCATCTGGTGTGGTGTAGAATCTGTGAGCCACGGAGGACTCAGCAATCCCGTTCCCGGGTAGCAAAACTAACTAAGCCTTGGGTGTGGAACAAGGCTGAAGAAAGAATAAAAGGCTGCAGCTGCACTAGCACTAGCTTACGTATTAAGAGCGAGAAGAGAAGTGCCACGAGCGATAAAGTGATCACGAAGTGATCCTAACTAAGCACGGCAATCATAACCCCACCGTGTTCACTTCCCGAACCCCTTTCGGAAAATGACCGTCACGGTTACTCATGCTGGTAGTGTGTTCTGTACATGGTGTCAAGTTTTCTACAACCGGATATTAACAAATTCCCATCTGCCACATAACCGCGGGCACGGCTTTCGATAGTTCAAAACCCTGCAGGGGTGTTCCAACTTGGCCCATTACAAGCCCACGATCCGCGGCGTCGCAACTCCAAGGTGGGAAGGCCCGAGTATTCTCGGAATCCCATGCTCAAGATACTCCGACTAAGGTAAGACTAATCCAGCAAATCCTCCCAGCGTGCCGACACCCTGACAGTAGCCGCGCATATCTAGTCTCAGGCCACGACCGGATGAGCGAAGCATACAGGTACCAGATACCCCAAGTTGCCAAGGGGCGGACCCGCACAGTGATCTAGTTTGGACCAACACTCATGTGGAGCACTGGCCCGGGGGTTGATTAATAAAAGGGGATAGCTAGTCCTTATGCAAGTGTTAGTTATTAAGCAAATGGAGTACCAATGTCGAGACTTGCTGGAAAAGACTTAGCGCTAAGCGGTTTTGTCACACCCTGATTTTCATATCACATTGCCTAAGCTAATTTTCATGTTAAAAATGTGGATTTGCAAAAACTTTTGAGTGTTTTTGACTTTGCTTGATTTGACTTCTGTCTGCTGTTTGTTAGTGCTCTAAAAATCAAATAAATCCTCCAACTCTTATACTTCATCTCCTTGACCCAAAATCTTTTCCCAATGATCATGCCATGTGTATAGACCAGTATAGAATTTTCTTATAAAATTATTTTGGCCAAATGGTATTTTCTAAAATTAGTTTTCCAAAAACCCCTGAATTGAGGTTTGCACTGCAAGTACCTTATTTAGGGTGTGAAAAATCTTTCAAAAAGTTTATTTGAATCCTATTAGATATAGGACTCCTAGAAACCACAAAAGTATAATTTTAAAAGTTATTTTTATATTTTATTTAAAAGCTTTTTCTTAAGGCCAGAAATGGTCTTTAATAGGGAAAAATTATTTAATCATTTCAAAAATATTTGCCAAAATTCAGGGAGACTCATAGGACATATATTGTCCATATATAATAGTTTCAGCACATGGTCATGTTCAAAATATTGGACTAATCCTTCCAAAACCCTTTCTGGATATTTCAAGCTTTTGAAATATTTACAAAGGAAATATTCTCCAAAAATTCCAGGGAAATTCTATCATGTCATATATGACATATTTGATGATCTTGCAAAGCCTCATGCCTTGAAGATCAAGGAAACATCCTCTAATCCCCTCAAAACCATTCTGTCCATATTTGAAGTTTGAGAAACTTTACATTGCCAAACTTGTCCAAATGCTCTCAAAATTGGTGCACATGCTAGAATGGCCTAATAAGGCATCTAGACCAAATGGAACAAGATTTGGAATAGAGCAACTTGATCAGATCACCCCAAAACCACTTCTGTTCAAATTAAAATTTGAACAACTTTACATTGTCAACTTTTTATCTGGAGCCTCAAACTTTGTGGGCATGTTCATAACCCCAAATGATGATGCTACACCAAGTGGTGCATCAAGGGGAGATGAATTGCTTGACTCAAACAAGGTGAACCCATTTCAGTTGATTTCTAGGGTTCACCAAAGTTACATTGGCCACTTTGCCCAAATGAGCTCAAATTTGGTGTAGGGGCCTAATTATATGTGGCATTTGATCCTGTTAAGTCCCATGCCAATTGGAAGTCATTTGCCTCCCCAACACCTGATCAAACACCTTCTGTTCATTTACCAAAACCTGTGTTTGAACCTCTTTTACTTTATCTCTTTACCCCAAATTCTTACCACAGCTTATTCTGATCATCCTCTACCCCCCAGTAACTCTCTATGGCCTCAGCTCAATTATTGGAGGGGGGTAAAACCCCAAATTCACTATTCTGGCAGCAGCTTTCACCCTCTCCTTCACCTCTCCCCTCATTCTAGAGGTTCCCTAGAGCATCCAAGGCCACAGGCCATTTCTTTACCCCACTTCTGACCTTCTAGACAACCTTTAGCTTGTTGGACACGACCAGAGCGGCAGGGTCACGACCATGCCAGCCAAAAGCATGCTCTGGAGCGCGCTACAGTGCGCTCCCGCACTATAGCCGCCCCCAATCGGCTGCTTCCGACAGCCTTGGGCCTCCCCCTCGTGTCCCCCGAGGAGGCATCGACGTCCGCAACACGCCGGGCGGTCGGCCCCCTCCTCTCTCCTCCTCCCTCGCCCCTGCTCGCACGCGCACCGGCCGACCCTGTGCACCAGTGAGCGACCTCGCACGCGCGGCTCTCTGGCGCCTCCCAGCTCCTCCTCTCTCTCCCTTTAAGCGTGGACTAACCCCACGAACGCCCCGGACACCCTGCGGCAGGCTCGTGTGGCCCGTGGCAACGGCAACAGGCTCGCCGGCGCATGGCGCCTCGGTGGACCGGCGCCCCCCTACTTATAGAGCACCTCGAGCCCCCCTCGCACCTCCTTTAGCATTCCCCTTCTCCCACACGCCTCACAGGCTGACTCGTCGCTCTCATCGGGCCTCGCAGCCACCTATCCGGCCGGAGTTCCGCCGCCGGCCTCCGCTCGGATTCGAGCCAGCCCGAGCCTTCCTCCCCCTCCTACCCCCACCAGCGGACTCCCCTAAGCTAGGCGGACCTCCCGCGACCTTCCTCTCGTCAAACGGCGCACCACAGCTCCATGCCCAACTCTTGCCGACGCCGCCGTCCGCCGGTGTCCAAGCTGCCGTCGATTCGATCACCCCTCGCAGCCGTGGCGTACATGAATGGGAGCGGCATTCTTCGCTGAATCCGTTCATAGCCCGAGCGTCGCCGGAGAAGCCCTGCAGCGCCGGCAAGCCGCCGGCGGGCATCGCCTCTGTTCCTCCCCGCCGCGTTGTGCGGGAGGAAGGGGATGAACCTGCCATGGGGGCCCGCACGTCAGCGACCTGGAGGCTGGGCCCCTCCGTTTAAGTGGAGGCGGGTCTGGCCTCGGCTGCCTCCGCCGCGCGGTGGCGCCCTTCCTGGCGGGCGTCTTCGACGTGGCCAGGCTCCTATGCACGCGGCCGAGCTGATGGGCCGGCCCGGTTGCTGTGCAGTTACTCTTCGCCCTGCGCGCAAGGGTATAACCCCCCTTTTCTTTTTATTTTCTATTTCCAGTAAACTTCAAATATCTCCCAAATATTCAAATGAACTCCAAATTGCATGATTCAAATTTCCTATGGCTCCATAAATCATGCCCTATCACATGGTGCAACATGCACATTATTCCAGAGACATTTCCTACACAAATATTTATCAAATGCCTTTAATTCATTTCTGTGATGAACTTTAGAATATCACAGAGAGCTCAATCTTGATCCAAATGCAGTGATTCAAGTTCCTAGATGACCAAACTTAGTTTTGGAACATTTTTAATAATAGTTTCTGTACCCCACCAAATATTGAGCCATTTCTTCATATTTATCAGCTTTGCAAAATCCTAGGAAATTCATTTCAAATCCAAATCCAGTGAAACCAACTCCTAAATGCTTATAAAATCATGACTTGATGGTGGGTGCCTTTGCTCATCATTCAAGAAAATATTTCTATATAGTTCCTCCAAATCCATAAACCCTTTGGTTCCATCACATTGAAATGTTCCAAACTACCTATTGATCCAACACTTATGAAACCACCTTGGTTATTTTTCATATGACCAGAGGTATCCCAGAAAAGTCCAACTCCTATTTTTAGAGCACTTTTATTTTTGCTTTGATTGTGTTGCTTATTATGATTGCTTCCATCGTTAGTTGACGAAATAAACGGAGTATTCGGAGATGGACCAGAAGGTTTGAAGACTCGGAAGAATAAGGCAAGCAGCCCTTTGACCATGTTCGAGAAACCTTTTTATGCCTGTCTCATAGCACCTTATTATCAATGCATCGGAATCATGTTGAGGTGGAGACCACTTTGGTTGCTACCTTTGTTACTTACTATTGATACTTGCATCAAACATGACCCTACCTTCCTATGAGGGTTATGTGGGTGGGAGTAGATAGATGTATGCTATAGTAGTTGGCTACGCAAAATGGGTCGGGGTTATGCATTGAGTGAAACAAGTGTGGTCTGACATACTTGCAAAAGACCCGGTGGGTGCCACTAATGCCCCTGGGAGCTGATGAGGAACTAGGGCACTACTTGGTGAAGAAGTAGTGTGCCGAGGCTTGACGAAAGTGTTGTTTACAGAGATGGATTAGATTTATGTGTGACTACCGTCCCAACCAAACATGCGCAACCACTCTACCCTTATATGGGAAAGGGCATTATTGATTACCTAGGTCGATACTAGCATGGTGCCCGCATTACTAGTGACGGGGGTGACATGAGGTCACTCTCGGGACGGGGTCGTGCTTGGATAGGCGGCCATGACTGTTTTCACAGGGCACCGAACACACCGTTGGTACCCCGTGTCAGAGGTATGTGATGAATTTGGAGCGAGTCTCCACAATTATTAAGATGTGAAATATGGGCACGGGGGGTTACTACCAATCGAGTGGACTCTATGTTAGTGTCATCTAGGGAAAGATAGTGATCGGGTGCTTACCCCAGGTACTTGAGGTATCGCGGGTCGTGGATGACACGGAAGTTCCCCGGATCTTGTGGGTAAAGTGTGCAACCTCTGCAGAGTGTCAAACTATTCGAATAGCCGTGTCCGCGGTCAAGGACAGTTGGGTGGTGCTACTTAGACTATGTCCATAAGTTTCTGGGAAACAACACGATTCAGAGATATTATTGATGTGATTGTGAGAAAGTTACAATGAGCATGAACATGAGTTGATCGCAACTCTTTCTCGATATTGATGTCTGTGACCTCCTGATACTTGTTACAGACACATGCATGCCCTGGTTATATGTTGGTCATACTTGCATATGAAAAACTAGCTTTCCGCAAAATTGCCAATTTAGCAGTAGAGCCTTGCATAATTATTCTGTCATCACACTTGGGTTGCTTGCGAGTACATTCAAAGTACTCATTGGCTTGCCACTGGTTATTTTATTGGCCAGGCATGAGAGAACAGGTTATGATGAAGATTTCTTGGTGACGAGCATGTGAGCTAGGACGCTTCCCAGTCAGAATGCCTGTAGGGTTAAGGCAGATGGCGTGGGTCCCAGTTGTCTTTGAAGATTTCCGCTGCGATGATATACTCAAGGCTTGACCATAATGGTCCTATTTGTGTAATACGGTATGTATGGATGTAAGACTCTTATTATTCAGCTTCTGTGTGTTCAGTGAGCATTGATCTCAGGGATCACTGTACACGTGGATTCGGTGATCACGACTTATGAGTCGGGGTCCCCACAGGTTTATCAAGGGGGTCCCATAACCCCAACCGTGTGAGGAACGCATAATCAAGGAACATAACACCGGTTTATACGGTTCCTAGGGCGGCATGAGTGGAACAAATCACCGAGCAAGAGGCTCAGCCTTCCACCCATTACCAATATATAGATGATTTCATTTAAGAATTTATATAGTGTGATATCCCAACAAACTTCAACATGAAGCAAGAATCTTCAAATCTTCACATGCAACTACCAATGCTATAAGAGGGGCTGAGCGAAGCTTACTTAGCCAATCAAAGGTTTGCATATGTAGGGTGGTTAGACAGTTTCATGGTTACAATAGGAGGCTGACAGGAAAACATGGGCATCGAGGCAATAAGCTAAAGAGCGAGACTTCTAGCAATAGGCAAAGATAGAAATGAGATCTGGGTCGGGTCATCTTGCCTGTCGAGTCGTCGATGGGATCGTAAGACGGCTCCTCGTTCTCAACCTAGGTAGTAACCTTGTTCTCGTATTCGGTCTCGGCTCCCGGCTCTACTCAACACAAGAACACACGAGGCACGAAATCAAACAAGGTGCAATGCGCAAACTATAGGATGAATGGCTGATGCACTAAGGAAGCACTGCAGATGCACTAAGGATGCACAACATGACAACATCGGAAGCACAGAGAAACAGCACAAGAAACATGACAATATGCTCAAGCAAGTAGGATGCAAGACAAGTCTACTTAGGATGCAAAACATGACAAGGTAGGAAGCACAGAGAAACAACACAAGAAATAGTAGGTTTAAATGAGGCCGGAAACTACTTAAGACAAATCCGGTAAGTCCTCATATGCATAGTTTGAAATTAGTCCAGATCTGAACAAACCTTAAGTTAAAGTTGTTAAACAGCAAGTAAACATGCACCATGACAATCTACACGAAATTCTAGTCAAGTTTCATATAAAGTTTGTTTAAAACGGAGCTACGGTCTAGAAGATATGACCAAAACAAGATAAGCATGGCAATGGTGCAAGATGCACCCAAACATCAAGCAAACATACTCCAAACATGTAAACAAGATGATATTATGAATCTACATGCAAAATCACACAAGTTTCATATAGGACTTGCTCAAAACGGAGCAATGAGCTAAAAGATACACCCGAAACAAGAAACAATGCAAAGCTAAAAATAACAGCCACATAGCAACTTTGGAGCAAGAAATATATACTCTACATCACTCAAACATGGTGACAAGAAGCATGGACATGAATTAGACATATCCTACATCAAACAACTCCATTTGAGCATCTCCATAGGAGGCATGGATCAATAGCAACAAGCTACAACATTTTGATCATGACACTAAAAATCTGACAGTAATATTTTATAGCAACTTGGGAGCAAGAATTAAATATGCTACAGCAACCCAAATGAGCATGTGAGGGCATGGATGGATAGACAACAACATATACAACAAGGACTGATCAATGGCCGCCCCAAAACTAACATGGATTTGCCTAGGACAACAAGCAAACATAGCATCAAGATATTACAGATTCCAGACTTAGTGAAATTTCACTAAGTGTTAAAACAGCAATATTATCATGGCATGTTTGTGAGCATGTTTAAGTCACCTCAATGCATAACATGGCAAATGGTTTGCACCACAGCAAAGAACACATGATGGGGAATCTAAAACATATGAGCATGCAACATGGGGACAAACGCATCACTAGCAACGAACTCCTCAACTAGGCATCTCGTAATAAGTTACAAAACCTAACAGCCACATACACTTTTGCAATAGGGATAAACATGGCAATATGAACTCTAACATGCATGCTATAGCAACCAACATGTAGAGCATCTCATGATGAACATTTGGACATATCATTTGCTTCATTTGGATAAACATGCACCAAGTTATCACATCCCAAACATGGCATGAAAACAACTAATAGCAGCAGTTTATAACATGTAGCACTCTTGTCATGTAGATTAAGACATCTAGATGGACTTCAACATGCATGACACAATGGAACAAAACATAGTACACATCACCACGATCATTTTGACATATTATATGCACAAATCGGACAACAAGAGTAAAAGTTATAGCCATCACAAAAATGAATCAGACAACTAAAAAACAACAAAAGACTTAGCCAAAAAGACACAAGGGTCAACCTCACTGGAGTCAACGTGGTTGCGGGCCGGGTCAACGGGCAAAGCGGGTCCGCGGGCGCGGGAGTGGAGCGGGTCGCGGGCGCGCCCGTTAGGGTTCCAGCCCCGGATCGGGATCGGGCTGGTGCCTCGATCGGATCGGCGGCGCGCAATTCCAGCGGGGCGAGGGGCGGCGCCCTCGATCCCGGCCGGCGGGATGCCCCGCGGTGGCCGGCGCGGTCCCTGGCGCCAGGCGGCGAGGACGGTGGGGGCCGGCGACGGCTTGTCGGGGACCCGGCGCGGCGGCGACCGGAGTTCCTACGAGCTCGGGGCGGAAAGCTCTACAGGCGAAGGGAGGCGGCGGCGAACGGCGAGGCCGACGGTGGCGGCGGCGGCGGCGGCACGCCCGGCCGGCGGCGGGGACGAAGGGCTGGCGCGGCGGAGGCGCGGGCTCGTCCCGGAAGCGGCGAGGCGCGGGGGCGCTCGGAGGGCGCGGCCCGGATCGGAGGCAGCGGCGGGCCCGCGTCGGGCCTGCGGGCCGGCGCGGTGGGACAGCGGCGGCGCGGACTGTCCGGCCCGAGTCGGACACGTCCGCCCGGCGCGGATTCCGAGGCGGGGGTTGGAGGAGGAAGAAGACTAGGGTTTTTGGACGAAAATGGAGGGGTGGACGTTTTTATAGGCACAAGGAGCTAGGAGACTCCAAATGGGGAACGGTTTTCGGCCACGCGATCACAGATCGACGACCGAGATGATGGGAAGGGTTGTGCTGGGTTGGTGGGCTGTTGTGGAGGGGGTCTTGGGCCTCAAAGAGGAGGTACTTTTAGCCCACGAGGTTAACTGTTGGAGTATCAAACGAACTCCAAACGCGACGAAACTTGACAGGCGGCCTACACGTACCAAAACAACATCGCACGACAAGTCTCACGCCATTTCGGAAACGTTACACGGTCAATCACGAAAGAAGGACTCGGGATGCCACGGGCATGTGTGAGAGCGTCGGAACTCGAAACGGACAACGGGAAGAGACGAGTGGGACCGGATGCAAATGACAACACAAATGCAAAGCAATGCACATGACAACATGACATGGATGAAATGCACACACGCACACGACAAAACGACGAAACCCGAAAAGACGAAGAACACGGAATGGAAATGATGAAGGCAAAGTTTATATATTGCCAAAAGGGGAAAGTGTTACATCCGGGGCATTACACGGTTATCCAGAAATAAGAGACCAATGTCCCTACAAGCCTCCTCAGCGATTTGAAACGGAGCCGCTCCTATGAAGAGACCAATGTTCCATCTCGTTTGCTTGATGAGATCTAGGCCGTCGGATCGAGCCTCGGGAGGACGCAGGCAATAGGATCGAGCCCGTGCGACTGTCGGAATGAATAGTTTCACTCCAAGCTTGCCACCGCTCGTAATTCCAGCGCCCACTCAAGGGAATTTTCATCATTTCGCATCCTCCGGTATAAAACGGAGCCGCTCCTATGAAGAGGAAACCTAGCCATCGCTCCTCCCGCATAGCCGCACTCGCGTCGCCCCCTTTCTCTTCCTCCCTCCTTACCTCTCTCTCCTTCCAAACCCTAGGCCCGAGCCCGCCGTCGCTGCTCTGCCCACCCTCCCTCTCTCCGACCCGACTCGACCCGC
Source organism: Secale cereale (assembly GCA_902687465.1). NCBI lineage: Eukaryota > Viridiplantae > Streptophyta > Magnoliopsida > Poales > Poaceae > Secale > Secale cereale. The sequence goes on from LR738711.1 coordinate 252,426,688, forward strand.
CTCTCTCTCTCCAACCTGAGCCACCGCCCTCCTCCGC
>LR738711.1:252431957-252444750 GCA_902687465.1 Secale cereale
GGATCTCTAACCAGCTTATATTAAGCAGTTTAGCATAAACATGTAAGGTATGAAAGCAGGTATCAACAACAGGCTATGCATTAGAATAGGATCATACAAAAAGCAGTAGCAGTTCTAATGCAAGCATAAGAGAGAAGAGAGTGGTTGATATCGGAATGATCAAGGGGGGGTTGGCTTGCCTGGTTGCTCTGGCAAGAAGGAGGGGTCATCGTCGATGCAGCCGATCACCAAGGTAGCATCAGTCTCGCGGTCTATCGGCGATAAGAGGGGGGGGGAAACAATAAATACAAAGCATACACATGCAACAGAGAAGCACGACATGTCAACACGCAGTGCTAGGGTGCTCTAACGCAGTGGTACACGGTACCGGCGAAGGGGGATAACACTCGGGAAAGTATCCCCGGCGTTTCTTTTTTCCGGACAGATGAATCGGAGGAGGAAAGTTGCAGGTTCACTATGCTAGGGACGTGTGGCGAATGAACGGGCCGCATATTCGGATTCGCCTCGTTGTTCTGAGCGATTTTCATAAATAAAACATTTTCATCCGAGTTACAGATTATTTTATATGATTTTCTAAAGTTTTAAACATTTTCTGAATTTTTTTAAACAAACATTATCCAAAACAGTACAGGATGACGTCATCATGACGTAGAGGTGATGTCAGCGGTCAAAAGTCCGCTGACTAGATTCAAAATTAACCGGTGGGTCCAGCGGGACCCACATGTCATTGAGAGTGGCTAAAACGAAGGGGTTAGTTTAGCTAAATAGGTTAATTAGGGTTAAGTAAACATAATTAATTAATTAATTAAAATATATATTTATTATTATCCTTTTTAAACCTTTTTTTAACAAAATAGGGCGCGGGGGGCCCGACTGTCATAGGCCCGAGGGGGCCTAAACGGGGCGATTAAACGGGTGCTGGGCGTACCCAGCGCCCAGCACGGGGGGAGGCCGGCCGGCCCGAGCCGTGGCTGCGGCGGTGGCCAGGCCATGGCGGGGCGGCGCCAGGGCGCGACGCGGGCGGGGGGGCGGCTGGAGGCGCGACTGTGGCGGCGCCCACGAGAGGAGGCGAAGGCCGCGGGCGGTGCGGCGAGCGACGACGAGGGGGCAAGGCAGTGGCGGCAGCAACAGATGAGGCTGCAGGGCGTCGCGGCAGTGAGCGAGGCGAGCGTGTCGGTCATCGGAGCTACATCAGGCGGCTGCAGTAGAGCAGGGACGGCCGGAGGCAGCCAGCGGCAGGGCCGCGGGTGCGCTGCCTGCGGCGAGCGGAGCACGGGCGTGGCCGATGCGGACCGCCGCCGGCGTGGAGCAAACGACGGACGTCCGTTCTAGGGCGCGCGCTCGGCGCGGTGGCAACGACCGTCGGTGGCTGCAATGACTGGAATGGATGGGGGCGAGCGCTTCGAGCTTGTCGGCGGCGAGGTGCTTCGGGGGAGCAACGACAACGGGGCTACGACGCGAGTTCGGCCAAACTAGAGAGCGGGGCGAGGTCTACGTGCATGCGCGAGCAAGATGGGCGCGAGGAATTGACCAAAAGGTCGCCGGAGCGATGCTGGCGACGAGCTACGCGGAGGTGCATCCGGTCGGAGCACGGGTCGACGCTACGAGACTCGACAGAGCGTGGGGGGGTGCAACGGGCCCGCACGGACGTGCTGAGCACGATCCCGAGCTCATGTGAGCTCGACGGGCAGCAACGACACGGCTACGAGCGCGCTGGCGGAAGCAGAGGCACGGAACGGCAGCGAACTAGCTAGGTACGAAGCAGCCCCGGGAAGAAGGAACAGAGGGAGAGAGGAGCTCACCGAGCGGCCAAGAAAGGCCCTCGACCGCTTTGTAGCAGCAGGGGCTGACAAAGACGACGGCGGTCACCGGCGATGAAGAAGACGGAGACGAGCTCGATTCGCTCAATGTCGAGCCCGTCGTCTCCAGTGGTTCGGCTCAGGCAATGCAGCGGAGGGAGGCCAAGCTCCATGACATCTCGCGGGGCTCGGGGTCGTCGGAGAGCATGGGATCGACGGCGGCGAGCGGCGGTGGCTGTCAGGCGAGTGGGGAACGAGGGGGAAAGAAGCGCGTGTGGGGGAGGGGATCCGGGTTGCTAGTGTTAGCTGGGTGTGGGGGTGGCCTTATCCGCCGGGGGGGGAGCTGATGAGGCCGGGGGATCGGTCTTATCCCCACCCTCGTCGTCGACGGCGAGGCGGTCTGGCAGGGCGTCGCCCCTATAGCGATGCGGTCGCGGGAACAGGGGAGGCGATCGGGGAGGGGAGTTGGGCTGGCCTGTTGGGATGGTTCGAGGCCCAACGAAGGCCAGGGGCTCTTCCCCTTTTTTAAGCAATTCCCTTTTCCTTTTTTTGTAGTTTTTCTGTTATCCTATTTGTTTCTTTTATTTCATTTAATTTTGATTTCAAAATATAATACTTGTCCCATAATTAGTGTATTGAGTTAGCCCACTGCCACAAAAACGGTATTAGCTAAAATAATTTAGTTTGTAAAAATCTATTAATTAAAAGGGGCACTTAATTAATTGTTTTGCCACTATTTTTGATAGTTTAGGTCATTAAGACACTTTTCAAACATGTTGGTTCACCACCCATATTACTTATGGATTATATGCCACAAGATGAACATTTTATGTTTCATGTCTGACAAATATGAATTTTTGACTTTAGATTGGATTTGAATTTTGAAATGTGATTTGGATCAAGTGAAGATTAGCAACAGTAATGTGATGACATGGCACCATTAACAGGGGATTACTGTAGCATGACCCTGGGGGTGTTACATGTAGTTTCTTTTTCGACCTTTTGTTTTGCTTATTGCTCCTTTTGTGGTTATTATTTAACTAGATTGGGAAGTATGAAACCAGAGGAGATGTGTTACCATATATTTTCACAAGTTGCCAATCCATAAGCCACTATTAACAAGCATTTTATTCATTTGATGTATCTCAACATGCTCTGCTTCTGAATAGGGGGCATATGATGATAGTGTTGCTCTTAAGGTTAGATGCCACAAACATGTTTCACTAGCTCACACATGTGAGTACTCATTAGACATAATTTATGTCAAAATAGAATATTGATAACCTTAAGTTAATTGTGACGCCCGAAGACCGACGTCCCAGAAGATTCCAGATGTTCCGGGTTCTCCCGTGTGTTTCATTTGTTCTTGTGTTATTTATTTTGCATTGTATCATGTTATCATGCCATCATGACTTTAATCTTTGAATCTCAACTAAATAAATTGCATAGATCGTTTGATCTATTTAAGTCGAGGGAAGGATGACTTCTCTTTATAACATATCCTCCTAATATTATGGAGCTATCATAAATAAATATTCCATTTGTTTGGAATTAACCCAAACACACTTGCATATATTCCCCATGCCTTTTCTACTTCAAGTTTCATCGTCAAAACCTTGTCTATAATTATTATCCGTTTTATCGAGGTTCCTCCTAAAACCTCAACATTTTTGGGCACTTCCTGAACCATGTCCTAATTCATACCATTTGAATTAATTTCAAATGAGTTTGAATTTAACTCTTGCATCTTGCCAGTTTCTATTTTCTTGGAACGAGCGCATTTTTGCGAGTCCAGAGAAATTACCCTCAGGCCCAAATTCTTTCCCTAAGTGCCCTTTCTTTTTCCTCTCTTTTTCTTCTCTTTTTATTTTTTATTTTAGTGAGAGAGAGGCAGAGAGCCCAGCTTGGGCCTCCTAGCCGCGGCCTCCTTTTGGCCCCAGGCCATCCCTCCCGCGCCTCTGGGCCCTGGCCGTTTCCCCTCGCCGCTGGACTGGCCCAGACCGGCCCATTTCCCGTGGTCGCGGTCCAGCACCGCGCCCCCCTTCTAACCCTTGCCCGACCGCTCGTCCTCCTCTTCCCTCGCTCGCACCGCCAGGCCTCAGCGTCGCTCCCTTCTCTCCCTATCTCCCTCGCTCTCTCTGGCTCGATCCTCTCGCGCAGCCCGACCACCATCGCTCCTCGCGTCACCCCTCGATCTCCCTCTCAATCACCACCTCGCCCGCAACCTTGCTCGTCCCGAGCGCCGCCGGCGCCTCCGCGCCCGACCCCTGCCGAGCCTCGGCCTCCTCCCTGCTTCGTCGACCGCCGCATTCCCGCTGCGCCTCGCCATGGCGTCCCCGCGGCCGGCCTTGCCGCGTCCCCGCCGCGGCCCTGCAGAGTGTTGGATCAGAGCCACGTTCCCGCCGTGCCGTGGCGCCTGCCTGCTCCGTCGACTCGCCGCCCAAGGGCTTCGACAACGAGCCGACAGCGCCACCCTGCCGCGACCCCCTCATGTGCTCTGCCGCGTCGCCTCGGCCTCGCCACAGGCCACCGGAACCACCACCACCTTGCACCATCGTCCGCCTCCCCTGCGACCTCGCGTCGCCCCCTCGTTCGCCGTCTTCTGCTGCTGCTTCGTCAACCTCGTCCTCCTCCAAGACGATTCCAGCAATTTCTGCCCGAATCTGGCGCTGCCCCGAGGTCCTTGTGTTTTTGTGTTGGATCAAGCCGAGACCGTCTTCTACGTCTACATGCAAGTACCTCGACGCCCGGTGTCAAGTTCGGCTACTCGGAGATGCACCAAGTACCACTACATAAACGTGTACCCCTACGTCAACGACGACTCGACAAGTACCCCGCCGGCAAGACCGACGCCCGAACGACTACACGAGACGATGCGCCAAGTTCAACTACGCCCGACGACATGTACATCTTCGGAAACGTGAACGGCGACAAAACATGTACCACGTCCCGCGAGTACCACTACTTCCCTCGACGATCTCGATCCTTCCCGAAACAAACGCTTCGAAGGTATACCCCGAGACGATGACCGTGGACGAATGCTTGTTGTGTTGTATGAGGTGAATCGGATGTTTGCATTGTGTCTGTTGTGGCCCTCTATTGCCTTGTCGCCGACCCGTGGGAACCGGGCAACCGGGTTCACCCCACCTTTCATCTTGTTCGACTCGCTCTCTCCGCCATCTTTTGCACCGGACTCTCAACGAGTTACCGGAACCGATATGTTGCGTGGCATCATTTTCGGATTCGCCGCCGTGGCCCCTTTCTTTCCACCACGGTGACAAATACTTCATATCTCTTCATGTTAACTTTTACTAAAAATTGCATAAACTTGATCATGTCATCCGCATCATTTTAACAACATTAAAATGTGTGAATTGTTGTTTGCTTAAAATTGCTAAACATGCATATGGGGATTTTCCGGAATTGTTGTTGTTGTTTCCGGCCTCATTTAAACTTGTTGCTTGTGTTGTTTTGCTATGCTTCCTACCTTGCCATGTTTTGCTTCCTGTATAGACTTGTCATGCATCATACCTTGCCATGTATTGCATCATATAGACTTGTGTTGTTTTGCTGTGCTTCCTACCTTGCCATGTTTTGCTTTCTGTATAGACTTGTGGTGCATCCTATATAGAACTGTCTTGCATCATACTTGTTTGAGCATATTGTCATGTCTCGTGTGGTGTGTTTACCGTCTTGCTTGTTTCTTTCCGGTTTGCTTCCCTCGTTAGCTTCGGGTTCGTTCCGGAGTTGTGAGGTTCTATTCGACTACTTCGTGGGCTTGTTCTTCTCCCTCGCGGAATCTCAGGCAAGATGACCATACCCTTGGATACCTTTACTATCATTGCCATGCTTAGTGTCTCGATGCTATCGTTACATGTCGCGCTACCCATCTTATTGCCATCCCTCTCCTTGTTGCCATGAAACCTCTAACCTTTGACACCTTCGTAGCAAAACCATTGTTTGGCTATGTTACCCGCTTGCTCAGCCCCTCTTATAGCGTTGTTAGTTGCAGGTGAAGATGAAGATCGTTCCAGGTGGGAACTTGTTGTTGGGATATCACAATATCTATTATTATTATTAACACACCTATATACTGGGCATGGGTGGAAGGCTTGGCCTTTTGCTCGGTGTTTTGTTCCACTCATGCCACCTTAGGCGCCGATAAATCGGCATTATGTTCCTTGATTTTGCGTTCCTTACACGATGGGTATATGGGGACTCCTTGACAGTTTGTCTTTTAATAAAACTCCTCCAGCAAGGCCCAACATTGGTTTTAATTTGCCTCATAATAACAACTTAATTAAATAATTAAATTTGCATAGGGGGTCGCGCCCTCGGGATTCTTTTCTACATAGCAGGGGGGCCAGTGCTGATGGTGTTGGTCCCAAATAGAGTCGTTTACGGCGTCCCCCCTTGGAAACTTGGGGTTTGGCTGTTGTACGCTGTGCTCATCCGGTCGTGGCCTGAGACGAGATACGCGTGGCTACTATCAGGGTGTCGGCACGCCAGGAGGTCTTGCTGGACTTGTTTTACCATTGTCGAAATGTCTTGTGCACCGGGATGCCGAGCCTGATCGGATTTCCCTAAGATAAGGGGTGATGATATTATATTTATCACTTCAGCTGATCGTGAGAGCTTGTGATGGGCTAAGTTGGGACACCCCTGCAGGGTTATAATCTTTCGAAAGTCGTGCCCGCGGTTATGTGGTAGATTTGAATTTGTTAATATCCGGTTGTAGAAAACTTGACACAAGATCCGAAGTAAAACACACAACTGTGTGAGTAACCGTGACAGTCTCTTTTCACTTTGAGAAGAGAACACGGTGGGGTTATGTTTGACTCGTAGGTAGTTCAGGATCTTTAGCGATCACTACTAGTTGCGACCGTTTGCGTAGATGCTCATCTTATTCTTGTACTCGTAAGTTAGCCACCATATTATGCTTAGCCGTTGCTGCAACCTCACCACTACCCTCTTCCATACCCATAAAGCTTTGCTAGTCTTGATACCCATGATTATGGGATTGTTGAGTCCTCGTGGCTCACAGATACTACAACACCAGTTGCAGGTTCAGCCGAGATTGATGCAGGAGATGGATCAGAATTTCCGGGAGTTCCATGAAGAGCGTGGCCGCATGCTTGTGACGTTTTCGACGATCAGTAGTGGTTTCTACTAGGGGCGATTCGGACCTGTGGCTTTATGTTTTTGGTATCTTTCTTTTGTATCTTCGCCCGTAGTCGGGTTGTGATGTTTTGAATGATGTTGTGCTTATGTAATGTATTGTGTGACATGGTGAGTGTAAGCCAACTATCCTTTTGCATTTTCATCCCTGTTTTTACATGAGTCGTGCAAAGATACCAAACTTGAGATCATTCTAGATCAGGATCGGAACCCCTTCTATGTTGCGCATGGGCCTTCTTTTATAGGTCAAAGGGGTCACCGACAGGTGGCAACACAGATGGGGGTAAAAAAGTAAAAACAGTGGTAGTTGGAACAGTGTTTGCATAGTGCTCTATACCTAACCCTGACGGCAGGGGACAAGGGCATTAAATGCCCGTCGTCGTCGCCCCAAACAGTGCAAAAAGCGTCCGTCAAGGCGCCTCCGTCCGCCACGACGGTGGTCTCGTCATCGCAGCTTGCCACCGTGTACCCCAGGCTGCACAGCCTTCCGCCACGTGCGCCTGGAAGGGCCCCAGGGCGACACGTGGGTGGATGCGCTGGAGCGCGGGCACCTAGTGGAAGTTTGCCGCGGCAAGCGCCTTGCCGCGGCCGCTACCTTGTCGCGTCCGGGAGCTTGTCGCTCTCCGGGCCTTGCCGGGACACGTGGCGCGTCACGGCAAGTCTCTTGAAATGCCATGCTTGGCCTTCCTGGCAAGTTCCTCTTGCCAGGGTCTTGTGCCAAAGAAGTGGTCTCGAGCCTTGAGTGGCCTTCCCGGCAAGCTCCTCTTGCCGGGTCCTTGTTTCTTTAACTTGAACACTTTGTTCTTGAATGGTTCCAAAGGAACTACAGTGGGCCTTGGCGGTCGCGCGGCAAGCCCTGCCTCGGGACGCTGCAACCGCCCGTGCACAAGTTCGGGATACTAAGGTACCCCTACTTTAGTACACCGACAGGAGCCCCCGGGCCTGGGCCATACACGGCGCCGAGCGCTGTTGGGCCAGGCCCAAAACAGTGCACGGGCACGAGCGGCCCGCGACACACCGTATCCCACTCCGAATCCGCCGCGTCCCTCCCTAACGGCACGCGTCGATTGCGGCGTCGTGGGAGAGATCGTGGCCTGTTTCTTTAATGGGGAAAACGCGGAACGTCCCCCTCTCCCCCCTTAAAAGCAGGGGGAACGGGGGCAGTTCCTTCCATTCGCCCGTTGCTTCTTCCTCCAGAAACCCCCGCCGCTCCCCTCCTCCCCGAAGGTCGAAAGAGAGCAGCGCTCCGCCCCCCTCCGCCGCCGCCAGCATCACCAGCGCCGTCGACTTCCTCCACCGTCCTTGCCATGGCCCCGAAGGGCGAGAAGGCGAAGGCCGCGAAGTCCGCCAAGGCGCTGAAGCTAGTAGCGATGCGGAAGAAGATGACGGTCTTCCCGCCGAGGCTCAGTGCGTAGGAGCTGAAAGACTCCTTCTATCTCTTCTGGTCGAGGGAGACAAAGGCGCATCCGCGCACCAAGGTACTCCCCGCCGTAGCCTGCGAGATGTTCCTAGAAGGCTATGCCTTTTTTGCTCTGTTCTTCTATTGCGGGCTCTGCCCGCCCTTCTCGGAGTTCTTATGTGATATCATGAATACCTATAGGTTTCATCTCCTTGACTTCACCCCAAACGCCGTCTTGACCATGGCCATTTGCGCACATCTGTGCGAAAATTTCGTCGGAGTTTACCCCAATGTAGCTCTCTTCCGCCATTATTTCATACCTCGAGTCGAGTCAGGGTCACCGCTGTCTGGCGGGATCTCTTGGATCTTTAGGCTCCATAAGAAAGAGGCTTACTTGACGGGGGAGCTTCGCGGCAAGTGGGATGAGTGGAGAGTCAACTGGTGTTGGATTATGAGGACGACCCGCAGCAGTTCACTTCCCGGCGCCAAGTCGCAGTAGTGCGCGGCTATGACTGGAGTGACCTGGCCCCCGAAGACGACAAGCTGAAGATAGCCACCACTCGGATCCTTCGCCTCCGGCAAGCCAGGCTCACTGTAGGTGCCGTCGGGGCAGACTTTCTCCGCCGCCGCATCGCTCCCTTGCAGGAGAGGAAGAGGGCTGCTTGGGAGTTCAGGAACGCGGCAGACAACATGAGACTGCGCCCAGGCCTTAATTACAACTTCACCGTCATAGAGCTCAATGCAATGCTTCAAGCGCTGTTCAAGTACGACTCCGCCCATCCTGAGTGGTTTGCGCTACCGCCGGGCGTAGTCCCATTGTGCAATAGCTCTGCGCTCAGCGCCATCCGCGCGGCGATGCCATTGTGTGATTCCCACGGGATAAACCCCACTTGGCGGGAACCTTCCGAAGAAACCGTGCAGACGCTCTTCGACAACCTGGTGGAGTCGCCAGTCAACACCGACGAGAAGCGGGGACTCACCCGCGACACCACCGACGAGGAGATGGCATATATTGCCACCAGGTTGGAAGAGGCAGCCGCAGCCAGGGCCACGGGTGAGTTTGGGTATACTGTGGAAGAAGCGGAGGCAGCGGAGGCGACAAGCCTCGCCGAGGAGTAAGAGCTTCGCAAGGCGGGAAAGCTTGCCGGGCGACTCGCCGAGACAAGCTAGCCCATCGAGCAAGGCGCCGAGTCGAGCGGGCCCGCCGAGCAGGGCGTCGGGTCAAGCGACTAGCAGGGTGTCGGGTCAAGCGACCCTGCCGAGGACTCGGGCGGCTCGCTGGGCCTCGACACCTCTTCTTCGTCCTCGGGTAGCTCACCGCCACCAGCGAGCCCTCCAGCTGCGCCGAGAAGGCGCCTTCGCAGGGCTGCGGACGCGACCGGGCGGCAGGCGAGCCAGCAGCCGCAGCGCCGCCCGACGCGCGCCGCCGCGACGGGCAAGGCCGCCAAAGGAGCGCCCCGTGCCTCAGCGGCAACAGGAGGGGGATCTTCCCAGACTGGCGCCCCTGTGCCCGTCGTCCCTCGCGCTTCGGCGGCAACCGGAGCGGGGTCCTCTCAGACCACCGTCCCGGCTCCCGCCAAGCGGCCAAGGGAGCCCACTCCCCCAGCTCCCCGCGCCGGGACACGCGCGCCGGACTTTGACTTTTCGGCGCTCAGCTCCGACGACGAGGAGGAAGAAGAGTAAGTCTTCGCGATTCTTGTTTCTCTCTGGCTTTTTGTTGATTCTTGCATTGTATCTTTTTTGCCTGACTCTGCTCTTGTCTTTCTTCCAGGACTCTGGCCCAGAGTGCGGCGAAGAGGGCCAAAGTCCCAGTAATCGTCATTGAGGACGAGCCCGCCGCCATAGCAGGGGGTGCACCTGCGACAAGCCTGCCGGACCCGGCAGCTGTTCCCCGGAGCAGCCCCCAGCGCAGCCCCCAGCGTAAGTCTTCTGTCCAATCTCCGCTCGTCGGGCGCGCGCGGGCCTTCTATCCTTATTAATGTTCCGTTTGTTGATTTGTGCAGAAGCAGAGTAGTAGCATCAGGAGCGTCAGGAGATCGCCCCCGACGAGTCGCACGCCTCGACCTCACCGCCAAGGAGAAGCTCCCCGACGAGGGAGAATTCTCCGCCAAGGGCGAGCACTCCACCAAGGGCGAGTACCCCGCCAAGGGCGAGCACTCCACCAAGGGATGGCGCCACTGGTCCTCCGCCGGCGGAAGTTACCTCTACGCCGCCGAGGGAGAACTCCCCGGCAAGGAACTCCGCCGAAGAGGAGGCCTACGCAGGTAAACCCTTGGACTTTTCTCCTTGTGGTTTTCCTCTTTTTGGATATTTGCTTGACTATTTTTCTTTCTTCTTCTTTTCTTTTGTCAGACTCGTCCGCCCCAGGGCCGATGGAGACGGAGGTCGCCGGCGAGGAGGACATGCGCGGCAACACTGGCGATGCCGCCACTACCGAAGAGGCGGCCGGTGCTGACGAGCCCGCCGCCGACGAGGCCACCAAGACTGCTGGCGCGACAGCTGAGGAGGGGACCGGCAGTCGCACTGACGGCCCCGAGGCCGCAGGAGCGTCAGACGCTGCACCGGCTGCCGATCCCGCTGCTGCCGCGGCCGAGCCAGGCGCCTACCTGGAGGCCGGCAACGGAGACTTCATCCAGCTCCCGTGGGCGTCCATGTCAAGGGCGCCCGCGGAGGGAGAGGTCTTCGACGGGGAGGTCCTTGCCTCCGCCGGGTTGAAGTTCGTCGACGCGCCAAGCAGCAGCAGCGAGCCCGAGGAGGAGCGGCTTCTGCGGAGGCTTCTGTCTTTGTACCGCGCCCGGCAGGCCAAGCTGGAGTCTCGAGAGGCTCTGGCCGCCAAGGCAGGTGTCGACTTGGAGAAGCGCGCAGAAGAGCTTCGGGCCAGCAACCAAGCAGCTCTCCGGTCCTTGGCGGAGGAGCGGGAGCAGCTTGCCGAGGCGCATCAGGCGTTTATTCTTGAGAAGGCCGAAGCAGTGGAGCAGCAACGGCTCGCCGCTGAGGAGTTGTCCCGGCGAGAAGGTGAACTGACGCAGCGGAAGGTCGACCTCGATAGCCACGAGGACGAGCTTGCCGCGCGCGAACAGTCTTTTGGCGGAGCTCTGCAGGAAGCGAAGGACGTCGCTGCAGCTGCTCAGACCACCAAGAGGGACTTGGAGGCGAGGGTGGCGCAACTGGAGTCCAACTTGAAAGCGAGCGAAGAGAAGGTTGCCGCCCTTGTGTCGGAGAGAGAGAAGGACGCCCACAGCCACTCCGAGCTGCAGGTCCGCCTCTCCGACAAGGGGAAGGAGCTCGCCGTCGCCAAGGATTCCATCGCCGATCTGGAGTTGAAACTTTTCACCCTCACCACATCGCTTGACGGCGCCAGAAAGCGGGAGACGGACCTGAAGGAGGAGCTCAGGGCCGAGAGGGCCCTGTTGGACAGCGCCGCTCTCTCCCAAAACAACTTCGGGCTGACGGTGGAGCACTGGACCGAGGGCCTTGTCGCCGCCGCCGCCGACGTCGACAAGGAGCTGGCGGAGCTGGAGGCGGAGCACCTCGGGTACTCCACCGACGAGAATCTCCCTCACAGCGCCAAGTTGAGCTTGTTCTTCAGGGGGTGGCACCGGCCCTCCAGCAGCTCCGGGAAAGGATCCCAAAGCAGCTGGCGAACGAGTCGCGCAGGCTCTGCGCAGGGGCCCTTGAGAAGGTGTTGATGAAGATAGTGCACCGCAACCCAGGCCTCAACCTCACCAACGTCCTCAGGACCTTGCCGCCGGACGTTGACCAGGAGGCGCTCAAGGCCCTTGTCGCGCCTATTGTGAACAAGGTGGGCAGCATCAAGAGGGTCGAGGGCGATCGCGCGGATTAGTCTTGTTTACTTTCTCCTTTTCTTGTCGCTGCCAACCACGTTATGAACAATAGTTTATTAGCATTGCGACAAGTTGCTTTGTAATATAACTTTATTTTGGGTAGTCAATGCAATGTTATTTCCTTTACTTGACTTTCTCGCTTTGTATGTTTTTACCCTACGCTTTTAGGAAACTTGCTGGCGTAGGGACCCTTGCCGCGAGCGCTGAGCTTGGAACTTCAGCAGCCTGCTGGCAATGCCGTTGCCGACAAGAAACCTTGTCGCAGCTAGTCGCAGCACACTTAAGCTGTTAAGCGAACTCGAAAACGAAGTAAGGGCGCGACACTTGTCGCAGCACACTTAAGCCGTTGAGCGTGCTCGAAACAAAGTAAGGGCGCGGCTAGCCATGAGCTGGTTCCTCCGCGCACAGGTTTTCCATACAAAGTGCGGTCGTTCAAGGAAGATAACTCAAAAATTTAAAATTTTGATTGCTCAAACTTTGGCAACTTAGCTTTTGTGTCGTTTGCTTCCCGGCGAGGCAAGGCTTTCTTGAACGGCACTCGGTCCATACCCACTATCTCCTTCCCCCCCCCC
>LR738711.1:252444834-252487660 GCA_902687465.1 Secale cereale
CGGCAAACTTGTGCGCGAGGAAAACTTCTTCTGCTCGAGAGAAAAGAAAGGGAGAAAACAGAGATATGGAGCCTTGCGGCTCGTTATTGCTTACCGGGGATAGGTGCTGCACAAAGTGTCAGATAGTATATGCAAGAAAGTAAAAAGGGCATGAATTGACAAGTTGTGCGATGCACATAAGCTTTACTGATGCACGGGATCTGCGCCCGGCTTTGTACAAAGGTTTACATGCAATAGCGGCAAGACTTGTACAAAAGGTGGTTGCCGGAGCGGATCACGGCAACCGCGCCTTACGGGTAAAACTTGCGAAGATGATCAATGTTCTAGGAGTTGCTCACCGGTAAGCCTTCTTCGGTCTCAAGGCGGACAGCGCCGGGCATTGTCACTTGTTTCACCCGATAAGGGCCTTCCCACTTTGGCGTCAACTTGTTGGAATTCTTGGCGGACTGAACGCGCCGAAGAACAAGGTCGCCTTCCTCGAGACTTCTGGCTTTAACCTTGCGGCTATGGTAGCGGCGCAAGGCTTGCTGGTATCGAGCAGCTCGTACAGCAGCCTGAAGACGGTCCTCCTCAAGGAGCAGTGCGTCATCTTGCCGCAGCTGCTCTTGCTCGAGCTCATCGTAAGCGAGCACTTGAGGCGACCCGTATACGAGTTCTGTGGGGAGAACTGCCTCTGCTCCATAGACAAGAGCAAAGGGTGTCTGTCCAGTGGCTCGATTTGGCGTCGTCCTGATCGACCAAAGAGCCGCTGGCAACTCCTCGATCCACTTTCTCCCGCAGTTGCGCAGCCTGTCGAAAGTTCTCGTCTTGAGTCCGCGCAGCACTTCAGCGTTTGCCCTCTCCGCTTGACCGTTGCTCCTCGGGTGAGCAACAGAAGCGAAGCAGACCTTGGCGCCAAGGTCTTGGACGTACTGCATGAAGGTGCGACTTATGAACTGTGTGCCGTTGTCGGTGATGATCCTGTTAGGGATTCCGAAATGGCAAACAATTGACCTGAAGAACTTGACTGCTGACTGTGCAGTCACCTTTCTCACTGGTTCCACTTCCGGCCACTTTGTGAACTTGTCGATGGCGACGTACAAGTACTCAAAGCCCCCGGCTGCGCGGGGAAAGGGGCCGAGGATATCGAGCCCCCAGACCGAGAATGGCCAGGACAAAGGGATCGTCTAGAGAGCTTGAGCTGGTTGATGTATCTGCTTGGAATGGAACTGGCATGCTTCACACTTGGTCACTTGCGCAGTTGCATCCTGGAGGGCTTCTGGCCAAAAGAAACCTTGCCGGAATGCTTTTCCGGCAAGTGCCATGGTGCCAATGTGGTGGCCACATATGCCTCCGTGTATCTCTGCCAACAGCTTTTGTCCATCTTCCCGGGGAATGCATTTTAATTTCACACCGTTGAGTCTTCTTCTGTACAGTTCGTTGCCGACAAACTGATACATACTTGACTGCCGGGTTATTCTTTCTGCTTCTTCTGGCTCTTCGGGAAGTTCTCCTGTTTGAAGGAACTGGACCATCTGCTGCGCCCATGCCGGAGCCTGCGGCTCGACGACAAGGACTAAAGGCATCTGTGCTGCTGCGGGAACGTCAGCTTCTACGGCAAGAACCTGTGGTTCGGCCGGAGCTTGACGTTCCCCGGCAAGCTTGCCAGGGCAAAGCTTGTCGGGAACGCCTGCTTCAACTGTACAAACCCTTGGGCTTGCAGGAGCAGACCGCTCCTCAGCAACCTTGTCATTGATCTTGGGGACCTTGTTGGCGGCGGCTTCAGGAAGTTCTGCCGGCAAGTAGTCACCAGAAACCAACTTTCTCTTCTTACTTTCCCTAGTTGACGGTGTTACGGATGGCTGAGTCAGCTTGAGCACGAAGATCCCTGGTTCCACAGGTAACTTTAGTGCAGCACACTTAGACAGACCGTCTGCGATGTCATTCTGAGCTCTTGGAACGTGCTCCATCTGCAAGCCTTCAAAGTGCTCTTCAAGCTTTCTCACTTCGCCGACGTATGCTTCCATCAACGGACTTTGGTAGCTCTTGTTCACTTGGCGGACGACCAACTGTGAATCACCCCGCACAATCAGCTTCTTGATCCCAAGTTCCGCTGCGATTCTGAGGCCGGCAAGCAAACCTTCATACTCCGCAGTATTGTTCGTTGCTTGCTCCTTGGGAAAGTGCATTTGGATGACGTACTTGAGGTGTACTCCGGTGGGCGCGACAAGTAGCACGCCGGGACCGGCGCCTTGCAGCGAGAAGGCACCGTCGAAGTACATTATCCATTCCTTGCTTGCTTCTTTGGCGGGGATGCTTGTCTCTGGAATCTCATCGTCTGGCGTTGGCGTCCATTCTGCTATGAACTCTGCCAATGCTCTGCTCTGAATAGTTGAAGTGCTTTCAAACTTGAGGCCAAAGCTTGACAGCTCCAGTGCCCACTCGACAATCCTGCCTGTCGCTTCTGGATTTTGCAGTATCCTCTTCAGCGGAAAGCGAGTGACCACTGTTATCTCGTGTGCTTGGAAGTAGTGGCGCAGCTTTCTCGAGGCCATGAGAAGGCCGAAAAGCAGCTTCTGCACCCCAGAGTATCTTGACCTAGCCCCCTGCAAGAGGGAACTGACAAAATAAACTGGGCGCTGCACCATCTTCTTCCGCACCTCTTCTTGCATCTGTGCGGACCCATCCTTGTCGGGACCAGAGCTTGTCGGGGAAGCCCCCTGCTTGTCACTGGATGTGCTTGCCGGGGCTGTTGGCTCATCATCTGCCTCCCTTTCCGCTACTAACGCGGCACTAACCACTTGATTGGTTGCTGCTAAGTATAGCAGCAACTTCTCTTGTGGCTTAGGTGCGACAAGTACTGGAGTGGTGGACAGGTATCTCTTCAAGTCTTGCAGCGCCGCCTCCGTACATTGGACCTGCCTTTTTCAAAATTTTGAAAAACGGCAGGGCGCGTTCTACGGACTTAGAGATGAATCTGCTGAGAGCAGCCACGCAGCCGACAAGCCTTCGTACATCCTT
The DNA here is from genome assembly GCA_902687465.1 of Secale cereale. NCBI lineage: Eukaryota > Viridiplantae > Streptophyta > Magnoliopsida > Poales > Poaceae > Secale > Secale cereale. Next base: position 252,447,835 of record LR738711.1, read on the forward strand.
GACGCGCTTCGGTGCTTCGATCTGCTCGATGGCTTTAATCTTGTCGGGATTGGCTTCAATCCCTCTCTGGGATATAAAGAACCCGAGAAGCTTGCCGGAGGGGACTCCAAACACGCACTTTTCGGGGTTGAGCTTGAGTTGGATCTTGCGCAGACTCGCAAAGGTTTCATCTAGGTCTTGAATCAGAGTAGCCCTGTCCTTGCTCTTGACCACTATATCATCCATGTAAGCGTCTACATTTCTGTGTATTTGTGGCTCAAAAGCTGTATGGACTACCCTTGCAAACATTGAACCGGCATTCTTCAATCCAAAGGGCATGCGTATGAAGCAATAAGTGCCACATGGAGTAATGAATGCTGTTTTCTCTTCATCTTCTTCAGCCATAAATATCTGGTGGTATCCTGAATATGCATCAAGAAATGAAAGCAACTCACATCCGGCTGTGGAGTCAACGATCTGGTCAATGCGCGGCAAGGGAAATGGATCTTTGGGACAAGCTTTATTCACATCGGTGAAGTCAATACAAAGCCTCCACTTTCCGTTCGCTTTGCGCACGACAACAGGGTTGGCCAACCACGTGGGATGGAGTACACCTCTGACAAGGCCTGCCGCTTCTAGCTTCTTGATTTCTTCAGCGATAAACTCTTGGCGCTCCACCGCTTGTTTTCTAACCTTCTGCTTGACGGGCCGCACGTGAGGACAAACGGCAAGCTTGTGCTCAATCACTTTCCTGGGAACACCGGGGATGTCAGACGGTTGCCATGCAAACACGTCAACATTCGCCCGCAGGAAAGCAACGAGCGCGCTTTCCTATTTGGGATCGAGCGTGGCGCTGATGGTGAAAGTACCACCAGTGTCGTCCTCCTTGGCGGACACCTTCTTTGTCTCTGGTGGAGCTGCCATCGCCTTCTTGCACTTGCCGGTGGAGCTTGATGGTGCGTCCTCGACGGCAACGCGGCACTCCGAAGAGGTGCGTTTGCCGGAGTGGGCCCCAGAGCTCTTGCCGGACTCGGTCTTGTTCTTCCCCCCGGGAGCTTCCGAGGCAAGTGTTTTGCTATCTGTTGCGGCTGCTGCATCCGGTAAATCTTGTCGGCACAGATAAGGGCGTCCTTCTTGTCGCCGGGGACAGAGATGACGCTTATCGGGCCGGGCATCTTGAGCATATTGTAAGCATAGTGAGATGCTGCCATGAACTTGGCGAGAGCTGGACGGTCGAGTATCCCATTGTAGGGTAATGGAATATCGGCAACGTCAAAGGTGATCCTATCAGTCCTGAAGTTCAGCTCTCCGCCAAACGTCACTGGCAGCGTGATCTTCCCCTTCGACTTGCTCCTTCCCGGGTTGATCCCTTGAAAAGTGCCAGTTTCTTCGAGCTCGCTGTCGGGTATCTGGAGTTTCCGGACCACAGCAGAGGAGATCAGATTCACGCCGGCCCCGCCGTCAACCAACATCTTGGTGACCTTGAGGTTGCGGATGGTTGGCGAAACCAACATCGGCAAACACCCGACCGCAGTGGTGCGATCAGGGTGGTCCTCAATGTCAAAGATGATGGGCGTGTTGGACCAGTTCAGAAGTTTGCGCGACTCGACGGGTGGTTCTGCCGCATTGACTTCCCGCACCCATTGCTTGAGTTGGCGGTGGGAAGTATGCAGAGAAGCACCTCCGTCAACGCACAGAACTTCTGTGGCCTTCTGGAACTCCTGCTCACTGTTATCTCCGTCATCCATGTCTTCATCGTCGTCTTCGTCTTCGTCCTTGTCGCGGCCGCGGGGAGGTCTGTCTCCTTGCCGCTGCTTGGCCTTGCCGCGGCGTCCTCCCCGGCCATTGAATGGCCCCTTCTTGCCGGACTCTCCACCACCTCCCTGGGTCTTCTCCTTGTCGCGTCGCTCGTACTTAGCTTTCTGCTGCTCGACGAGGTACTCGACACGTTTGCAGTTCTGGAGGTCATGGCCCTTGGTGCGGTGGATCTTGCAGTACTGCTTGTCGGAGCCGTCCTGCTTGTCGGCGGCTGCCACAGTTTCCTTGCCGGAGCTGCCAGCCTGGGCTTTCTTGGCGCTGGCCTCCTTGCCAGACTGCTCGACGGCTAGCACTTCTTTGTTCTTCTTTTTCCTGTTGTTTCGCCGCCGGCTCTTCTTTGCCGGGGTGGCGTCCTCACTATCTGATCCCCCTGCTCCAGTATCCTCTCCGGGGAGTCTCCTCCCCTCCTCAGCGCGTGCACACTTGTCGGCCAGGGCATAAAGCTCACTGACGTCTCGGATCTTGCACATCGCCATTTCCTCTCTCATCCTGCGGTTACACACGTTCTGGTGGAACGCGCTAATAACCGCGACAGTGTGGACGTCTGGGATGTTGTGCTGGACGCGGCTGAATCTCTGGATATACTTTCGCAGGGTCTCTCCTTCCTTCTGGGCAAGTATGTGAAGGTCACTCTCCTGGCCATGGGGCTTGTGGCCACCCGTGAAGGCGCTGACAAACTGATGGCACAGGTCGGCCCAAGAAGAGATGAAGTTCTCCGGCAAATGCATGAGCCAAGATCTGACGTTTGGCTTGAGCACTAGCGGGAAGTTGTTTGCGAGTATCTTCTCGTCTCGTCCCCCGGCAGCCTGCACCGCGATGGTGTAGATGCTGAGGAACTCCGACGGATGAGTCTTGCCGTCGTACTTCTCGGGTACGTCGGGCTTGAAGTTCTTCATGCTGGGCCACTGGACTTGCCGCAGCTCACGGGTGAACGCAGGGCATCCTGCCGCGTACGGCAGGTCGCCTGGTCCTCCGGGCGCGTGCACGTCGACAGTGGGCCCAGCGCGATGGTCGGATTGACGCCGAGCTTCTCTCCGACGATCGATGCGGGTTCGAGCGTCCTCTTGTCGTCGGTCGTCAAGGACTTGGCGCTGATCGCGGCGAGCCCGCGGATCCGATGACGCTGTGGAGTCATCGTCGAGGTTGATCCGGCGGGTCGGCGATTTTGGCCTTCGGGGCGAGGAGTGCACGGTGGTTGCACCCTCGGCAGTCTTGTCGCCATCAGCCCGCGCCTGGCTAACTTGCCGCGGCCGCGACGTCGTCGGCTGCTGCGGAGTGTCGTTGTTGGCGAAGGCGATGAGGCTCTGAATGGTGGCCCTCCAGTCGTCGGCCTTGTCGGCCGCTGGAGGGAAGTCGAGGAGTAGCTGAGCTCGAGCTAGAGCTTCTGCTGGAGTGGCGGGGAGCGGTGGCGAGCGGCGCGAGGAGCAAGATATGCTCGGACTTCTAACTGCGTTAGAAGGAGCAGCGTCTCGTCCCGGCAACCGCGCCTTGCTCGTGCCAGTATGTTGGGCTTGAGCGTCCCGCGAACCATCAGCTTGACCTTGGCCCAGCAAGCATATGGTACCTTGTGTACCACGTCGCTGCCGGTCCCGCGCCTCCTGAGAGGGGCGGGGTGCGTGCACGGACGCCGAGGTCTTGGAATGCGCTCGGTCGTCCGTCTTGTCCTTGGACTTGGCGATGTTGTGAGTTTCCTTCCCGACGTCCGTCCTCCCGCTGGCGTCTACCCCACCGGTCGTTGGCTCCGGTGGCGGTGGGAGCGATGCGGACGGGCCTGCTACCTCCGAAGCTTTCTTCTTCGGCGGCATGTCGATGAAGCTGACGAAGCTGATGGAGATTTCGCTCGCGTGAACGCCGGATCAGGTCCACACAACCTCGACACGCTTCCCCTACCTGGCGCGCCAAAGATGTCGGGGAAACTGATCGCCCACGAACACCTATGGGACCGGAGTCCCTTTTCGGTACGGCAAGGGGACGGAGGATGCACGGAGAGCAGATCGAGGCAAACACGCGAGCAGTTTACCCAGGTTCGGGCCGCACGGATGCGCAAAACCCTACTCCTGCCTTGGTTTGTATTGCGTTCTTGGCTCGGGAGCGAGAAGAGCTACAATGCTGATCGCTAGGACCGAGCGTGAGAGTAATCGAGGATCGGAACCCCTTCTACGTTGCGCATGGGCCTCCTTTTATAGGTCAAAGGGGTCACCGACAGGTGGCAACACAGATGGGGGTAAAAAAGTAAAAACAGTGGTAGTTGGAACAGTGTTTGCATAGTGCTCTATACCTAACCCTGACGGCAGGGGACAAGGGCATTAAATGCCCGTCGCCGTCGCCCCAAACAGTGCAAAAAGCTTCCGTCAAGGCGCCTCCGTCCGCCACGACGGTGGTCTCGTCATCGCAGCTTGCCACCGTGTACCCCAGGCTGCAGAGCCTTCCGCCACGTGCGCCTGGAAGGGCCCCAGGGCGACACGTGGGTGGATGCGCTGGAGCGCGGGCACCTAGTGGAAGTTTGCCGCGGCAAGCGCCTTGCCGCGGCCGCTACCTTGTCGCGCCCGGGAGCTTGTCGCTCTCCGGGCCTTGCCGGGACGCGTGGTGCGTCGCGACAAATCTCTTGAAATGCCATGCTTGGCCTTCCTGGCAAGTTCCTCTTGCCAGGGTCTTGTGCCAAAGAAGTGGTCTCGAGCCTTGAGTGGTCTTCCCGGCAAGCTCCTCTTGCCGGGGCCTTGTTTCTTTAACTTGAATACTTTGTTGTTGAATGGTTCCAAAGGAACTACAGTGGGCCTTGGCGGTCGCGCGGCAAGCCCTGCCTCGGGACGCTGCAACTGCCCGTGCACAAGTTCGGGATACTAAGGTACCCCTACTTTAGTACACCGACACCCCTCGATCTCCCTCTCAATCACCACCTCGCCCGCAACCTTGCTCGTCCCGAGCGCCGCAGGCGCCTCCGCGCCCGACCCATGCCGAGCCCCGGCCTCCTCCCTGCTTTGTCGACCACCGCATCCCCGCTGCGCCTCGCCATGGCGTCCCCGCGGCCGGCCTTGCCGCGTCCCCGCCGCGGCCCTGCAGAGTGTCGGATCAGAGCCCCGTCGCCGTCGTGTCGTGGCGCCTGCCTGCTCCGTCGACTCGCCGCCCAAGGGCTTCGACAACGAGCCGACAGCGCCGCCCTGCCGCGATCCCCTCCTGTGCTCTGCCGCGTCGCCTCGGCCTCGCCACAGGCCACCGGAACCACCACCACCTTGCACCATCGTCCGCCTCCCCTGCGACCTCGCGTCGCCCCCTCGTTCGCTGTCTTCTGCTGCTGCTTTGTCAACCTCGTCCTCCTCCGAGACGGTTCCAGCAATTTCTGCCCGGATCTGGCGCTGCCCCGAGGTCCTTGTGTTTTTGTGTTGGATCAAGCCGAGACCCTCTTCTACGTCTACATGCAAGTACCTCGACGCCCGATGTCAAGTTCGGCTACTCGGAGATGCACCAAGTACCACTACATAAACGTGTACCCCTACGTCAACGATGACTCGACAAGTACCCCGCCGGCAAGACCGACGCTCGAACGACTACACAAGACGATGCGCCAAGTTCAACTACGCCCGACGACATGTAGATCTTCGGAAACGTGAACAGCGACAAAACGTGTACCACGTCCCGCGAGTACCACTACTTCCCTCGACGATCTCGATCCTCCCCGAAACGAAAGCTTCGAAGGTATACCCCGAGACGATGACCATGGACGAATGCTTGTTGTGTTGTATGAGATGAATCAGATGTTTGCATCGTGTCCGTTGTGGCCCTCGTTTGCCTTGTCGCCGACCCATGGGAACCGGGCAACCGGGTTCACCCCACCTTTCAGCTTGTTCGACTCGCTCTCTCCGCCATCTTTTGTGTCGGACTCTCAACGAGTTACCGGAACCGATATGTTGCGTGGCATCATTTTCAGATTCGCCGCCGTGGCCCCTTTCTTTCCACCACGGTGACAAATACTTCATATCTCTTCATGTTAACTTTTACTAAAAATTGCATAAACTTGATCATGTCATCCGCATATGGGGATTTTCCGGAATTATTGTTGTAGTTTCCGGCCTCATTTAAACTTGTTGCTTGTGTTGTTTTGCTGTGCTTCCTACCTTGCCATGTTTTGCTTCCTGTATAGACTTGTCATGCATCATACCTTGCCATGTATTGCATCATATAGACTTGTGTTGTTTTGCTGTGCTTCCTACCTTGCCATGTTTTGCTTCCTGTATAGACTTGTGGTGCATCCTATATAGAAATGTCTTGCATCATACTTGTTTGAGCATATTGTCATGTCTCGTGTGGTGTGTTTACTGTGATGCTTGTTTCTTTCCGGTTTGCTTCCCTCGTTAGCTTCGGGTTCGTTCCGGAGTTGTGAGGTTCTGTTCGACTACTTCGTGGGCTTGTTCTTCTCCCTCGCGGTATCTCAGGCAAGATGACCATACCCTTGGATACCTTTACTATCATTGCCATGCTTAGTGTCTCGATGCTATCGTTACATGTCGCGCTACCCATCTTATTGTCAGCCCTCTCCTTGTTGCCATGAAACCTCTAACCTTTGACACCTTCCTAGCAAAACCATTGTTTGGCTATGTTACCCACTTGGTCGGCCCCTCTTATAGCGTTTTTAGTTGCAGGTGAAGATGAAGATCGTTCCAGGTGGGAACTTGTTGTTGGGATATCACAATATCTATTATTATTATTAACACACCTATATACTGGGCATGGATGGAAGGCTTGGCCTTTTGCTCGGTGTTTTGTTCCACTCATGCCACCTTAGGCGCCGATAAACCGGCATTATGTTCCTTGATTTTGCGTTCCTTACACGATGGGTATATGGGGACTCCTTGACAGTTCGTCTTTGAATAAAACTCCTCCAGCAAGGCCCAACATTGGTTTTAATTTGCCTCATAATAACAACTTAATTAAATAATTAAATTTGCATAGGGGGTCGCGTCCTCGGGATTCTTTTCTACATAGCAGGGGGGCCAGTGCTGATGGTGTTGGTCCCAAATAGAGTCGTTTGCGGCGCCCCCTTGGAAACTTGGGGTTTGGCTGCTGTACGCTGTGCTCATCCGGTCGTGGCCTGTGACGAGATACGTGCGGCAACTATCAGGGTGTCGGCACGCCGGGAGGTCTTGCTGGACTTGTTTTACCATTGTCGAAATGTCTTGTGCACCGGGATGCCGAGCCTGATCGGATTTCCCTAAGATAAGGGGTGATGATATTATATTTATCACTTCAGCTGATCGTGAGATCTTGTGATGGGCTAAGTTGGGACACCCCTGCAGGGTTATAATCTTTCGAAAGCCGTGCCCGCGGTTATGTGGCAGATTGGAATTTGTTAATGTCCGGTTGTAGAAAACTTGACAGAGGATCCGAAGTAAAACACACAACTGTGTGAGTAACTGTGACTGTCTCTTTTCACTTTGAGAATAGAACACGGTGGGGTTATGTTTGACTCGTAGGTAGTTCAGAATCTTTAGCGATCACTACTAGTTGCGACCGTTTGCGTAGATGCTCATCTTATTCTTGTACTCGTAAGTTAGCCACCATATTATGCTTAGCCGTTGCTGCAACCTCACCACTACCCTCTTCCATACCCATAAAGCTTTGCTAGTCTTGATACCCATGGTTATGGGATTGCTGAGTCCTCGTGGCTCATAGATACTACAACACCAGTTGCACGTTCAGCCGAGATTGATGCAGGAGATGGTGTAGGATCGAAATTATGTCTAGAGGGGGGGGTGATTAGACTACTTGTAAATATAAAAATTCTGCCTTTTGATCAAGAACAGTTTTTGGTAGATTCACAATTATGATCAAGTCAAGCATCACCCTACACATGCAATTCTAGAGTATAGGCAGCGGAAAGTAAATTGCACATGTAGTAAAGAGAGGTGGAGAAGAGCAAACGCAATTTGGAGACGTGGTGATTTTTCCCGTGGTTCCGATAGGTGGTGCTATCGTACATCCACGTTGATGGAGACTTCAACCCACTGAGGGTAACGGCTGCGCGAGTCCACGGAGGGCTCCACCCACGAAGGGTCCACGAAGAAGCAACCTTGTCTATTCCATCATGGCCTACGCCCACGGAGGGCTAGCCTTACTCGGGGTAGATCTTCACGAAGTAGGCGATCTCCTTGCCCTTACAAACTTCTTGGTTCAACTCCACATCTCGATGACGGAGGCTCCCAAGCGACACCTAACCAATCTAGGAGGCACCACCCTCCAAAAGGTAATAGATGTTGTAGATGATGATGAACTCCTTGCTCTTGTGCTTCAAATGATAATCTCCCCAACACTCAACTCTCCTCACTGATTTGGCTGTGGTGGAAGAAAGGATTGAGTGGAAAGCAACTTGGGAAGGTTAGAAATCAAGTTTCATATGGTAGGAGTGGAGCAACTTGATCTCAACACAAGGGTAGGTAGTTCTCTTCTCAGAAAGTGTAAGGTAGGAGTGGTAGTTCTTTCTGATGGCTCTCTCCACGAATGAAGAGGGGGTGGAGGGGTATATATAGCCTCCACACAAAATCCAACCGTTACACACATAATTGAGCAATCTCGGTGAGACCGAAGTTGACAACTCGGTCAGACCGAAAGTTCAAATATAGTGAACGTTGGGGTTTTCGGTGGGACCGAAAATACCATCTCGGTTATTCCGATATGATCAAAGACAGGAGCTTGCCAGTTTCGGTGAGACCGAAAATATCATCTCGGTTATTCCGATATGATGACAGATGGTTACAGAAGCTTGGCAGCCCGTGTTTCGGTGAGACCGATCTCAAACTCGGAATGACCGATTTTTCTAGGGTTTGGCTTATGGCTGAGGTGGTTCATCTCGGTGTGACTGAGTATGGAAAATCGGTTGGTCCGAGATTACTTATGAGTGTGTATTGTAGTGAAAGTTGCTGATAGTTGAAGGAGATATATCACTAAGCACTTGAGCAACCAGATCATCAACACAACCTCATCCCCTTTTAATAGTATTGGCTTTTCCTATGGACTCAATGTGATCTTGGATCACTAAACCAAAAATGGAGTCTTGAGCTTTTGCCAATGCTTGCCTTAGCATTTTGAGGGGTCCACTTCTTCAGTCATTGCCATACCCATATCACTGAACTTCTCTGAAATGATTCTCAAGTAACTATTAGTTCAATGATATATATGTTGTTATTAATTGCCAAAACCACCCGGGGATTAGTTGCACTTTCAATCTCCCCCTTTTTGGTAATTGATGACAACATATAGATCAAAGCTTCGACAAAAGATATAATCAATGAATAATATCGTTGCTTTGAGAAGTATGTGATAAGCAAGAGCTCCCCCTAAATTTGTGCATTATTTAAAATTTGCGTTTGAATGCAAATGCACAATCGATTAGGATCATGGGTCACTCTTCCATGTCACATACATCTTGGTGGAGTGCACAAAATGATAAGAATGAATAACATGCACCCAATCACCAAGACATGAGTAAATGATCATACAAGATAGGAATAGCATATGATAAGCATTAAGCACACATTAAAGCATAGTATGACCAAGCACTCATTAAGGTAGCATCAAACGTAGTATCAAGCACACTGAAAGTTTCGAAAACCAAAAGTATCTCAAAGAAACCGCAAAAGAACGAAAGAGCAAAAGCGCAAAGATAACAGCACTCTCTCTCTCGAAGCCCTATGATCTATACAATTTCTCCCCCTTTGGCAACAAGTTACCAAAAAGTTCGAAAAAGCATAGAGCTAAACGTCACTGTGGGCTCTGCTGGCGGCTCCCGTCTGGGTAGATGTCGGAGTAGATATGACGGCATCGGCGAAGACTTCAGCTGATGTCTATGCTGGAGGAGTGGATACTGGAGCTGTAGCTGGAGTAACTGCTGGAGCTGTAGGAGGTGCTGAAGTGGTAGTCCTGGAGTCAGTCACTGGAATAGCTGCTGATCGGGATCCTCTGAGAACCGGAGCAGTCTGGCGATGAGAGTCCTGGACTAGGTCATCCTGCATGAGCTCTGCCCTGTCCTGCTTAGCTTCCTCCATGTCTGCCTCAAGCTTGTTGACGGTCACCTGAATTTCAGTCAGCTTCACGTCCAGAGCGTGGATCTTCTCGTCAACAATCCTCTCTAAGCTCTCCTGAGATTGTTCAATGCTGGCCAGGCGTTGTTCAATCCTTTGGGTAGCTTCAAGAATCTGCTCTCCGAAGCTCTTTGGTTTAGCTACTGCTGCTGCTGCCTCTTTATCAGCTTTGGCTTTCCTAGCAGCTTCAATCTTGGCTTGACCTTCAACAGATGTTGGATCCTCCTCGTCCATCACAACAACATTGTCTTCATGCTCTGGCTGTAGGGGTAAGTGTTTCCTATCCAACAAGAATTTGCCCGTGCCAAACTTGGCATTGATAAGCATCTGAATATGCGGGGCAAATCCACATGACCTCTTCTGGTCAGCTGCAGTCCTCTTAATGGTCTCTACCATTAAGTCCATCACCTTGAAAGGTGCCTTCTCATCAAGTATATGCAGCATGTTGATAGAATACCCTTTGATCATGCGATGATCTCCAGACTTGGGCATCAAGGTATGCCTCAGAATAGTGTTAGTGGTAGGTAGACCTGCCTGGAGATAGTAGACTGAGCCGAGCTTCCACACTTCCAAATCTGCTGCGGGGATCTCCTTGTACATGTTCTTCATGGAATCATGATTCTTCTTTGGAATCCCATAGACATCAATGTCATCCTCTCGTTGCACTGGAGCATTCAGAAGTTCTGCCCATTCTTCAACAGAAGAAGAAAACCTTTGACCTTCAGTCATCCAGGTGATCTTCCCATCAGGATAGAAATGAGCTGTGGCATATAATTGCATAATCATCTCATCGTTCCAGTCTGTCAGTTTCTGACCCACAAACTCAGCAACTCCACATGCAGTGAAGCTTTCATGCACATGGGGAAAGAAGTCTCTGTGCTCTTCGCTGTCAATGTATTTCCAGTCAACGTATCTGGTATCTGCAACTATTGGCTTCTTGTCCATCAGCACAGTCTCATAGAAGTCCTGCTGCTCTCTGGTGTGGAATCTGGGGTCTACAGCAGTCCTTCTCCTCACGGCATATGGATCAGCTTGTCTCCATAGCCTGAGACCTCTATCTTTCCTTGCCTTCATATCCTCGGCTTGAGGATGAGCATCATTGTGGAGTGGCAGTTTTGGACGGAGTTTCAGCAACACTTGTTCTTCTTCATCAGAATCAGCTGGTGGCACATCACCCTTGTTCTTCTCAGATGCTGGAATGTTCCTGGTAGTCCTCTTGGGCTTGGCAGTAGGCTTTGCTGGAGCTGCCTTAGCTTGAGCAGACTTCTTGGGCTTTGAAGTGGCTCCAACCCTAATGGCATCACCCATGAGCTTCTGCTTCTGAGGAGCAGGCTGTGGTGCATCTTCTTCTGCTTCATCATCGGCTGCTGCATCTGCATGAGGATCACTATACACAACCCTCTTTCTCTTGGAGGTTTTCTTCACTTTGCTTGGGGCTGGCTCTCCCAAGTTCAGCTTCTTGGCAATAGCTGACTGCTTGACTTTGATGGTGCCCTTCTTTGACTGCTGACCTTGTTGCTCTTTGGCAACAACCTTTCTCTTAGGCTTGGAGGACACCTCTTCCTCAGCAATGAAATCGGAATCCTCATCATCAGAATTCCTCTCCTTTCTAGCTCTGGTGGCTGCAGGAGGCAAGCCACTTGGTGTACTCCTCTCACCATCATCAATAGGGCTACTAGCCTCAGGACTAGTGTCTGCTTCCGGAATGTCCGCAAAAGGTGACTCTGACCTGTTTTGGCTGTCACTGGCATCTGACATGGCTGATAACCTGTGAATAGATAAGGTATAGGCAGAGAAGAAGAGTTATCACAAACTGCAGAAGTTTTTGCAAAAAAATGAGTTCAAATTTTAGTTTTAAGTTTTCACAGAAGGCATTTCGGTCAGACCGATTTTCAGTTTCGGTGAATCCGAAGTGTGTAACAGAAGCTTACCACACCACTTTCGGTTATACCGAAGTGGGTTTCGGTCTTGCTGATACACTAGGGTTTCACTAAAACTGTATTTCGGTCACACCGATTTGCACAACTCGGTTGGACCGAAAGGTGCAGTGCAATGGCCAGAGGCCGAATCGGTCACACCGAAAATTTATAATCGGTTTCACCGAGATGTGTTCCGTGGAAACCTAACCCTAAGAATGCTAGTTCAAACGAACCGATCTGGTGTAAAAGAGAATTTCAATCGTGGCCAGATATAGGGCAAACCAAACGTGCAATGAATCGGATGGGAGCACGAGTGGGATCGAGACTCACCCTAACTTGGTGGAGTCCCTCTACGGCGGCAACGGCGCGGAGGAGAAATCCGTTGACGGCGAGGGAGACCTGCGGCGAGGGCGCACATGCGACGATGGCGACGATCCGGAGATCAGGGCGACGGCAGCAAGGGACGTGGGAGCGAAAACGTTTGAAGGAATAATCAACGCGCGCTGCCCTCAGTATATATATCCCTTTGCTGTCGGTGGGACCGAGTTGAAAAACTCGGTGACACCGAGATGGATAACTGCTATGCAGTTACGCATATCGGTCACGCCGAGATTTAGAACTCGGTTTCACTGAGATGAAACCTAGATCAGTCTAAGTGCTTTCGGTTTGACCGAGTGGGAGAAAGTTGGTCTGACCGAAAATCACTTAGAAGGTTTTGGAAGTCAGCCTTAGACGGATCGGTGGCTCCGAGTGCTCCTCACTCGGAGGGTCCGAAAATGACCTGTTCAAAGTTTGTGATATGAGCATGAATAGAATTTGAGACAAGAAAGCATAGATAGCTAGGGGAGGTACTTAGGCATTCTTGTCCATCCATTTGGCCAGAAAAATCAAAACAACCAAAACAACAAATGGATGTCCTCGAATGAATAAAATCATGCATTCAACATGCTCACACAATAAGATAGCAAATGAAATATGTGTCAAACATGCACAACCAAAACTCTAGCTACTAGCACACAATTTGTCGATGACTAGGTCATCTTTATATGAGTATTTTGACTTAGGAGCCAAATGAGAACATTTGATCATAGGCCATACTCATCGTTTAAGCACAAGTGGGGTTACCACTTTTACATAAAGCATTGATGTGTTCACATCATTTGAAGATGCTTTAGCTCAATGTTTAGAGCAAAGCTCCCCCTAGATGTGAGAACCCCTTTTAAAGGGTCCAACTAACCTTGGGTTGTCGTAGAAGACTTCATGTAGACGTTGAAGATGTGGATGCTCAATGTTGATGTAGATCATCAAGAGTTGGGAGCTATCCTTTGGATTAGGGCACTTTCAATACCTACATGGGTTAGTCCCACAAGGAACAAACAAGGATATCCATAGACATAGATTGAAGTTCATAATAGATGATGTCCATGAAAGCAATGATTACCTTGTCCCTTGACTTACCAACAAGAGGGTTTGTGACTCCATGAACTAGTGCATGATGTGGAAGTTGATTGCACAAGTTGCCAGAATGAATGTGAGTGAAGTATGTTGGCGGAGTCACCCTCAAGAACCTTCTAGTTCTTCTTCTTCGGGATCCACATCATCTTGATGGGAATCCTTGGGGTTGTAGTTGAGCTTGACGAAGTAGAACTTGATGTTTCCTTAGGAACCCACTTGACCATGGCTTGAGGTGCTTCAATGAATGCATCAATCTCCTCTTGAAGCTTGTCCTTGGCTTTTAGCTTGTGGTCTTGTGGTGGAAGGTCATCTTGAGCTTGTTCCACATTGGAAGAAGTAGGATCATACTTCTCCTTTTGAGAAACAAACTGTGGAGTAGGGTATTGACCTTCTTCCCACTCAACACCTTCGACGTTGAACTTTCGCTCAAAACCAATTCCTTGATTCTTCCGGTGCCTTCCTTGCTTGCGAATAATTTCCTCAAAGTTCTTGCTTCCGGCAAGACTCTTGTAGACACCTTTCTCTATGATTTCCTTCAATAAGCTATTCTCTTGCTCAAGTGTAACTTGGCTTGAAACATTGTTAGTGGAATCAAGAGAACTACTAGAAGCAACAACATTAGATTTAACATGGTTATTGTTACTACTAGAGGAAGAATTTTTCTTATGCTTGTCATGCTTAGTCTTAATAGGTGGCAAGAAATTAGACAAGAGAAGTCGTTTGGCAAGATATGAAGAACTCTTCTTTCGAAGATCGTCATTGATCGCTTTTAGAAACTCATGTTCTTGCTCTAGAGTGAGCTTCTCGAAGCGTAGCTTCTCATGAGATCTTAGGAGCTCTCTATGATCTTCTTGAGTTGTTTCATGAGCTAACTTAAGAGTTTTTAGTTCTTTAGTTAGACGCTCAATCTCCTTCATAGCATTGTCATTCGACTCTTCTCGACTATAAAGACTACTAGCATTTTCATCGTTACTAAGCTCACTAGATTTATCATGCAAGAGCTCATCTTCACCAAGCAAGTCATCCTCATCACTATTGAAGTCAATGAATTCAGGGTGTGATACCTTGGGGCCTTTAGCCATGAAGCATCTTCCAATTCCCTCATTTGGTGAATCAAATAGGTCGTAGGAGTTGGAGTTGGAGGATACGAGTGCAAGACCGGCAACACCTTCATCTTGACTGTAGTCGGAGTCGGAGTGATAGCTTCCATCGGATTGATTGTCGGAGTCGGAGCCGGAGACCCATTCACCTACATGAGCTTGATGTCTTCTTCTTGTGTAGCTCCTTGATGACTTGTCTTTCCTCTCCGAATCCTTGCTTCTCCGAGAGGGTCTTCGTTCATAACGATCATCTCTACTCCTTCTCTCTTTCCGAGGTGACTCATCTCTTGATCTTCTTCTTGGAGATTCTTCCCTTCTCTTGTGGGGAGCCGTACACTCATTTGAGTAGTGTCCGGGTCTTCCACAATTGTAGCAGTTTCGGTCACGACTAGAAGATCTCTTTTCATCATATGATCTAGACTTTGAGCTTCTCTCTTTGCCTCTATTCTTGTAGAATTTGTTGAAGTTCTTAACCATTAGGCTTATCTCTTCATTGGAAATTAACTTGTCACTTGAGGTTGTGGGAGCATCACTTGTAGCTTTGTAAGCACCACTTGACTTGTTGTGAAGCTCTTCCTTATCCTTAAGTGTCATCTCATGAGCAACAATTCTTCCAATGACTTCAGTTGGCTTGAGAGTTTTGTAGTTTGGCATCATTTGGATCAAAGTGCACACGGTGTCATACTTTCCATCCAAAGCTCTAAGAATCTTCTTAATGATGAATCGGTCGGTCATTTCTTCGCTTCCTAAGCCGACAATCTCATTTGTGATGAGAGCAAGCCTAGAGTACATTTCAGCGACTCCTTCACCATCCTTCATTTTGAACTTGTCAAGTTGACCTTGAAGAATATCTAGCTTTGATTCCTTCACAGACTCGGTACCTTCGTGCATTTTAACCAAAGTATCCCAAATCTCTTTAGCATTCTCAAGACGGCTGATTTTGTTGAACTCCTTGGGACACAAAGCATTGAAGAGAATGTCACAAGCTTGAGCATTGTTTTGCAACATCCGCAACTCTTCCGGTGTAGCTTCGCGATCCGGAACTTTTCCTTCCTCGAAGAATTCACCTTGCATACCAACACAAATAATGCCCCATGCGGCTGGGTTATGATCAAGTATATGCATTTTCATTTTATGCTTCCAACTAGCAAAATTTGTACCATCAAAGTAAGGATCTCTACGATAATTACCCTCACTAGACGCCATACTCTCCTAGGTTGTGAAACCAAGCTTATGGAGTCCAATGCAATGGAAACCAATACAATGGAGACCAAAGCTCTGATACCACTTGTAGGATCGAAAGTATGTCTAGAGGGGGGGTGATTAGACTACTTGTAAATATAAAAATTCTGCCTTTTGATCAAGAACAGTTTTTGGCAGATTCACAATTATGATCAAGTCAAGCATCACCCTACACATGCAATTCTAGAGTATAGGCAGCGGAAAGTAAATTGCACATGTAGTAAAGAGAGGTGGAGAAGAGCAAACGCAATTTGGAGACACGGTGATTTTTCCCGTGGTTCCGATAGGTGGTGCTATCGTACATCCACGTTGATGGAGACTTCAACCCACGGAGGGTAACGGCTGCGCGAGTCCACGGAGGGCTCCACCCACGAAGGTTCCAAGAAGAAGCAACCTTGTCTATTCCATCATGGCCTACGCCCACGGAGGGCTAGCCTTACTCGGGGTAGATCTTCACGAAGTAGGCGATCTCCTTGCCCTTACAAACTTCTTGGTTCAACTCCACATCTCGATGACGGAGGCTCCCAAGCGACACCTAACCAATCAAGGAGGCACCACCCTCCAAAAGGTAATAGATGTTGTAGATGATGATGAACTCCTTGCTCTTGTGCTTCAAATGATAATCTCCCCAACACTCAACTCTCCTCACTGATTTGGCTGTGGTGGAAGAAAGGATTGAGTGGAAAGCAACTTGGGAAGGTTAGAAATCAAGTTTCATATGGTAGGAGTGGAGCAACTTGATCTCAACACAAGGGTAGGTAGTTCTCTTCTCAGAAAGTGTAAGGTAGGAGTGGTAGTTCTTTCTGATGGCTCTCTCCACGAATGAAGAGGGGGTGGAGGGGTATATATAGCCTCCACACAAAATCCAACTGTTACACACATAATTGAGCAATCTCGGTGAGACCGAAGTTGACAACTCGGTCAGACCGAAAGTTCAAATATAGTGAACATTGGGGTTTTCGGTGGAACCGAAAATACCATCTCGGTTATTCCGATATGATCAAAGACAGGAGCTTGCCAGTTTCGGTGAGACCGAAAATATCATCTCGGTTATTCCGATATGATGACAGATGGTTACAGAAGCTTGGCAGCCCGTGTTTCGGTGAGACCGATCTCAAACTCGGAATGACCGATTTTTCTAGGGTTTGGCTTATGGCTGAGGTGGTTCATCTCGGTGTGACTGAGTTTGGAAAATCGGTTGGTCCGAGATTACTTATGAGTGTGTATTGTAGTGAAAGTTGCTGATAGTTGAAGGAGATATATCACTAAGCACTTGAGCAACCAGATCATCAACACAACCTCATCCCCTTTTAATAGTATTGGCTTTTCCTATGGACTCAATGTGATCTTGGATCACTAAACCAAAAATGGAGTCTTGAGCTTTTGCCAATGCTTGCCTTAGCATTTTGAGGGGTCCACTTCTTCAGTCATTGCCATACCCATATCACTGAACTTCTCTGAAATGATTCTCAAGTAACTATTAGTTCAATGATATATATGTTGTTATTAATTGCCAAAACCACCCGGGGATTAGTTGCACTTTCAGATGGATCAGAATTTCCGGGAGTTCCATGAAGAGTGTGGCCGCATGCTTGTGACATTTTCGATGATCAGTAGTGGTTTCTACTAGGGGCGATTCAGACCTGTGGCTTTATGTTTTTGGTATCTTTCTTTTGTATCTTCGCCCGTAGTCGGGTTGTGATGTTTTGAATGATGTTTTGCTTATGTAATGTATTGTGTGACGTGGCGAGTGTAAGCCAACTATCCTTTTGCATTTTCATCCCTATTTTTACATGAGTCGTGCAAAGATACCAAACTTGAGATTATTCCAGAATGGGCTTATACCTTTAAGTCGTGCCTCGACACATAGGAGGTATAGACCTTGAATGAATATAATTAATCTTCGACGTCCATAGAGAGTACTGCACTGACAACCTGATAGGTATATCCACTGCTGATGGGACTCCTTGATAGTTTTCGTATCTTCTGTGCATAATATATATTTGGCCATTTGTCAATGCAAAACCATGCCGGTGTTCTCAACTTGAAGCTAATGCTCGACTATGACAAAGCCACGCCCTTTCGCCATGCTGGACTATAATCTGTTCGACGAAATGCCTGCATCATGACACATTCCTTTTCTAATATTTAGTTAGTTGCATAGGCATACATAGTTTTGTGAGGAAATTATCTTTCCTCGACTATTTTCAGTTGCTATTTACTATACATGATTGGCTTTATCATCTTTATGTTGAGTTGTGGGTTTCAACCCTCTCCTCTGCGTCAACCAACCCTGTCGGCCTTATGGACCTAGCACGAGATAGATATTTAGAATACCCACTTTGTCTCGATTGAACTACCCTTTGAACAATGCTACAGACTCTGGAATTAGGCATTTTTTGAGCTGGAACACGCCACAATTCATTTTGACTAACAACAACAAACTTTGTGCCTGGATACTCAGTGTGGTTCTTTGTTTGATTGAATCCCGCTGCTTCCATTTTGTGCTTATTATCTTGCGTGGCATTATTTGAGTTTTAAGGGCATTTACAGACAATGCGATGTAGTAATTTAATTCACGAAGATGAGCAATTAATAGTTGAACTGATTATAGGCCCATAAGGTTCAAAGAGCCACATGGTTGCCCATGTAGTACTTGTCTCCTTTATTCTTCCTTACTCTCTTGATTTCCTTAACTGTACAGGGATTCTCTGTTTCATGTACCTTATTATGTATTTCCTTTTCTTTTCATGTGCATATAGGAAAATCAAGTTGGCACTGTCACTGAGGCCATAAAGGCTGTGAAACAGGCAAAGGATGCTCATTGGGGTGTGATGGTGTCATATAGGTCTTTGGGTCACAGATGATTCTTTTGTCGCTGGCATGGCTGTAGGTGCAGCAGCTGGACAGATCAAACCTGGTGCCCACTCTAGGACCTGAGAATAATTTGTTGACCGTGTCTAGAAGATAGTGGTTCAATTATATATAGATTTTTTTTCTTCTGTTGTGTTATGTATGGAGATGCAGATTGCCAGGCTTTACTTTTAGTTTAGGTAGTTTGAAGTGCTATTGACTATGATTTTGTAACTGGTCCTTGCTCAGCATGGTGATCGAAGGGATGCCTCTTGAAAATAAGATCCTTATTATGAGAATGAGGCGATGCAAACTTGTATTCTGAACAACTATATGCTCTTGGCAAAATGTGTACTGAATTTCTTTGTTTTGGATTTGGTGGCTTGGACCAAGGCTTGCGTACTTTATAGGGCAATGTGTTATAACATTTATGTTGATTGCAACATGTGCAACATGTGCTATCGCAATATTTGTTTGATCTTTATCGGTTTGGCCAAGTCGTTCGGACCGGCACCCTCGCTCCAAGGCGCGTTGCCGATCTATATCGAAAGGACCATCTAAATGGACTAGTCAAGGACATGACAGTCAAACTCAGCACTTGAGGTGTTACAAGGCACGTTCAGATGATAATAGGTACGGACAAGAGGGGCACAATAACAAAGAACTGGCCAGACTTTGTCAAGGTAGCAGGGCTCAAAGAGTTTCATATGTGTGTCAACCAACGCTCATTGTCCATTGGCTTTAGAGAGGGCAAGGTACAAAATTGCAAGTGCAATGTTTATACATAAATTTTGATGTGATGTATATCTCACGAGTTGTTTGCATCAGGATTGTTTGGTGGCGCTATGAAGTTTATAGACAAGGTAGTTGAATGAAGCCCCCTTATAAGTATGCTTAGTAGCTATGGCTTGGTAGTTGTCTCTTCTTTATTATGTTCTTATTATTATTGGTCCTTCTATTATTGCATTTTTGGTATCGAACTTCATGTTGAGTGGCTGCACTTTTGGTATTGAATTCATGTCGAGTGGCTATCGTTTGTGGTCTTATAAACATACTGAAATCGATTCTGACTTATAATCCCATGCCGATATTGAGCACTACTATGTCTCGCTCCTATCATAATTGAATGTTTTTCTTCACTTTAATGTTATCATGTATGAATGCATATGCTAAACCTGGATTCCTACAACTTAACATTACCTGTTTGACCAAAATGTTGGGACCGGCACCCTCGCGCCAAGGCACGATCCCGATCTAGTTTCTATTGAGGAGGACAAGCCATCATCAACTATCTTCCTTGATTGAATTCCGTGTGCTTCGTTGGCCAGGCATGAGGATCTGGCAGAACTGCATCTTGTTACCTTCAGGCATTGTTGAAGTACGCCAACCCTCTTCAGGCACACAGCACGTCCGCCATGAGCTTGATATATTTCACGACCTGTATGTCTTGTTGGAGTTCATAGCCTATCATCTCTAGCAGAACCAGGTTGTGGTGCTCAAAGTTATGTGTTCCCCTTCCACCATTCTCGTCGGGCACCGCCCAATAACAAGGATACACGTGAGCCCAAGGCTGATATAGCTTCAAAAAATTAACAAATCACCATTAGAGATGAACTATCTCCACTATAGAAATTATGACATTCTAAATACATGCCGTTAAACTATCCAACTCGAAGTGTTAAGATGGAGTAGTAATCAAACTGGTCTACTGAAGGTGATTATCTTATTGATTTTTTAAAGGAGGATGTACCCCCGACTTCTACATCTGGACAATGCATGCAGTCATATTATCAATTATTCATAGAGACCATACAAGGTGATACATCGATATGCGTGAACCCACCATCTTGGCAACACTGTTGCTACTCCTATCCCTTTGATGAAGGTGTGCTGAATGTTCGGGCCTAATACCAAACAGACATCGCACCAAAGCCTAAGATCTAAAGCCGGGTGTCCCATCCAAGTCACTACCTGGATCGGGTCACACACCGGTCCGGCACACTCCCAGTGAGCACCGCACGCTACAAGGCCCATCACCTCCATCTTCCATCGGTCCATCCTCAGAGCAGAACTAATGCACCGACCTTGCCAGGCCTCTCAGCCGTCAATGCCACCATGACGCCAGATAGCTTCCTCCTCTTGCGTGAGTCCATCTCCACGCATCAGACGCTGAGTCTCCATTGCGCCCTGCCGCCGAGACCCACCATTGATGATACGGTTGATATTACACCACTCCATCTACATGCCATCTCGCGTCGACTCCGAACTACCAGCAACTCCATCACCCTGAGCAGTCCCCAGCCGACGCCTTCAGAAAGGAACACGACACCAAAGTGCCATCGTCGCCCATACAAAGGAACAGAGGCTTTCGCATGCGCTCATGGCAGAGGTGGGGGCCTAGGATCAATGTCCAAAATAACATCGTTAGCCCCAACCGGAGGCTTAAAATTTCATTTCATGCATTAAGTTATCTTTTGGGGCTGTAATTTTGCTCTTGATTGCTGGCAGATGATCCTGCCTAGCAAGCAGAGGGTTATTTCAGTATATGATGAGCTTTCTTTTCCTGCCAAAACCTACCCTTTCCCATTGCTACAGATATTATTATGTCAGGTTGCTGGAATATCT
The DNA here is from genome assembly GCA_902687465.1 of Secale cereale. Classification (NCBI taxonomy): domain Eukaryota; kingdom Viridiplantae; phylum Streptophyta; class Magnoliopsida; order Poales; family Poaceae; genus Secale; species Secale cereale. The sequence continues at coordinate 252,468,898 of LR738711.1, forward strand.
GGATGCGGCACAGTGACAAAATCTTTGAAAATATCAACCCAAGCACTACCTCATGGAAAGTCAGATTCAAGAATGACCTTCTGCTTCTAGATCACATAATCTAAAAGTAGAATGCAGAAACACTCAAGGCATGGATTGCCTTGTGTTTTTTTAATGCTGTAGGCCTAATCTAGAACCCAATTTCTTTTCCCAATGTTTCCACAAGCTGGATTTGCATAATTTTTTTCTTTATTTCTTGTAGCATGTAAATATTTGAACTATATATAAATAGAAAATATCGTAGTAGGACAATTGTTCTATGATGCTTGGTTAAAAAAAAGAAATCAATAGAGTTGGCCATATGCGTACCTTGAGAGAAAGTTTCTCCAGGAAAGGCGCAACTTCTAGGATAAAAAGTGTCCAGGCCATTCTATGAGTGTTCAAGTCGCAGAGGTAAATATGCCTCAAGTTACCAAAGAAGGCCGAGAACCAACTTGTATTTAGATCTTTGTAGTGACACAGATGGTCCGCTGAGAGGTTTATGTCGTGAAGGCGAGGAACATCGCCCAACTCAAGCATGAAGTAAATGTTCGGGTGATTTCTATTAGAGTTGTGAAGAACCCGCTCAAGATTCGGGACCCTGGTCAGCTAGACCGTAAAGTAGTAGCAGTGGAGTTCGAGGGCGACAAGCGACGAGCTAGGAGCGTCCATATGCAGGACCATCGCACCAACGCTTTCGCAATGTGTCGGTATGAAACAACACCTATGGGATCGCTGGAATCCCTTCTACGGTTGGCGGGCGCGAGGTTGTACAAAGAGAAGGTCTAAGAGTCAGCACAGCGATCGTTTACCCATGTTCGGGCCGCGGGGATGCGTAATACCCTAGTCCTGCTTTGGTGTATATTTGAGTGTTCTTGAGTTCTTGAGCTAGCCACGGTGTCTGTCCAGTTTTCCAGGATCTGAATCTCTCTTTAGTATGTCGCGGACCTCCTTTTATAGTCTAAAAGAGGCTGCCAAAGTGGCACACAGGAGGTGGAAAGGTGTATAGTTTATAGGTTTATCACATGCCATTACGGGACAAGGCGCATTAAATGCGTTGCTTAGGTGTCTATTTACTTTATCAGGGACGGAAAAGTAGCCCGTCCCGTCCATGGCCGCTCTGTCTAGTCGCGACGCGCGTCTAGGCCAACGAAGCAGGCAGCTGAGGTGGCGTCGTGGTAGGGCCTTCACGAAGATCTGCATGCCACCACGTAGGTGCTTGACTAGCTGGCCCAGGAACCACGTATCGCCACGTGGGTGCCTGCCTGGGCCAGCGGGTCGGCCGCCGAGCTGGGGCGGCGACGGGGCGACAAGGGCTTGCCGCAATCTTGCTTCTGACCCTTGCCGGGGCCTCCGTGAGTATCCTGCGGCAAGAGGCTTGCCGGGGCTCTGGGGTGTCTTCGGCAAGGAGCCTTGCTGGGGCCTCGTGGGCGTCCTCGGCAAGGAGCCTTGTGATCGCCATGTCTTCAGGTTCTTATCTTGGGAGTCATAGATCTTTGTCTGCACAAAGATCTGCATGCCATCACGTGGACGCTTTTCGAGCCTTGGCTCCAATCTTGTTGATACCGTTGGGGCCCATAGGCTTCAAGGGTGGCTGTGATGGAGGCGTCTGAGTGGATCGTCCCGGCAAGAGCCCTTGCCGGGGCCGCGCAGGCCGCCCCGGCAAGAGCCCTTTGCGGGGGAGAGCCTGTCTCCTGGATTGGTCTTCTCGTGTCGCCGTCTTGGCGTTGTTCTGGTAATTCTGCGTTCCTGGCTTCCCCTCTCTGCTCCGTTACATTTGGCCACAGGCGTGGCTCTGACTGCCTGTGCACAAGTAAGGGGTAAAAAAGAGCGCCCCTACTTTTGTACACCGACAGGAGCCCCCGGGCCTCGGCCATTCATAAGCGCAACGTGTTGTTGAGCTAGGCCAGGAACGGTGCCTGGGCAGTGAGGTTGGATTCCTTTTACCGCAGTAACTCCTCCGGTGGTTGCGCTTCCCCATGATCTATGCTGACGTGGGGGTCGTGCGTGCGGTGATCGCATTTTGCTTGCGTCATCTTGTGGTTTGAAAGATAGTAAAGAGGCGGTTTGCGCCCTCCTCATAAAGAATAGAGGAAGTTGTGGGGGCGCGGCCCATTTACTAAGTGGACATGGGTCGCACCACGATCACGGGGTGCGAAACAGTCATACCACACGTCATCTGATTCCCTATCTGCTCGCCACGTACCCCTCAAGCATCGGGGAGGGCAAGCAGCGGACGCAGAGGGCGCGAGCATTAATGCCGAGGGGGAGGCGGACGCCGCTAATTAGTGCAGCGGGTCGGTCCTGTTCCCTTGTGCCTTCGACGTTTGGACTGGTTGATTCGAGCAGTCGCCCTTCTATAAAGAGGGGAGGAGAGGAACGGTGCTTCTCACCCCTCCACTCATCTTCTTCATGTTTGATTCCTTCCCTCCCCAAGGTATGACGAGAGGGTCCGATCGTGGCCGTGCCTCTGCGGAAGCGACCAGGTTGTCTTCCCGTCAGAGGGTGGTGGTGTTCAAAGAGGAGCTGGATCCCTCAAATGAGGGGCATGTTGGAGGCAGAAGCGCCGGCCGAGGTCGTGGTCGGCGAGGCGGTCGAGGCGACACCCGCGCCGCCATCGTCTCCGTCTTCATCTCATTCGCCGTCTCCTCATGTCTCCCCACGCGGCCATGTCAAGGACACGGTGTTGAAGTTCATCCTACAGCTGCGCGAGCCGCCACGCAATCACCTCCGCCTTCCTGGAGCGTTCGCGAGGGTGTTGGAGGTCGATCAGCCATCGAGGCTGAGGTTTCACATGGAGGGGTGTTGCCATGGCGCCATGTGGGTGGACACCAAGTTTCCCACCCCTCACATGATGCTCCGTCGCCGGGGGTGGAAGACCTTCGCGCATGCCCACTGCTTGGTGAAGGGGCATGTCCTCTGCTTCAGGCTAGCGGAGAGCGATTTGCTCTCCGTCAAAGTCTTCGGGCACTCGGGACATTGGCTAGGGTGCTGTGTGGAGAGCTCGACCGACGACAAAAACTCCTCCCCGAGCGAGAGCGATGGGGAGGACAGCGGCAGCGACAACGAGGGCGGCGGGCGGGAAGATGATGGGTCCGACTAGGCGGCGGATACTCCGTTCCTGGGCGGTGCTGGCAGCACCATCATCTGCACCGCCAGCCCCTCAAACTTCTCGGGGTCGCCTCCTTGGGCAGCTGGTGTTGGGAGGCCGGAGAAGGCGAAGAAGGTGGGCGGCAGTCATCATGTTAGAGTACGCGGGCGTCAACCCGCGCATTGTCGGCCCGCTGCCCCATCTTTCGGCTCTTCTCCCGGCGCCATCATCGTCAGCCTCCTTTGGGATGGCCGCCGGGACGTTCTCTTGGTGCTTTCTGTTGCTCGTGCTTTGCCTAGGCGCTTCTTTTTCCCTTCGCCATCTTGTTCCATTTCCTGAGGAGAGGGACAAGAAAGGGATTATGGGCATCTTATCTCTTTTTAGTTTTTAAGCCCACGGGCCTATGTAAGATTTAAATCATGTAACCCCCTTACTCATGTATGCATTCTGTACGAATTGTACTTGTTTACAACGTATTTATGAAGAGAAGGGTGTTTGTCGGGTTCGTTCGCGCACGGACAAGAGCCACACCAATGAATGGATCCTTGTTATCTTAAGATAAGCAACGTGCCCCGGCAACAAGCCTTGCCGTTCCTTCCCTGCCCCATAACCATATTCGTGCCCTTGGCGGGAATAGTAATAGGGTAGGGTTAGGCCCCTTGCTTGCTCCCTTCCCATCACGCTACTACCCAGCCCCGGTCCAAGACAAAGTTTGTCGGACATAAGGGAAAGAAAGGGAGCATGATGGCATAGGAGCGAACGAAGCTTCGTACGTTCAAGTTTCATACGGAAGAAAGGAGCGGGGGGCGAAAGACTTATTTGGGTCCTGTAGCTCCCGGCAACCTTGTCTTGCTGTGGTTTGACCCTTGGTTGTGCAACCCCCGGCAACCTTAGTTTTGCCGGGGTCGGAGCGTCGGCCCGCCCCCTTTCTTTCAAATGGTTCAGCAATGACGTCCATGGATCCCGTGAATCAAGAGAACGAAAAGGAAACATAGAGACGCAAACTCGACCTCTATGCTAGGGGTTAGCCGCCGTTAAGCACTATCAACCCTAACAGAGAAAGAGACTCAACCTAGCATGCATGCTAAAACTTAGGGCACCAGTGCTTCATTTATTTATGCTCAGGGTCTGCGCATGGCTTTGTACGAAGGGTTACATGCCTTACCGGCAAGTCTTGTACAAAAAGGTGGAACTTGCGAAGATGTTCGATGTTCCTGGAGGTACTCACTGGGATACCATCTTCGGTCTCCAGGCGGACTGCGCCAGGCCTGGTGACTCATATTACCCGATAAGGGCCTTCCCACTTCGGCATCAACTTGTTGGAATTCTTGGCTAACTGAACGTGCCGAAGAACAAGGTCGCCTTCCTCAAAGCTTCGAACGTGAACCTTGCGGCTATGATAGCGGCGCAAGGCTTGCTGGTAGCGTGCTGCTCGTACAGCCGCCCGAAGACGATATTCCTCAAGGAGCATTGCGTCATCTTGCCACAGTCGCTCTTGCTCAAGCTCATCATAAGCGAGCACTCGAGGTGACCCGTATGTGAGTTCTGTGGGGAGAACTTCCTCCGCCCCGTAAACGAGGGAGAAGGGTGTCTGGCCGGTGGCTCGATTTGGTGTCGTCTAGATTGACCAAAGAACCGCCGGAAATTCATCCATCCAGCGCCTTCCGCACTTGTGTACCCTGTCAAAAGTCCTTGTCCGGAGGCCCCGCAGTACTTCAACATTTGCCCTTTCTGCCTGGACGTTGCTTCGTGGATGTGCAACAGAAGCAAAGCAGACCTTGTCACCGAGGTCTTGAATATATTGCATGAAGGTGTTGCTTGTGAACTACGTACCGTTGTCGGTGATGATTCTGTTTGGTACACCAAAATGACAGACCAGGCCCTCAAAGAACTTGAAGGCCGATTGTGCTGTCACCTTTCTCATTGCTTCCACCTCCGGCCACTTTGTGAACTTGTCGATCGCTACGTACAAGTACTCAAAGCCCCCGATAGCACGGGGAAAAGGGCCCAATATGTCGAGCCCCCAGACCGAGATTGGCCAGGAGAGAGGGATTGTTTGGAGAGCTTGAGCTGGTTGATGAAGTTTCTTCGAATGGAACTGACACGCTTCGCACTTGGTTACTAGTGTCCTTGCATCCTGGAGGGCAGTGGGCCAGAAGAAACCTTGCCGGAATGCCTTGCCGGCAAGGGCTCTTGACCCTATGTGGGAGCCACATATGTCTCCATGTATCTCTGTCAACAGCTCTAGTCGTTCCTCCGGGGTGATGCACTTCAATTTCACGCCGTTCGATCTTTTCCTGTACAGGACTTCGTCGACGAACTGGTACATGGCGGACCGATGGGCTACTTTCTCCGCTTCTTCCTACTCTTCAGGAAGTTCCCCGGTCTGGAGGAATTGGACGGTATGCTATGCCCATGCCGGAGCCTGGGGCTCGACGGCAAGGACCAAAGGCATTTCCTCTGCCATGGGAGCGATTGCTTCAACGGCCAGGGCTCGATGCCCCGCCGGAGTCTGTTTCCCCACGGCAGGCTCAGCGTCCCCGGAAACACCTTTGCCGGCCACCCGTGCGGGTTCGACAGGAAAGTAGTTGCCGGGGCCTGATTTCCTTCGCTATTCGGCTCAGTCAATGGTTCAACAGATGGCTGAAATAATTCCACAGGTAGTTTGAGGGCGGCACGTTTCGACAAGTAGTCGGCGATGTGGTTCTCCGCTCGGGGGATATGTTCAGCTTGTATACCATCGAAAAGTTCCTCGAGTTTCCTTACTTCATCCATGTAGGCTTCCATCAACGGGCTCTGGTAAACTTTGTTCACTTGTCTGACGACGAGCTGTGAATCCCTCTGACGATGAGCTTCTTGATCCCGAGGTCCACCGTGATCCTGAGACCAGCAAGCAGTCCCTCGTACTCGGCAGTGTTGTTTGTTGATACCTCTCTGGGGAAGTGCATCTGGATCACATACTTGAGGTGCTCTCCGGTGGGTGCAACGAGTAGCACACCAGCACCGGCGCCTTGCAGCGACAAATCCCCATCAAAGTACATAATCCAGTCGCGACTCGTACCCTTGCCGGGGAGAGTAGTCTCCTGGATCTCTTCGTCGGGCGTTGAGGTCCATTCTGCAATGAACTCCGCCAAGACTCTACTCTGAATTGTTGAAGTGCTTTCAAATTTCAAACCGAAGCTTGATAGCTCCAGGCCCACTCCACAATCCTCCCAGTCGCATCTGGGTTATGCAATATCCGTTGCAACGGGAGGTGGGTGATGACGGTAATTTCATATGCCTGGAAGTAATGACGCAGGTTCCTCGAGGCCATAAGGAGGCCGAAGAGAAATTTCTACACGCCGGAGTACCTTGACCTAGCCCCCTGTAATAGGGAGCTGACAAAGTAAACCGGGTGCTGCATCATCTTCTTCTTCTGCATCACTCAATCTGGTTGCGTTGCTTCGGCCCCAGCGGCATCAGGTGTTGTCGTTGCTATCGCTTCCGTATTGCCCTCCCTCTGGGCCACTAGCGCAGCACTGACCACTTGGTTCGTTGCCGCTAAGTACAGCAGCAACGACTCTTGTGGTTTAGGCGCGACCAATATCGGTGTAGAGGAGAGGTATTTCTTCAAGTCTTGCAGTGCCGCTTCGGCTTCTGGGGTCCACTCCATTAGGCCGGCCTTTTTCAAAATCTTGAAAAAGAGGAGGGCGCGCTCGGCAGATTTGGAGATGAACCTGCCCATGGCGGCAACATAGCCAGCAAGCCGATGCACATCCTTGATCTGCCTGGGTGATTCAATCTGCTCGATGGCCTTGATCTTGTCTGGATGTGCCTCAATTCCACACTGTGATACAAAGAAACCGAGAAGCTTACCGGACGGGACGCCGAAGACACACTTCTCAGGGTTCAGCTTAAGGTTGATCTTGCGCAGATTCGTGAACGTCTCTTCCAAATCTTGTACGAGTGTTGCCTTGTCCTTGGTTTTGACCACTATATCTTCCATACAAGCTTCCATATTTCTGTGTAGCTGAGGCTCAAAACCAATCCGTACTGCTATTGCAAATTTTGAGCCAACACTCTTCAACCCGAAAGGAATCAGTATAAAACAATACGTACCACATGGGGTGATGAATGATGTATTCTCTTCATCTTCTCTCGTCATGAAGGTTTGATGGTAGCCTGAGTAAGCGTCGTGGAACGATAACAAGTCACATCTGTCCATGGAGTCCACAATCGGGTCGATGCGAGGCAATGGGAAAGTGTCTTTTGGACAAGCCTTATTAATGTCTGTGTAATCTATACACAGCCTCCACTTCCCATCTGCCTTGTGCACTACCACTGGATTGGCCAACCACGTTGGATGGAGCACTCCTCTCACTAAGCCTGCTGCCTCTAACTTCCCGGTCTCCTCTCTGATGAACTCTTGCCGCTCCAGAGCTTGCTTCCTGACCTTTGGCTTGATGGGCCACGCATGAGGGCAGACAGCAAGATGGTGCTCAATCACCTCCCTCGGAACGCCGGGGATGTCAGACGCTTGCCATGCAAACACGTCGTCATTCGACCGCAGGAAGGTGACGAGCGCGTCTTCCTATTTTCCGTCGAGGGCGGAGCTTATGGTGAAAGCCCCTCCCGTGCCATCCTCCTTGACGGACACCCGCTTGGTTTCTGGTGGAGCAGCTTTGGATTTCTTGCTCTTGTCGGTGGAGCTCTCTAGCATGTTCTCGACGGGAGCGCTACACTCCGAAGAGGAGAGCTTGCCGGAGTAGGCGCGAGAGGCCTTACCGGTCTTCTTTTCTGCCGGGGCTTCAGTGGCAGGAGCAACCGCCTTGGCGGCAGTTGCTGCAACTACCTCCCGGTAAAGCTGATCAATGCATATCAGCGCATCCTTCTTGTCGGAGGGGACGGTGATGATGGACATCGGCCCAGGCATCTTCAGCGTGTTGTAGGCGTAATGCAATGCCGCCATGAATTTGGCCAATGCTGGACAACCGAGGATCCCGTTGTAAGGCAAGGGGATCTCGGCAACATAAAAAACAATCCTCTCCGTCCTGTAGTTTAGCTCGCCCTCGAATGTCACGGGCAGCGTGATTTTACCCTTGGGGTGACTTCTTCCTAGGTTGACCCCTTGAAACGTGCCCGTCTCCTCGAGGTCTCCATCAGGGATTTGCAGCCTTTTGATCACGACGGGCGAGATCAAGTTCAGGCCCGCCCCGCCATCAACCAGCATCTTCGTCACCTTGAGGTTGTGTATTGTTGGTGAGACCAACAATGGCAAACACCCGATCGCAGTTGTGCGGTCAGGGTGATCCTCGGCGTCAAAGATGATAGGAGTGCTGGACCACCTCACTGGCTTCTGGGCATCGAACGATGGCTCCGCTGCTGTGATCTCACGCGCCCACTATTTAAGTTGGCGGTGGGAGGTGTGCAGGGAGGCACCGCCATCGACGCACATGGCCTATGTGGCCTTCTGGAACTCTTGCTCGCCAGACTCGTCCTCCTCTTCGCGATCATCATCTTCTCGCTTCTTGTCACGGCCCCGGGCGGGTCGTTCTTGTTGGTAATGTTTGCCGCGGCGGCCAGGCTGGCCGCCACACTTCTTGCCGGATCCTTCAGCACCGTCTTGACCTTTCTCCTTGTCTCGCCTCTCGTACTCGGCCTTTTGCTTCTCTGCGAGCTGCTCGACTTGTCGGTAGTTCTGTAGGTCATGGCCTTTGGTACGGTGGATCTTGTAGTATTGCTTGTCGGAGCTTCATGGCTTGTCGGCGGCCGCCAAGGCCCGACAGGCGATGCACCCGGTGACTTCCTTGTCGGGGTCGTCTACCTTGGTTTTCTTGGCGGCGCCGACGTCGCCGGATACCTCGACGGCAAGTACAGCCTTGCCCTTGCGTTTCCTGTTATGGCGTCGACCCTTTTCCGTCGGGGCGACGGCGTCTTCATCCGAGGAACCGGTTTCCACACCGGCGTCTTCGCCGGGGTACTTCCTTCCCTCTTCAGCCCGGGCGCATCTGTCGGCTAGAACGTACAGTTCGGCCACATCATTGACTTTATTCATCGCCAGCTCCTCACGAATCTTGCGGTTGCGCACGTTCTGGTGGAACGCGCTCATGATGGCGGCAGGATGAACGTTTGGGATGTTGTACTACACTTGGCTGAACCTCTGTATGTACTTGCGTAGGCTTTCACCTTCCTTCCGGGGGATGACATGCAAATCGCTTGCTTGGCCATGAGCCTGGTGGCCTCCCGTAAAAGCGCCAACAAACTCATGGCACAAATCCGACCAGGAAGAAATGGAATCCGTCGGCAAGTGCATCAACCATGACATGACGCTGGGTTTAAGTGCCAACGGGAAATAATTGGCAAGCACCTTGTCGTCGCGCGCCCCAGCAGCCTGCATCGCGATGGTGTAAATGCTAGGAACTCTGATGGGTGAGTCTTGGCATTGTACTTCTCGCTGACGTCGGGCTTGAAGGTGCAGTGGGTGGGCCACTGGAAATGCCGCAGCTCACGGGTAAAGGCCGGACAACCTACCTCGTAAGGTAAGCCTCCAGATCCTCCCGTGTTGGGTTGTCCACAGCAGGCCCTGCCCGCCTATCCGACTGGTGGCATGCCTCGCGCCGGCTCTCGAAGGTGGTTCGAGCGTCCTCGTGGGCACGCTCTCGAATAATTAGGCGCTGATCACGGTGGGTCCGTGGGTCGTATGACACTATGGATACATCATCGCAAGCATCGTCCCGATGGGCCGGCACACGTGGTAGCTGGCGAGGAGGAGGAGAATGTACCGTAGCTGCGGCGCCTCCAGTCCTTCAACCGCTGGTGTGTGGTAGCTCGGCAGAACGTCGGCCCAAAGGCCCCACCGGCCGAGGTTTGTCCTTGTTGGCGATGGCAACGAGGCTACGAACGGTAGCTCTCCACTCGTCGAGCTTCTCCGCAGCAGGAGGGAAGTCGAGGAGCAACTGCGCGCGCTAAGGCTTCCGTAGGCGTGGGTGGCGGGGAGAGCTGCATGGATTGAGATGCGCCGCAACTTCTAACTATTAAATTGTGATCCAAATTCTAGTACCGTATTGGACTAGACGTAGTACATACGGTGTGGGCCTTTGCGTTGGTACCGACGCGTACGAGTACAACTCGTTTACTTGTCCTCCAAGGACTCTCATGTAGTGCCCTCTTATATACCCCACGTAGTCGCACCTAAGACAGTCTGTCGTCTCGTGCTTGTAATACTCCTCCTCATAGTGATTGCGCCTTCGTGCGTCCATGGTTTTCTCCCGCAAGGGTTTCCACGTTAAATCCGTGTCTCTCTGTCTCGTTTATTCTCGTTATTATCTAAAAAGTGGTATACAGAGTTGAGGTTCGCAGATACGAGATTTGAGACCGGAGATTAGGGTTGCAGCTGTGTGCGCCGCCGCCGTCCTGCGATCTCTGGATCGGAGACTGATTCCGGTGCAAGCTGCTATACGAGCCGCAGCAGCCGCAAGTCGTCCGAGACCGATAGGTGTTCTTTTTTCTCCGCTGGGTCACCGATCATAAGCAGCCACCGTACGTTGCTGCGGTGCCAACTGAGGAACACCTCATCCACCAGGCGTTAGCCATTGTCCGATCCGCCGAGCCATCCTTGTTGCACATACTGGTTTCAAGTCCCTAGGAGTTCAGTACTACTCACGTGGCTTCGTTGCTACTGGTACTTTGCTTCAACCGATCACTAGTACTAGTACTTTCCACGTGAGGACAAGGCTCATCTACAGTTCAGACTGTTTTATTGTTCTCTGTTCAACTACTACGTCCACCCATCCGAGACATACTACCAGGTGCTATTATATTAGTTCTTTGCTCCGCGTATTAATTCTGTCAAGAATTTTTCTATCAGCTTGTACTACTTTCTGTACACAGTTTTATCTACTCATGGCTTCCGTGAAGTACGATCTTCCGTTGCTGGACCGTGACACAAGGTTTACCCTATGGCAAGTCAAGATGCGGGCGTTGTTGGCACAGGCCAACTATGATGATGCACTGGATAGTTTTGGGAAGGACCGAATTCAGGACTGGACTGCTGATGAGAAAAGAAGGGATCGTAAGGCTTTGTCACAAATTCAACTTCATTTGCATAATAATATTTTGCAGGAAGTTTTGAGCGAGAAAACTGCCGCCGCTCTATGGTTAAAGCTGGAAAGCATTTGCATGACAAAAGATCCTACCAGCAAGATGCATCTGAAGCAAAAATTATTCCTACACAGGTTACCCGAGGGAGGTAATGTTTTGAATTATATTTCTGAATTTATAGAGATCATATCCGATCTAGCTGCAATGGAGGTTAAGTATGCAAAGGAAGATACTGCTTTAATGCTACTTTGTTCACTACCAAGTTCTTATACCAATTTTAGGGACACCATATTATATAGTCGTGATACTCTCACACTTAGTGAAGTTTATGAAGCTTTGAACTCTAAGGAGAAGATGAAATTAATGGCGCCTCATGATGGTTCAAGTTCATCCCAAGCCGAGGGATTATCTGTTCGTGGCAGGACAAAGGAGAAGAACTCTAATAATGGAAAGAGAGGCAAAAGTAAGAATGGCCACAGGGGCCGGTCGCAATCCAGAGACAAGAAGTATTGCAGATATTGCAAGAGAGACGGGCATGGCATCTCCGAGTGTTTCAAGTTGCGGAACAAGGAAAAGAGAAAAGGTAATAAACAAGGTGAAAATTCTGCTAACGTTGCTCGTGATGATAGTTCCGATGATGCTCTTGTCGTTACTGCTGGATGTGCTGAGACCAATGATGAGTGGGTACTTGACACTGCATGTACTTTTCATATGTGCCCGCATAGAGATAGGTTTACTACTTTTGATTCCACTACTGCTGCTGGTTCCGTTTTGAGTTTTGATAATTCACCATGCAAGATTGAAGGCATAGGTTCCGTTCGAATCAAGATGTTTGATGGCACAATCAGAACTTTGACAGATGTTCGGTATATTCCGAAAATGAAGAGAAATCTTATCTCTGTGAGTGCCCTTGATGCAAAGGTGTACAAGTATTCAGGTGGAGATAGTGTTTTGAAGGTCACCAGAGGTTCCCTTATTGTGATGAAAGGTGACTTAAGTTCGACCAATGGTCTTTATTACCTTCGAGGTTCTACCGTTTCAGGTAACGCTACTCCAGTTATTTCAAAGAATTCTAATTGTGATGCCGCTAACCTTTGGCATATGCGTCTTGGACATATGAGTGAACTTGGTTTGGCAGAATTAAATAAGAGAGGTCTTCTTAAAGGATACGAAACTGGTAAATTGAAATTTTGTGAGCATTGTATCTTCGGCAAGCACAAGAGGGTGAAGTTCAATAGTTCGACTCATACAACTGAAGGTATTCTTGATTATGTGCATTCAGATTTATGGGGACCATCTCGGAAGAAGTCATTAGGTGGTGCTAGTTACATGCTGACTATAATTGATGATTATTCAAGAAAAGTTTGGCCTTATTTCTAGAAGCATAAATGGCAAGCATTCTCAGCATTTAAGGAGTCAAAGATTATGATTGAAACACAAACTGAAAAGAAGGTAAAAATACTTCGCACTGATAATGGTATGGAATTCTGTTCTAAGAAATTTAAGAATTATTGCAAGTCTGAAGGCATTGTCAGACACTACACCGTTCCTTATACTCCTCAACAAAACGGTGTTGCTGAGCATATGAACAGGACCATTATTTCCAGAGCCCGTTGCATGTTGTCCAATGCAGGTTTGCATAGGCGTTTCTGGGCTGAGGCCGCTTCCACTGCTTGTTATCTCATTAACCGTTCACCATCTATTGCTCTTAATAAGAAAACTCCAATTGAGGTATGGTCTGGTTCACCTGCTGATTATTCACAGTTGAGAGTTTTTGGTTGCACTGCTTATGCTCATGTTGATAATGGAAAATTGGAGCCTAGGGCTGTTAAGTGCATCTTTCTTGGTTACAAGTCTGGTGTTAAAGGTTTTAAATTGTGGAATCCTAAAACCCAGAAGGTTGTTATTAGCAGAAACGTTATCTTTAATTAATCTACTATGTTACATGATGTTCCATCTACTAATGTTCCTATTGAGAGTGAACAGCAGGCTACTATTCAACATCCTATTGTTCAGGTGGAGCATGTTATTGATTCAGGTGATACATCTGGTAATGAAAATGTTGATGCACATGATGAACCCGTCGTTGATGATGAACATGTCACTCCCACTCCAAATCAGCCTATTGTTCCACCCGATTGGAATCTTGCACGTGACAGAGTTATGCGGGGTATTGATAAACCTAAAAGGTTAATTGAAGAGTGCAATATTGTTTCTTTTGCTTTATCTGTTGCAGAGGAAATTGAAGGTAATGCCGAGCCTTCTTCATATTCCGAGGCTATTATTTCTGGTGATAGTAATAAGTGGATGACCGCTATGCATGATGAGATGGAATCACTTGAAAAGAATGGCACTTGGGATTTAGTAAAATTGCCTAGACACTACTGGAATCTGGCACTTTGCCATCTGCCATGGCAGATGGCAAAGGCATGATCGGCGGATGGCAAAGGCTTTGCCATCAGCCAGCAGATGGCAAACAGTTTGTCTGAATTCCAGTGGGCAAAGGCTTCATTGCCATCTGCTGGCTGATGGCAAAGAGCCTGTGCCTTTGCCATCAGCTGGCAGATGCCAAAGCCTCTTAACGGGGTTAGCCCCGTTAGAAAGATAACGGCATACTTTGCCATCTGCCCGCAGATGGCAAAGGATGCAGGCACTTTGCCATCTGCTGGCTGATGGCAAAGGCTGCAGGCTCTTTGCCATCTGCTGGCTGATGGCAAAGGCTGCATACTTTGCCATCAGCCAGCTGATGGCAAAGAGCCCAAATAGGCCAGTCCAAATTTTTTTCTCTGCAGGCTCTTTGCCATCTGCCAGCTGATGGCAAAGCTCTTTGCCATCTGCCAGCTGATGGCAAAGCTCTTTGCCATCTGCCAGCAGATGGCAAAGTGTCTATATTGCCCCATTTAATTTTGTTTTTCTTATATCAATTCATTTTCACAGAAAATCAAACACAAATATATTTATATGACCAATATAGCATATTCAACACATATTACTAATAGTCATGAACACATATATATATCCAACACATGTTACCAATAGTAGCACGTTTCATCTGTACATATACATAGTTTCATCAATATTACACAGTTTCATCCATAGGTAGCAAGTTTCACAAGGTCAAAACAAAAACTAAATACAAGCACTCCATCAACCCAAGCTTCCGTGATCTTAAGCAAATCTATAAAATGGGAAAGAAGAAAGTTAGAAGAAGAAGACTAGAAGAAGAAGATTATTATGATGCAACTAAAATGTGAAGATTATTATGATGCAACTAAAATGTGAAGATTATTATGATGCAACTTATATCTGTAAAATAGGTCATTTTGGAGCTAAGTAAGGTCATTATGTCATTTTGGAGGTAGCTAAGCATATGAAGTCATTCAGGAGCTAAAATATGACATTTCTTAAGCATATTATGTCATTTTAGAGCCAGTTAAGCATATTAAGTGATTTTGGAGGAAAAGATGCTAAGTATAGGTCATTTTAGAGCTATCCTAGGTTAAATAGGTCATTTTAAGCTAGCTAAGCATATTAAGTCCTTTTGGAGGAAAAAATGCTAAGTATAGGTCATTTTAGAGCTATCCTTGGTTAAATAAGTCATTTCGGAGCTAATCAAGCTTATTATGTCATTTTTAAGCTAGCTAAGAGTATTGAGTTATTTAGGAGGAAAAAATGCTAAGTATAGGTCATTTTAGAGCTAGCCTAGGTTAAATAGGTCATTTTGGAGCTAAGTAAGGTTATTATGTCATTTTGAAGCGAGCTAAGCATATGAAGTCATTCAGGACCTAAAATATGTCATTTCTTAAGCATATTATGTCATTTTAGAGTTAGCTAAGCATATTAAGTCATTTTGGAGGAAAAGATACTAAGTATAGGTCATTTTAGAGCTATCCTAGGTTAAATAGGTCATTTTTAAGCTATCTGAGCATATTAAGTCATTTTGGAGGAAAAAATGTTAAGTATAGGTCATTTTAGAGCTATCCTAAGATAAATAGGTCATTTTGGAGCTAATTAAGCTTATTATGTAATTATTATTGAGCTAGCTAAGCATATTGAGTCATTTAGGGGACAAAATGCTAAGTATAGGTCATTTTAGAGCTAGCCTAGGTTAAATATGTCATTTTAGAGCTAAGTAAGGTTATTATGTCATTTTGATGCTAGCTAAGCATGTGAAGTCATTTAGGAGCTAAACTATGTCATTTCTTAAGCATATTAAGTCATTTTGGAGGAAAAGATCCTAAGTATAGGTCATTTTAGAGCAATCCTAGGTTAAATAGGTCATTTTTAAGCTAGCTAAGCATATTAAGTCATTTGGGAGGGAAAAATGCTAAGTATAGGTCATTTTAGAGCTATCCTAGGTTAAATAGGTCATTTTGGAGCTAATTAAGCTTATTATGTAATTATTAAGCTAGCTAAGCATATTAAGTCATTTTGGAGGAAAAAATGCTAAGTATATGTCATTTTAGAGCTATCCTAGGTTAAATAGGTCATTTTGGAGCTAAATAAGCTTATTATGTAATTATTAAGCTAGCTAAGCATATTAAGTCATTTTGGAGGAAAAAATGCTAAGTATAGGTCATTTTAGAGCTATCCTAGGTTAAATATGTCATTTTGGAGCTAATTAAGCTTATTATGTCATTTTTGAGCTAGCTAAGCATATCGAGTCATTTTGGAGGAAAAAAATGCTAAGTATATGATTATGTCGTTAGTATCCTTATGGCAGAGAACCCGGGCCGACATGACTAGTCATAGAACCAAGGTGGCTCAAACGTACAGGGACAGGCATACATGACCCAGCAATGCACGTGTCGGTCATCAGCGAGTGCAACCAAGTCGTAGCAAGCTACAAGGACTTTGGTGATACACCGCGTGACATTTCCCCGTAGGGACAGACACAGGAGCAAAGAAGGACACATGCCGGTCAATCCATGTGTTCCGGAGCAGTAGCGAACTACCATGGCTCAGTGGAAGCACTAGGAGGCATTTCCCTGTATGGAAGGCTACCAAAGGCACACGACTAGATGTCGAATCCCACAAATACAATGCATTCAAACATACACACATTATGCACGATATGTGTAGATACAACATGGCATCACAACAAAACTCTATTAAGCAAAACACTTGGGAAACTTACCGTCATCACGGAGGTGTAGGTGTAGGTGTAGGTGTAGGACCGGTCGCGCCAGTGGCAGACGGAGAAGGATCGGTCGATGCTTGTCGGGAGTTACGCTGCACCAAAGATTATTTCCAATGTATCATTAGCATGATGCAACTCAAATGTGAAGACTAGTAACTAATGACCGTTCAAATGAAACTCACCGTGCCCGCCGGAGCAATGACTGGCATCGACGGAGGGGTCTGGCCGTTCTTCTCGCACATGGACTGCACATTTGGTTTTGACGAGTCAGTCATATTAGTTACTCATGAAAGGAACATTGTGTGCATGATTTAGCTAATATGCAGAATAAACTTACCACGAAGAGATCGTACATGGCCCGGTTAGCCGAGTCGTTCCGGTTCCTCTCCTCCTCCAACAGCCTAGCCGTCCTCTCCTCATTCTCCCTCTCCCTCTCCGTCGCCTGCCGGTCCCTCTCCGCCAACTGCCGGTCCCTCTCCTCAAAAGCAAACTGGGTCTTCGCTCTCTCTGCCTCAATAGCAGCCTGCAACACCAATCGTTAGCATTGTAATCATCGACGGTCGCAAACACAATGTAATGGAGGAAAGGCAACTGAGTCCATATAACAAACCTGGAATTCGATTTCCACTGGTCGTAAACGAGACGGTATCTCAGGATCAGAGCTGGTCTGGCGCTTCTTGATCTGCGGGAGAGTGCTACTACAACGTATCAGTCCATTACCCATGGCTAACGAGCCATGGGACCTCCCGCCACCAGATATCATCACTAGCTCTGGATCAAAAGGCCGGCTCGGGTTAAAGTTCGGCCCTTTCCTCTCCTTCCCCTGCTTAACGTACTGCACCATCTTGTGGTGGGAGGCCACGTTGCTGAAATTATTTGCATTTTCGAGGTCAGACTCAGAGAATGCCTTGGCCTTCTTGTACGGTGCCATATTGGACATGCCATAGAGGTCGAACAGCTCTGGCACTCGAGCCTTGTTGAATTTTGACTAAAAGAGAGGAACAGAGTATTAGTTAAGGACTCAAGCTAGCACAAAGAATGAATTTGCATGAATCATGAAGCAAACCACACATACCCAGTTATTCCCGTACCCATATAGGTTGACGCTGCCTAGATGGTGTGGCACGCCTTTCATTTTGAGACGCTTCTCCTTTGCAATGTTGTGGGCGACGCGCCATTGGGGAGAGCACCACTCATCCACCAATGCCTCCCAGCAGTCCATCTTGTCCGCACACCATCTCGGGGGCACCTAAGTTAAGCAAGAGAAATTTGAGCGCTACGCCTACGAATCAAATTAAGGAAACTAAGTACAAGGCCTTAAGAATAGGTAATTACCTTCATGTACTTCTCCTTACTCAGATACTTGTTCCGGCACTTCTCTTTTCTCCTCCTAATACCAGTCTGTGCTAAGTAGTCTCGAACAGCCTGCGTCCGAGCCTCGTGCCGAAAGTTTCCAAGTAGGCGCCTGCACTCGGCGTCGATAACCCGAGCCGCGACCTCCTCCTGTCCCTCAGCACACCTGTAGAAGGTCTGCAATCAAACAACAAAACACGGATTAGAAGGTCCGCAATCAAACAAGAAAACACATGTAGAAGGTATGCAATCAAAGAAGAAAACACAACGTAAATGGCAAAGGAGAAATTACCCAAAATGTGGCGATCACAATGTCGGCCACCGTGGCGCACTCGACATCGCCGACCCTATGCTCCGGCGGGGCCGGGGCAGCCAAGTAGTGCTCCCAGGTCATTCCTATCTCTGGAACCCGGCCCTCACCGGGCAACGTGACCCACCCCGGAAAGCACTGGCGACAAATCACACCAAGGACAGTGTTGGGCTTGCGGACCCCGTCTGAGTGTGTCCAAGAACTGCAGTATGACGAGGCCAACGCATTAGATATTCGAAGAAACGTCAAGGCAAAAGGTTAAACAAGAGTAAATGCACTTACTTCTCCCCGTTAGGCGCAATCAACCACCTTTGGTCGGGGGTCGTCGGGGTGGGCGGGAGCTTTGTACCACCACGCTGGTAGACTTTGCGCCCCTCAACCAACTCACCCTCGCTATAGCTATCAGAACTATAGTCTGCACCCTGAACGCGACCATGTGCACTCGACTCCGTCCAGTCCTCCCATGGGCTCGGGACCGACTCAGCGTGACCCCGTCTGAGCTCCGTAGTCTCGTGGGGCGAAGACTCGGCGGCCCGAGGCTCGTCGACGGCCCGAGGCTCGGCGGCCCGAGGCTCGTCGACGGCCCGAGGCTCGGCGGCCCGAGGCTCGTGGAGTGGAGTCCGAGACGGGTCCACCTCAAATGGCTCGATCTCAGACGGAGCAGTCCTGTGGTCGGGTGACTCAGCTGGGGGTGGCGGCGAGGAAGGCGTAGCAGCCTTCCTACCTCTCCCGCCGCCACGTCCACCTCTAGCAGCCTTCTCCTTCTTCTTAC
>LR738711.1:252494436-252509057 GCA_902687465.1 Secale cereale
GGCCGGCGACGGGGGCGGGGGAGGGCTGGCGACGGGGGCGGCGAGCTTCAGCGACGGCCACGGGTGGTCTGGTTCGATGGGGGGGGGGTTCGATGGGGCGGGTCTGACCAGCCCGAGCGCGCCCATGCCAAAATATTGGCTCGCGGGTGTGATTTGGCGGTCTCGACGCCAAAACTTTCGTTCGCCAATTTCAAAAAAAAACTTTGGTTCGCCCCCCTGACCAGCCCGAGCGCGCCCATGTAATTACATGGTCTTGCATGTTCATTTTATTTTTTATTATAGTTAATTAAGTTTTCTTTATTATGAAAATATAAGTTTTATGCATCTTTTTTATGAGCTCAACATTACAACCAAATTAGAATCTAACCAATAACTAGAAATCTAAGTTCCAAATGCACAGCAACTCAGTTGTTCAAAAACCAAATTGAGGCCTAGTAGTTTTGCCAAAAATTTGGCACATGCAAGGGCTATAATCCAAACAAATATAGGCTAGTTTTCTTTTTTTTGGGAAGGATTAGGCTAGTTTCCTTGTTAAATGAGTGATTTATGAGTGTACTAGTAAAGGATTTGTGTGTGCACGATATATTATCTCTTTTTTGTTTTTTTACCTGAAAAAAAAACCATCTGCTGGCAGATGGCAAAGATTGTTTGCCATCTGCTGGCAGATGGCAAAGAATTGGCTGATGGCAACCATGTTCTTTGCCATCTGTCAGTTCTTTGCCATCTGTTTTTTATAAGCAGATGGCAAAGAAGTTCTTTGCCATCAGCTGGCAGATGGCAAAGAGCTGGCTGATGGCAAAAACCCAGATTCCAGTAGTGAGAGAGAAGAAACCTATTCGTTGCAAGTGGGTTTTCAAGAAGAAAGAAGGTGTTTCTCCTAATGATGAGATAAGATATAAAGCAAGGTTAGTTGCTAAAGGTTATAGCCAGATTCCAGGTATTGACTATAAAGAAGTCTTTTCTCCTGTTGTGAAGCATAGCTCTATTTGCACTTTACTTAGTATTGTTGCCATGAATGATTTTGAGCTTGAACAATTGGATGTTAAAACTGCATTCTTACATGGAGAATTAGAAGAGGATATTTATATGGAACAACCTGAAGGTTTTGTTACTCCTGGAAAGGAAAAGCTTGTCTGCAAGTTAAGGAAATCTCTTTATGGATTGAAGCAATCCCCTAGACAATGGTACAAGAGATTTGACACCTTTATGCTCTCTTGAGGTTTCAAAAGGTCTAATTATGATAGTTGTGTTTATTTGAAAACTGTCAATGGTTCAATTATTTATTTGCTCCTTTATGTTGATGATATGTTAATTGCTGCAAAGAATATGTCAGATGTTGATGAACTAAAGAAGCAATTGAGTAATGAATTTGAGATGAAAGATTTGGGTGCAGCAAAGAAAATTCTTGGCATGGAAATATCCAGAGATAGACCGTTTGGAAAAGTATATTTGAGTCAGAGAGGATATATTGATAAAGTTCTTCGTCGTTTTAATATGCATAATGCCAAGCTAGTAAGTACTCCATTAGTTGCACACTTCAAATTATCATCAGCGTTATGTCCTAAGTCAGATGCAGATATTGAGTACATGTCTAGAGTTCCCTATTCGAGTGCAGTTGGTTCACTTATGTATGCCATGGTTTGTTCCCATCCGGATTTATCATATGCATTGAGTGTTGTCAGTAGATACATGGCTAATCCTGGAAAAGAGCATTGGAAAGCAGTTCAGAGGATTTTCAGATACCTGCGAGGTACTTCTAATGCTTATTTACAGTTTGGGAAAACTGGAGATGGACTTGTTGGTTTTGTTGATTTTGATTTTGCTGGTGATTTGGACAAGAGAAGATCACTCACAGGTTATGTTTTCACCATTGGTGGTTGTGCTGTGAGTTGGAGAGCAACTTTGCAGTCTATTGTGCCTTGTTCCACTACTGATGCCTAGTATATGGCTATTTTAGAGGCATGCAAAGAAGCTATCTGGTTGAGAGGTTTGTACACTGAGCTTTGTGGAGATTCATCTTGCCCTACCGTATTTAGTAACAGTCAAAGTGCTATATATCTTACAAAGACACCAATGTATCATGAGAGAACGAAGCACATTGATGTCAGATTTCACTATATTCGAGATGTTGTTGCTGAAGATAAATTGAAGGTATGCAAGATAAGTACTCATGATAATCCAGCTGATATGCTGACAAAGCCAGTTCCTACCAATAAGTTTGAGCTTTGCTCAGGCTTAGTTGGTATTTCTCACTAGTCCTATGGACTTTGACGCACAAGGTGTTTATGCTGATTTGGATGGAGTTATTCACTTTCTTCGACTACTGGAGGGAATTTGGCTCAAGGTGGAGATTGTCAAATTGTGATCCAAATTCTAGTACCGTATTGGACTAGACGTAGTACATACGGTGTGGGCCTTTCCGTTGGTACCGACGCGTACGAGTACAACTCGTTTACTTGTCCTCCAAGGACTCTCATGTATTGCCCTCTTATATACCCCACGTAGTCGCACCTAAGACGGTATGTCGTCTCGTGCTTGTAATACTCCTCCTCATAGTGATTGCGCCTTCGTGCGTCCGTGGTTTTCTCCCGCAAGGGTTTCCACGTTAAATCCGTGTCTCTCTGTCTCGTTTATTCTCCTTATTATCTAACACTAACCATGTTAGAAGGAACTCTATCACGGCCCCGCAGCTGCACGCCATCCTCGCCAGCGCCTCGACGAGCATGCTGATCTTCTGCATCTCGTGACTGATGCGCAGGGCTCTTTCCGAGGTGGCGCCCAGGGTCCTTCGCGCGGCGATGCTGCTCATCGCGCACGACCTGGGAGGAACGCGTCGTGGGTGCTGCAGTGGGTGTCTTGTAAGTTGCCGCATCGCCCGTGCAGGGTACGACGCCGCTCTTGGAGGGCCCTGCGCCGCCTGCGGGGGGCTCGGCTCCACCCTTGGACTTGGTGGAGAGTGGCTCGTCGTCTCGCACACGAACGACGCCGCTTGCCAGGCTTCGGCTGCTGGAACAACGCAGGTGTTCGCGGGTCGCGCATCGGCTCCCATCCGCGACCACCCCGTCGCCAGCATGCGCCGGCACAGGCCGTTCGGCAGCAGACGAACCGACCGCCACGATCGTATTCTTCTTAGGAGACATGGCGATGAAGAATCGCTACACTAACTACTAGACCATATTTTCAGAACTACGCCCCCTACCTGGCGCGCCAAAGATATCGGTACGAAACGACACCTATGGGATCGCTGGAATCCCTTCTACGGTTGGACGGCGTGAGGTTGTACAAAGAGCAGGTCTAAGAGTCAGCACAACGATCGTTTACCTAGGTTCGGGCCGCGGGGATGTGTGATAGCCTAGTCCTGCTTTGGTGTATATTTGAGTGTTCTTGAGTTCTTGAGCTGGCCACGGTGCCTATCCAGTTTTCCTGGATCCAAATCCTCCTTCAGTGTGCCACGGGCCTCCTTTTATAGTCTAAAAGGGGCTGCCATAGTGGCACACAAGAGGTGGAAAGGTGTACATTGTATAGGCTTATCCCATACCATTACCGGACAAGGCGCATTAAATGTGTTGCTTAGGTGTCTATTTACTTTCTCGGGGACGGAAAAGAAGCCCGTCCCGTCCGTGGCCGCTCCGTCTGGTCACGACGCGCGTCCAGGCCAGCGAAGCAGGCAGCTGAGGTGGCGTCGTGGTAGGGCCTTCACGGAGATCTGTATGCCACCACGCAGGTGCTTGACTAGCTGGCCCAGGAACCACGTATCGCCACATGGGTGCCTGCCTGGGCCAGCGGGTCGGCCGCCGAGCTGGGGCGGCGACGGGGCGACAAGGGCTTGCCGCATTCTTGCTTCTATTCCTGGCAAGGGTATTGCCGGGGCCTCGGTGAGTATCCTGCGGCAAGAGGCTTGCCGGGGCTCCGGGGTGTCTTCGGCAAGGAGCCTTGTCGGGGCCTCGTGGGCGTCCTCGGCAACGAGCCTTGTGATCGGCATGTCCTCTGGTTCTTATCTTGGGAGTCATAGATCTTTGTTTTCACAAAGATCTGCATGCCATCACGTGGGCGCTTCCCGAGCCTTGGCTCCAATGTTATTGATACCGTTGGGGCCCATAAGCTTCAAGGGTGGCTGTGATGGAGGCGTCTGAGTGGATCGCCCCGGCAAGAGCCCTTGTCGGGGGGCGCGCAGGCCGCCCCGGCAAGAGTCCTTACCGGGGGAGAGCATGTATCCTTGCTTGGTCTTCTTGTGCCGCCGTCTTGGCGTTGTTCTGGTAACTTTGCGTTCCTGGCTACCCCCCTCTGCTCCGTTACGTTTGGCCACAGGCGTGACTCTGACTGCCCGTGCACAAGTAAGGGGTAAGAGCGCCCCTACTTTTGTACACCGACACAACGGTGCAATGACATGACCTCGAGTCGATCGCATGTGTTGAGGAGATGATGGACCTCCGAGTTGCGGAGAAGGACGTTATGTAGGGTGAGGCTGGTAAGCCGACGGAACGCCACCGGACATGCGCCGACGAACGACATGAGTCGTTGATGCGACACTTCACGCTCCTCCTTGCTGGAATAGTTGCCCGCCTCTGTCCGTGTGGTGAGCTCCCAGCGCTCTGCCTTGCTCTCGGCGATAGCGTTGCCGATGGAGTGCGGGAGGTGAGGGCAGTAGTCGGCCAGATAGAACTCTAGGCGCATGTCCCTCATAGTGCGGTGTTCCGTGGGAGCCAGCAGCCACTTGGTCGCGTCGGCATACGTCGCCATGACGTGATTCGTCATCTCCTCGGGGCGCTGTATCACGTCGTCGATGTTGATGTCGATGTCGGAAAGCATACGAGGGAGGTGCCTCCATCGCCTCGCGACGGTGCCAACACAGACGACCGTGCGCAGGTCGAGGAGTTGGACGATGCCGAGAAGGACATCGTCGGGGAGTGCGCTGATCCCCTCTTCCCTATTCATCCAGGGGAAACCAGGATAAGCTAGGGTTGATTCATGCACGAAGTAACCAAGGCGTGGGTGCCAATTTATTCATAAGCAAGGTTTGTTTACATCAGGCCGGACTTCATAAAGCACATGTAAACCTATCTGTCCAGCATAGACCGAGACAGGATCCAACTTATGTTTCGCCGATAAAGGATAGATTTTATTAACTTATAAACAATTAAATTACTAGCAAAAGGGCATGTGCGTTACAAACATTTGCCAAAGGCCATGCCAACATTTTGCTGCATCGTCGATAACATTTTGACGAACAGCTTTGTTCAATTTTATTTACATTTTCTAATACACGAACTTCTAAAAAACAAATCATGAACATTTTTTCCCAAACATTTGTTTTCCAAATTACGAATATTATCTGAATATGCGAACATATTGTAAAAAATTATGAACATTTTTAAATCAACAAACATTTTATGGTTTATTGAACATTTTATTAAAGAAATCTTTTTCTAATTTTGAAACCTTTTTAAGTACCAAATTGTTTAAAGGATATAAATACGAAAACCAGAAATAAAAAGGAAATTTAAAAATAGGCCGCGTGCACATGGACCAGCCTATACGGGCACACTGCGTTCTCTTCCAACAGAAAGAGCGTAGTATAGGAGGTTGTCAGGCCCAAGATGCGATTATATCCCGATCACGTGACACTTACGTGATTGGGGCACAACCGCATTTTGGGCGCTTAGCAAGATGGATATCATTACATCGTACCATTACATACATACATGGAGATACAACAATACATACAATTCACATGAATACAACAACATCAATACAAGGCATCCGACTACGGATGCAAACATGAAAAGCACAACGACATCCATCTGCTATCCCAGGCTGCCGACCCAGAACCTAACCCAAGACTGAAGAAGAAGAAGAAGAAAGAACTCCAATACAAAGGACATCGCTCTCGCGTCAAGTCATCGGAAACCTGCACCTGCAACTGGTGTTGTAGTATCTGTGAGCCACGAGGACTCAACAATCTCATAACCATGGGTATCAAGACTAGCAAAGCTTAATGGGTAAGGAGAGGTAAAGTGGTGAGGTTGCAGCAGCGGCTAAGCAGCGGCTAAGCAATATATATGGTGGCTAACTTACGAGTACAAGGATAAGATGAGCATCTACGCAAACAGTCGCAAACTATTAATGATCGCTAAAGATCCTGAACTACCTATGGGTCAAACATAACCCTACCGTGTTCTCTTCTCAAAGTGAAAAGAGACTGTCACGGTTACTCACACAGTTGTGTGTTTTACTCCGGATCCTCTATCAAGTTTTCTACAACCGGACATTAACAAATTCCAATCTGCCACATAACCGCGGGCACGGCTTTCAAAAGATCATAACCCTGTAGGGGTGTCCCAACTTAGCCCATCACAAGCTCTCATGATCAGCAGAGATAATAATAATATTACCCCTTATCTTAGGGAAGGCCCGATCAGACTCGGAATTCCCGGTGCACAAGACATTTTGACAATGGTAAAACAAGTCCAGCAAGACCTCCCGGCGTGCCGACACCCTGATAGTAGCTGCGCATATCTTGTCTCAGGCCACGTCCGAATGGGTGATGCTACAGGCAAAACCAGCCCTCGGGTTTCCCCAAGGTGGCCCTGCAGGACCCCCGTTTGGGACCAACACCATCAGCACTGGCCCCCCTGCTATGTAGAAAAGAATCCCCGAGGGCGCGACCCCCTATGCAAATTTAATTACTTAATTAAGTTGTTATTAAGAGGCAAATTAAAACCAATGTTGGGCCTTGCTGGAGGAGTTTTATTCAAAGACGAAGTGCCAAGGGGTCCCCATATACCGAACCGTGTAAGGAACGCAAAATCAAGGAACATAATGCCGGTTTATCGACTCCTAAGGTGGCATGAGTGGAACAAAACACCGAGTAAAAGGCCAAGCCTTGCACCCATTGCCAAGTATATAGGTGTGTTAATAATAACAGTAGATATTGTGATATTCCAACAACAAGTTCCAACATGGAACGATCTTCATCTTCACCTGCAACTAACAATGCTATAAGAGGGGCTGAGCAAGCGGGTAACATAGCCAAACAACGTTTGCTATGAAGGTGTCAAAGGTTAGAGGTTTCATGGAAACAAGGAGAGGGGCTGACAATAAATGATGGGTATCGCGACATATAACGATAGCATCGAGACAACTAAGCATGGCAATGATAGTAAAGGTATCCAAGGGTATGGTCATCTTGCTTGAGATCCCGCAAGGAAGAAGAACGATCCCATGAAGAAGACGAAGAAGAAGCCTTGAAGACGAACCACGGGTAGACGAACGAATCCTCACGATCGCAACAGAAAAGAACTAGCAAGAAGAAGGCACACAACAAGGTAAACACACAACACAAGAACACGACAAGATGCTCAAACAAGTATGATGGAAGACAAGTCTATATGATGCAAAACATGTCAAGGGATGAAGCACACAAGAACAACACAAAACAACAAGTTTAAATGAGGCCGGAATCAACATATAACAAATCTGGTAAGTCCTCATATGCATATTTTGAAATTAGTCCAGATCTGAAAAAACCTTAAGTTAAAGTTGTTAAACAGCAAGTTAACATGCACCATCAAGATCTACACGAAATTCTAGTCAATTTTCATATAAAGTTTGTTTAATTCGGAGCTACGGCCTAGAAGATACGAGCAAAACAAGACAAGCATGGCATCGGTGCAAGATGCACCCAAACATCAAGCAAACACACTCCAAACATGAAAACAACATGATATGATGCTTCTACATGCAAAATCACACAAGTTTCATATAAAGCACGCTCAAAACGGAGCAACGGTTCAACACATACACATGAAACAAGATATAACAACAAGCCGAAGTTAACATTCACATAGCAACTTTGGAGCAAGGTAAATATATGCTACAACACCCAAACATGATAACAAGAAGCATGGATGTGAAGTAGACATGATGCTTAACAAGCATGAACTTAGAACACACCCAAAAGCTTGCTGGAACACATTTAACCAAGCATGGCAAGTTGCAATAAATTTATCCAGACTTAGCCAAAATCTGGGAAGGCAAAAAAATCATCACGATGCTGCCTTTGGAGGCACAAAACAACAAGCATATCAACTCTACTAAGTATATAAATATCATGGACATGTAATAGACATAAAATACATCAAACAACTCCATTGGAGCAACTCCCTAGGAGGCATGGATCAATAACAACAAGCTTCACCAAATTGATCATGCTGATAAAAGTCTGACAGGTAACAATTATAGCAACTTGAGAGCAAGAAATAAATAAGCTACAGCAGTCCATATATGCAAACAAGGGCATGGATGGATTGAAAAAAACATGGACAACAAGACATGATCATTGGCCACTCCAAAACAATCATGGATGTGAGTGGGGCATCAAACAAACATAGCATCAGGTTAAACAGGTTCCAGACTTAGCAGTTTTTTCACTAAGTACAAAACAGCAACAACAACATGGCATGTTTACAAGCTTGTTTAAGACACCTCAAGGCATATCATGGAAATTGGATTGCACCACAGCAAATACCATATGATTGTGCTTCTAAAACATATAGGCATGTGGCATAAAGACAAACACAACAATAGCAATGAGCAAGTGAAATCAGCATCTCATAACAAGTTTCAACACTTAACAGCCACATGCACCTTTGCAACAGATATTAACATGGCAATATGGCACCTAACATGAATGCTACATCAACCAACATGTAGAGCACTTCACAATGAACATTTTGACATATCATATGCTCCATTTGGATAAACATGCACAAAGTTACAAGCATCACAAGTATGCAACAAAATTACAGTTAACAGCAGTTTTAAACATATAGCACTCTTGCAGCGGTGATTAGGGCATCAAGATGAACTCAAACAAGCATGCCACAATGGAACAAAATGAAGAGCATGTCACAACGATCATTTTGACATATTATACACTCAGTTTGGACAAGCACACAAAAAGTTACAGCCATGCAAAGATGCAACAAAAAAATACATATTTAGGACTTAGCAGTTTTTTAGACGACAGAAAAAAACAACGGGTGAGCGGGAGATACTATAAGACGCCTAGAGCGCGACTTAGGCAGGACTCACCGAAGCGGGCCGAGGCCCAAGTTGGAGGAGAGGGGGCCCGGTCGTTTGAGGGAGGAGGAGGCTGGCCAAGGCGGGCCGCCGTAGCTAGGCCTGGAGGGGGGCGGAGTCGGGCCGAGGCGAGGCCCAGGAGCAAGGAGGGAGGCCCGGGCGCCGTTGGGCCTTGGAGGCTGCTAGGCCGGCGAGGCCGGTGGCTGCGCTGGGCCTGGGCGCCGGCGATGCGACCCAAGACGTGTCGCGCGGGACGAGCCGTTGTCCTCACGTCGATAGAGGCAGGACCGTAGCGGCGGCGTCACGAAGATGACCGAGGGCAGCGGGAACGACCGGATCTGGGCACAGGGAGCTCGTTCCCGGCCAGATCCGGTGGCTATACGACAGGTCAAGGCGGAGCTCGAGCATGGCGGCCATGGGGTTCCTGCACAACTGAGACAGAGAGAGAGAGGGAGATCGTGAGAGAGAGGGAGGCGACCGAAGGGAGAGAAGGAAGGCAGGGCGGCGGCGCGGCGAAGGCCCTTGGTGGCTCACTGGCGGCGGCGTCCGAGCGAGGCGGCGGGGCACCTGACGGACGGCGGGGTCGGGTCGAGGGGCACCTCCCCTCGATCCAGATCGAAGCGAGGAACGAGGTGCGGGGCGCTCGGGCCCGGGAGCGGCGGCGGAGTCCGGGCCGAGCGGGCCGCGGATGGGCCCCGGCGGGCCCGTGCGGCAAGGCGGGGCTGGAGGGGGAGGTGGCGCACGCCCATTGGCCGCAGGCGGCTGATGTGGCGGCGCCAGCCAGTGGGGAGGCTCCACGTGGCGGTGGTGAGGTGGAGGCGCCGGAATTGGAGGAGGAGGGGGTTGGCTGCGCACGGAAATTGAGGAGGAGGTGGAAGAAGGCCAAAAATGGCAGGGAAGGGGGGCTTAAATAGGCAGGGGGTTAGGATTAGGGTTTGGGGGTGTTTTGAGGCCGTTTCGGAGCCATCGGATCTCGATCCGACGGCAACGGAGCGGAGGGGGAAGTAGGCTGGGCTTAGTGGGCTGTGTAGATGGGCTAGGCTATGTGGAGAGAAGAGAGAGAGAGGCCCGCGGAGGTTTTCGGAGACCGAAAACGTCCGACGTTTTAACCGGCGACTAGTACCGCTATATTTAACGGTTGGGCTATCAAACGAGATCCGAATGCGATGAAATTTGGCATGCGGCCTGTCTACACTATAATAAGACCACACGCCAAGTTTCAACCCATTCCGAAAACATTTTCGGCCACTCATAAAATAAATATTTGGAGGTGCCGTGGGCCCGTGCAAGTGTGTCTCGGCTCAGAACGGACAACGGAGAGGACGAACGGACTCGGGCGGATGCAAGTTTTGAAAACATGATGATGCAATGCACACGACGACATGGCAAGGATACAACACGCAAGCAGATGACATGGCAACGGCAACGAATAACTGGCTGACACCTGGCGCACCGGTCTCGGGGTGTCACGGAGGTCCCCACTCGGTGCGCCAGCCCAGTTGGGGGATTCCTATGTGTGAAACCTCCTTTTATCTCTACTACTAATTTCTACTAGTAGAATGTCCATGAGTTGTAACGGGCTTTTGAAATATGTTGCTGAAGTTATATATATACATAGACATATGCATGTTAAATTTCTCATGTAGAGAATAGCACTGACACAATTGAGTAATAATTGAAGTCCACTTAACTTGCAATCTAAATTAATAGCAAAAATGAAATTTGATGATGTATACATATAGAGTGACTATCCAACTAAAAATATGTTAACACATTAAGATCTACTTGATACGCTTAAGAAAGCCTCGCATAATGTTAGTAATGTTGCCTTTAGCTTTATTTGCACGATACTTGAGCAAGTATAATAAAAAAAATCTACCTCAACTCATACCCATTCTACACAAGCAATATATTTAGTTAGCATAAATACTTTACATCAATTCTCTAAAAATGTTTAGCAGAGAATACTCTCTATGGAAGCCGGACAAAACAATTCTTTATCGTTCCGTCAGAGCATACAATAAAAAACAAAATGCATGTGCGTTGCCACAGGCCAACACTTGGATCTATCATGCGGCCCTCAACTTCAGCACTTCGGTCATTGCGTTATTGCTTCGCTAAGTTGTCACCCCGCTCCAAATCCGTCTAGTGTTTTCTCTTAGTCTGCCAAATTGGTGTAGTATGTCTAATCATCCCTAATCCACATACTATGAACTGAATACTCCCTCCCTCCGATTTAATAGGTCCAATTCAAAAATCTACATAAACAAGGCAAATGGTGAGTGATGGAATGATTTTTATAGTTTGCAATACTAACCCAATTAAATAGATGCATTATTTGCATTAACTACAACATATGCATTTGTGGCCACTAAATGAGTAGAAACGTTCCATGCATTGGTGAGTTATTTCTTAATCCTTGCATGAGAGATTTAATATGCTTCGGAATCTAAACATAGAACCTTTAAACCGGAAAAATGAAAATTTATATTATGATGGACTCTCATGCTCATGTCCTGGGCATTGTGGAATGAGAGAAATGCCCGGGTCTTTAACAAGAAATCCACATTGCCGTCCATAGTCTTCAAGCACATTAGGGCCGATGTCATATTGTGGGTGACCGCCGATGCTAGGCACCTGGGTTCCATTATGTCGCGAGGGTAGGCTTTTTGTCTCTCTTGTTGAGGTGTAATGACCTCGCCTTAAAACTTGGTTACCCTTCTTTATTAACAAGGTGAGGTAAATCTTTTGCCTTCGTTTCAAAAAAATGACGGGAATGGTAGCAGCTATTTAACCACAGTTTTATCGCACCATCCTGCCTATTGAAATCAAGAAGTTAATTTTAAAATGGTCCATGCAACACCATATCTAATAGTCTATTGGAAACAACTTAGAAATAGTCTCTCTATGTGAAATATTTTTCAGCTTGGTATCCAAACAAAGAATTTTTGTTTTTCCAGTGTATTGGTCGGTTATTCACTCATAAGACACTACAATATGATAAGTTATTCTTCATTTTATTATTTCTTGCTAGATTATTTTCATTATAACAACCGTCATACTCAAATTTCATATTCTATGGCAAACCATTTAATTTCAGGAAACACGAAGAAGTCTAATCGACAACAATTCTATTACTATGGAAGAACACACAAGTAAATGGGAGTAAACTTTAAAATAAAAACCATTTTAGCATACCATGCAATGTAAAAAATGGGTTAAAACCAGGGAATCTTCATGGGAAAATATACCTATTTATATTATTTGAGTTTTGTGCAAAGAATATCCTAGAGCCGGAAACCTAGAAGAAGGTTAACGTAGAGCAGTGGTTTGGTTCAAACCTAGAAGAAGGTCTCTCTATGGGAAAACCAACGTTCTATAAAAGAAACAATAGAAGTTCTAACAAATCATTGGTTTGGTTCAAACATCAACATATGTAACAGTGGCAGTGATTCGCAATGGTCTTGACTATTGAGAGATATAGCAGCAGATGCATTTAGATATGCACAAGGATTCATAATAGTGATTGTATGGGGTGTCAAAAAACATTTCGGCTACATCTGGAGCTATCTATGCATGTCCAAATTTAGATATAGTAACGGTAAGTTTAAAGATACATAGATACATATGCTACTACCAATAATTACGAATGGATTGTACCTTACAAATACACCATACTATAAATTTATATTCCTTGAAGCTATCAAGGTCTATATCGAGTTTCTTGAAAAAAAGGAACACATCAATCGAGTTCTCGAAAACAAATTTCCCGAGAAGGACATGCTGTAGCAAAAAAGAAAATCTTGATCCTAGCATTTGGTATTTTTTTTCTAGACCAAACTTCCTTTTTTGTGTGCCACCATGGTCCTAAATGTGCAATCTCAGATAATGGTGGTAAGGATTAGGGACCGCCTTGTGATAACAAATAAACAGGTGAATTGCCTTTGATAGCTTGGTAACTAGATGAGCTCACATACCCAGCTTCAGGGTAGATACCGATTCGAATACTTTGTAAAATCGAAACCAAAGTATATACGCACCACAACACAATGCGTCTACAATAAAGTTTGGCCAATGCACATAGCGTAGCTAGGTTCGCAAGTTCATTAAATGTGGGACACCATGTGTGGCTTGGATTTCCCTTTGACACCATGTTTGTGCATGTAAACATTTCATTTGATTAATAAAGCTTAGCAATGTTTGATGGTGGAAAGTGTAGAAAATGAGAGCTCCGGTTCCCAATAACCGACTTAGTCGTGATAGGTTCTCTGCGCTCACGTCAAGTTGTGCAAGATGGTTTTGCGTTAGAGATATAGGCGTCGTAGCGTCCACTTTAGAATTATCAAAAACCACGGTTATTAAAGTAACATAGGAAGCGTCCGCACGAGGATTATTAAAAAAACACGGTTGTTAAAGTAACATAGGAATGAACTGAGAGCTTGTTCAGATCCCCATAAAAATTCCTCAATAAATGGTTATTGGGAGTGTCTAGTAATTTAAGGGAGTGCGCATGAGATGTTTTAGTTGATTCCAAAACATCTTCTCAATAATTTGTCCTTTTTAATCCGTAAACTAGCGTACAAAAAAAATATGCTTATGCATTCTATCAATATAATAATTCAAATAATCTTACTTTCGACACACATAATTGATCATAGTTTGAGACCCACAATTTATCAAATTAGATTCAAAACTGGTAGTCAAATTGAAACATAAGAAATCCGATAAATGATTCAAAGTAGACATGACAAATGGTTCAAATGATTTGAAAGAAACATAACACAAAGATCAAACATGCAACATATGGTTCACCTAAACATGGACATCATCAAACATAAAACATAAACACGAAGATCAAAGATAGACCATCGCTCCTGACTCCCATCACCATTCCCATTCCCACTTTGATTGCCATCCATGCTGCGATGTGCACTCACACAAAGCACCCCCTATTATCTTTGATGCTATAAATTGTGCCTTCATCGACCTGCAGTTGGAAGCGTCAAGTCCTACAGGTCACATGGACAAGATTTTGTATTCTTGCTTTATTTTCTTCGTTTGGAAGGACTTCAGCTTCTCTTCTTTGATTGTCACCTTGCGCTCATTCATTGCATTGGCCTCGCACGACCTCATTTACTTCTCTTATTTTTTCACTTCACCAACTTACTTTTGCTTGTTATGATCTCTTCCATAGTAGTCTCGAACACAATTGTGTCTCCTCCATTTTTTTGCTTATCTTTCTCACATCACCTTTTGGGTGGCCTCTTCTTGTTAGGATTAGGATTTGTGACTTAATCAACATCATCACCGGTATTATCATTGTTGTGCACTTGTGCAACCGAGGATGATTTAGCCTTCTTCTTTGGTTGGATTGCATCATTGTTTTCGCCTATCCACTTGTCATTGTTGTGGACAAAATCCCAACAACGAAGCAACACAAAAGACTTGCTTTTTGGCTCCCTCTACTTGTGCAACTCCTTTGTGTAGCTAAGATGTCAAGTTCAAAATTTCACATTAACAATTTTTTTTGGGGGGGGGGG
>LR738711.1:252509214-252519746 GCA_902687465.1 Secale cereale
GGGGGGGGTAATTCATTTTTTAGGATAAAGTACTCACCCATGTCCTCCGTCAGTTCAGTAGGTTTGGAACAATCCACTTCAACCACAAAACGTACCCAACAATTGCAACATTCATGAAATGTGCTCCATCGATGTGCGAGTGCCTTCATGAGCGCTCGATGGAAACAAACACATTGTGGTGATAGTAATCTAGAATGTGCTTCCATTATGTCTTCATGCGTCAATTGGTCGCTGCTATCGGATCAATGCTCACACTATCCCATGCCCCCCCCCAAAGTCCATCTCTTTATCTCTTTGTTTTGGAAGCCTAAAAAACTACTTGATTATCCTCAACCTCAAACTAAGAGGACAAAGAAATGTCATGCCCACCTGCCCGTTCATCATGTCGACATATGATTGTTGACTATATAATTACAAATATGAAACTAATGAGCATTGAATATTTCCTTGTAAAATTATGGCTGCATTTTCTAACAATTAAACAAATGAAAAAATACCTCTCCTGCGTTTTTTCATACACCTCACCGGCGTAGTACATGTTGAAGTCCTCACCAGCCTCGAACAAGGTGGGCATGGTCGACGGCGTTTGCGTGACGAACGATGACGGAGTTGCCGTGAAGGACGCCAGTGAGATCACCGTGAAGGACATCGAAGTTGTCGCGGCCGTAGAGGGAGGTTGTTTCCCGCCAGGTTTACAGAACGAAACTACCGTGCACACGGCAGTGCATGCACGCACGAATTTTGCACGATGACAGCTTTGAACGGTGATGATTTATAGAGTGGTGTGATCTAATGGAGGATACAATCATCGTGCATGAATCATCCGTATGGCACTGCTCTTTACGGAAAGGTGTTGGAGAAGATGTTTTCCCCTATATAGTGAAAAAGTTGAGCTAGTTATACAAGTCCGATAAAAAAAGTCTGCGTTTTGAGACTTGT
Source organism: Secale cereale (assembly GCA_902687465.1). Lineage (NCBI taxonomy): Eukaryota > Viridiplantae > Streptophyta > Magnoliopsida > Poales > Poaceae > Secale > Secale cereale. The sequence goes on from LR738711.1 coordinate 252,510,154, forward strand.
TGGAGCTGTTTTCTAACACAACTCCTCCAATATCAGTTTTTATTTCCGCAGCCTCATTTTCAACGAGGCGCCTTATTACTTAAAATATTTAAGCATTACACTTGACTTCTGCTTAATTAAAATGCACAGAGGCAATAAAGTTTTCACGACAAGCCAAAATAAAAGAAGAAGGCGAAATAAAAATGAATATATGTATTATGCCTAAACCGTAGGTAGCCAATCCTAAGATCATGTTGCCATCCATGTTGGGTAAAAGTATCCCTTGCCATAGCTTCCAATCGTGTACATGTTGGGTAAAAGTATCCCTTGTCGTAGCCTTCAATCTCGTACATGTTGGGTAAAAGTATCCCTCGCCGTAGCCTCCAATCATGTACATGTTGAGTAAAAATGTCCTTCGCCGTAACCTCCAATCGTGTACATATATCCGTAAACATGTCTTGATTCTCCACTCGTTTTAAAGATGATCATAAACGAAGTGTCCTGATACATCTATAGATAACCTGAATAAGAAAAGTACTTTTCGTCGAAAACTTTATCATTTCTACATAGGCAAAGCGGCCAAATCATGACAATCACTCCCACCCTGAGAAGAATTCTAAACTTGTGATCAAAACCATATAGAACGAGCCAATTTACGTTGAAAGAACAAATGTTTTATTATCTCATTGTGCGGACAAAATGCAGATTGCGTACTTCCATGCCAATTTCTCTTAATAAGGTTATCTTTAGTAAGAACTAGGAGATCCAGGAATACCAACTATACCATGCTCCATTAAAAGAAACTATGTTAAAACTGCTGTATGTGATCTTGGAGCTGGTGTTAGTGTTATGCCTTTCTCTTTGTATCGTAGACTTGATTTAAATAAGTTGACACCTACAGAAATCTCTTTGGAAATGGCTGATAAATCAACTGCTATACCCATCGGTATTTGTGAGGATGTGCCTGTTGTTGTTGCAAACATTATTATCTTAACGGACTTTGTTATTCTTGATATTCATGAGGACGACAGTATCTTGATCATCCTGGGTAGACCCTTTTTGAATACTGCAGGGGCTGTTATTGATTGCAACAAAGGCAATATCACTTTTCATGTTAATTGTAATGAGCATATGGTACACTTTCTGAAGAAACAACCTCAAGTTAATAGCATTAATTGTATTGGGAAAATTTCAACTATTGCTATAGGAGGTTTTGAATTCCCTATTCCTACTATCAAGAAGAAATGTGATATTCTTATTGTTGAGGACATGCATATCCCAATTGAGGTAACCTAGTGTTATTTGAAAATTCTTCAGATTTGTTAATAAGACTTGTGTTGGAGATATGCCCTAGAGGCAATAATAAAAGCATTATTATTATATCTCCTTGTTCATGATAATTGTCTGTTATTCATGCTTGAATTGTATTGTACGGAAACAGCGATACATGTGTGAATACACAGACCACAATGAGTCCCTGGTAGGCCTCTAGTAGCCAGCTCGTTGATCAACAGATGGTCACGGTTTCCTGACCATGGACATGAGATGTCAGTGATAACGGGATCACATCATTAGGAGAATGATGTGATGGACAAGACCCAAACTTGAGCATAACACGAGATCATATAGTTCGTAATGCATAAGCTTTTCAGTGTCAGGTATTTATTCCTTAGACCATGAGGTTGTACAACTCCCGGATACCGTAGGAGTGCTTTGGGTGTGCCAACCGTCACAACGTAACTGGGTGGCTATAAAGGTACGCATCGGGTATCTCCGAAAGTGTCTGTTGAGTTGGTACGAACCGAGACTGGGATGTTGTCACTCCGTATGACGGAGAGGTACCTCTGGGCCCACTCGGTAATACATCATCATAATGAGCTCAATGTGACTAAGTAGTTAGTCACGGGATGATGGATTACGGATCGAGTAAAGAGACTTGCCATAACGAGATTGAACAAGGTATTGGGAATACCGACGATCGAATCTCGGCCAAGTACCGTACCGATGGACAAAGGGAATAACATACGGGATTAAGTGAATCCTTGACACAGAGGTTCATCCGATGAAGATCATCGAGGAACACGTGGGAACCAACATGGGTATCCAGATCCCGCTGTTGGTTATTGACCGGAGAGTGTCTCGGTCATGTCTGCGTGTCTCCCGAACCCGTAGGGTCTACACACTTAAGGTTCGGTAACGCTAGGGTCGTAGAGATTAATGCACGTGGAAACCCGAAAGTTGTTCGGAGTCCCGGATGAGATCCCTGACGTCACGAGGAGTTCCGGAATGGTCCGGAGGTAAAGATTGATATATGGGAAGTCCAGTTTCGGCCAACGGGTGATCTCCGGGGGTCACCGGGAGCGTCCCGGGACCACCGGAGGGGCCCCGGGGGTCCACCGGGTGGGGCCACCCATCCCGGTGGGGCCCCTAGGCCGCAAGGGGATGTGTGCAGCCCCCTGGGCTGGCGCACCACAAGGGGGCCCCACCTCCCCATGCGCATAGGGATAAAACCCTAAGGGGAGGGGGGCCACCACTTGCCATGGGGGAGGGGGACTCCTCCCTGGCCGCCGCCCCCCCTTGCAGATTGGATCTGCAAGGGGCTGGCGCCCCCCTGGCCCCCTATATATATGTGGGGGGGAGAGGGCAGCCGCACCTCAGCCCTGGCGCCTCTCCCCCTCCCGTCACACCTCGCAACTCCTTTGCAGGGCAGCCCGACGAAGCCCTGCTGCGATCTCCACTGCATCCGTCATCACGCTGTCGTGCTGCCGGATCTCTGACGACTTCTCCTCCCCCCTTGCTGGATCAAGAAGGAGGTGACGTTGTTGCACCGTACGTGTGTTGAACGTGGAGGTGCCGTCCGTTCGGCGCTAGATCATCGGTGACGAAGAACGTGAAGAGTACGACTACTTCATCCTTGCTTCGTTGAAAGCTTCCGCACGCAATCTTCATAACGGTATGTAGATGCACTCTCAGTTACTCGTTGCTAGATGTCTCCATAGATGGATCTTGGTGAAGACGTAGAAATTTTTTGATTTATGCTACGTTCCCCAACAGTGGCATCTGAGCCTAGGTTTTATGCGTAGCATCTTGGCACGAGTAGAACACAAAGCAGTTGTGGGCGTATGATCTTGTTCAACTTTCTTACCGTTACTAGTCAATCTTGATTCGGCGGTATTGTGGGATGAAGCGGCCCGGACCGACCTTACACGTATGCTTACGTGAGACTGGTTCCACCGACAGACATGCACTAGATGCATAAGGTGGCTGGCGGGTGTCTGTCTCTCCTACTTTAGTCGGATCGGATTCGATGAAAAGGGTCCTTATGAAGGGTAAATAGAAGTTGACAAAATCACGTTGTGGTTTTGGCGTAGGTAAGAAACATTCTTGCTAGAAATCCTATAGAAGCCACGTAAAACTTGCAACAACAATTAGAGGACGTCTAACTTGTTTTTGCAGCATGTGTTTTGTGACGTGGTATGGCCAAGAACGAAGATGTGATGAATGATATATGTGATGTATGAGATTGATCATGTTTTTGTAATAGGGAATCACGACTTGCATGTCGATGAACTTGACAACCGGCAGGAGCCATAGGAGTTGTCTTAATTATTGTATGACCTGCGTGTCACTGAATAACGCCATGTAATTACTTTACTTCATTGCTAAACGTTAGCTATAGTAGTAGAAGTAATAGTTGGCGTGACGACTTCTTCAAGACACGATGATGGAGATCATGATGATGAAGATCATGGTGTCGAGCCGGTGACAAGATGATCATGGTGCCCCGAAGATGGAGATCCAAGGAGCAAGATGATATTGGCCATATCATGTCACTATAATTGATTGCATGTGATGTTTATCATGTTTTTGCATCTTGTTTACTTAGAACGACGGTAGTAAATAAGATGATCTCTCACTAAAATTTCAAGTAATGTGTTTCCCCTAACTGTGCACCGTTGCTAAAGCTCGTTGTTCCGAAGCACCACGTGATGATCGGGTGTGATAGGTTGTAACGTTAACATACAACGGGTGTAAGACAGATTTACGCACGCGATACACTTAGGGTTCACTTGACGAGCCTAGCATGTACAGACATGGCCTCGGAACACGGAAGACCGAAAGGTCGAACACGAGTCGTATAGAAGATACGATCAACATGAAGATGTTCACCGTTTTTGACTAGTCCGTCTCACGTGATGATCGGACACGGACTACTCGATTCGGATCGTGTATCACTTAAGATGACTAGAGAGATGTCATTCTGAGTGGGAGTTCATTAAAATGTGATTAAGATGAACTTAATTATCATGAACTTAGTCTAAATTCTTTACAATATCTCTTGTAGATCAAATGGCCCACGCTCAGGTTTCCCTCAACTTCAACGCGTTCCTAGAGAAAACCAAGCTGAAAGACGATGGTAGCAACTATACGGATTGGGTCCGTAACCTGAGGATTATCCTCATAGCTGCCAAGAGATCATATGTCCTAGAAGCACCGCTAGGTGATGCACCTGCTCCCGATGCGGACCAAGACGTTCTGAACGTCTGGCAGTCGCGTAGTGATGATTACTCCCTGGTTCAGTGCGGCATGCTTTACAGTTTAGAATCGGGGCTCCAAAAGCGTTTTGAGCACCATGGAGCATATGAGATGTTCGAAGAGCTGAAAATGGTTTTCCAAGCTCATGCCCGAGTCGAGAGATATGATGTCTCCGACGCATTCTACAGCTGTAAGATGGAGGAAAACAGTTCTGTCAGTGAGCACATCCTCAAGATTTCAGGATTGCACAACCGCTTGTCTCAGCTGGGAATGAATCTCCCAGATGAAGCGGTCGTTGACAGAATCCTCCAGTCGCTCCCACCAAGCTTCAAGAGCTTCGTGCTGAACTTCAATATGCAGGGGATGGAGAAGTCCATTCCCGAGGTGTATTCAATGCTGAAATCAGCGGAGGTAGACATCAAGAAAGAACATCAAGTGTTGATGGTCAATAAAACCACTAAGTTCAAGAAAGGCAAGGGAAAGAAGAACTTCAAGAAGGACGGCAAGCAAGTTGCCGCGCCTGGCAAGCCTGTTGCCGGGAAGAAGCCAAAGTATGGACCCAAGCCTGAGACTGAGTGTTTTTATTGCAAGGGAACGGGTCACTGGAAGCGGAACTGCCCCAAATATTTAGCAGACAAGAAGGCCGGCAACGTCAAAGGTATATTTGATATACTTGTTATTGATGTGTACCTTACCAGCGCTCGAAGTAGCTCCTGGGTATTTGATACCGGTGCAGTTGCTCACATTTGTAACTCAAAACAGGAGCTGCGGAATAAACGGAGACTGGCGAAGGATGAGGTGACGATGCGTGTCGGGAATGGCTCCAAGGTCGATGTGATCGTCGTCGGCACGCTACCTCTACATCTACCCTCGGGATTAGTTTTAAACCTCAATAATTGTTATTTAGTACCAGCTTTGAGCATGAACATTGTTTCTGGATCTCGTCTTATGCGAGATGGATATTCTTTCGAATCGGAGAATAATGGTTGTTCTATTTATTTGAGAGATATGTTTTATGGTCATGCCCCGCTGGTCAATAGTTTATTTTTGATGAATCTTGAACGTAGTGATACACATATTCATAGTGTAGATGCCAAAAGATGTAAAGTTGATAATGATAGTCCCACATACTTGTGGCATTGCCGCCTTGGTCATATTGGTGTCAAACGTATGAAGAAGCTCCATTCAGATGGACTTCTAGAGTCTCTTGATTATGAATCATTTGACACGTGCGAACCATGCCTCTTGGGCAAGATGACCAAGACTCCGTTCTTCGGAACAATGGAGCGAGCAACCAACTTGTTGGAAATCATACATACTGATGTGTGCGGTCCAATGAGTGTTGAGGCTCGCGGAGGCTACCGTTATGTTCTCACCCTCACGGATGACTTGAGTAGATATGGGTATATCTATTTGATGAAACACAAGTCTGAGACCTTTGAAAAGTTCAAGGAATTTCAGAATGAGGTTGAGAATCAACGTGACAGAAAAATAAAGTTCTTGCGATCGGATCGTGGGGGTGAATATTTAAGTCATGAATTTGGCACACACCTTAGAAGCTGTGGAATTGTTTCACAATTGACACCGCCCGGAACACCTCAACGTAACGGTGTGTACGAACGTCGAAATCGTACTCTGTTGGACATGGTGCGATCTATGATGTCCCTAACCGATTTACCGCTATCTTTTTGGGGTTATGCTTTAGAGACTGCCGCATTCACTTTAAATAGGGCTCCGTCAAAATCCGTTGAGACGACTCCATATGAACTTTGGTTTGGCAAGAAACCGAAGCTGTCATTTCTGAAAGTTTGGGGTTGCGATGCTTATGTCAAGAAACTTCAACCTGAAAAGCTCGAACCCAAATCGGAGAAATGCGTCTTCATAGGATACCCAAAGGAAACAATTGGGTACACCTTCTACCACAGATCCGAAGGCAAAGTCTTTGTTGCCAAGAATGGATACTTTCTAGAGAAAGAATTTCTCTCGAAAGAAGTGAGTGGGAGGAAAGTAGAACTTGATGAGGTGACAGTCACCCCTCCTGGACCGGAAAGTAGCGCAGCGCAGGAAACTGTTCCTGAGGTGCCTGCACCGACAAGGGAGGAAGCTAATGATAATGATCATGAAGAAACAGATCAAGTTACTACTGAACTTCGAAGGTCCACAAGGGCACGTTCCGCACCAGAGTGGTACGGCAACCCTGTCCTAGAAATCATGTTGTTAGACAACGGTGAACCTTCGAACTATGAAGAAGCGATGGCGGGCCCAGATTCCAATAAATGGCTTGGAGCCATGAAATCCGAGATAGAATCCATGTATGAAAACAAAGTATGGACTTTGGTGGACTTGCCTGATGATAGGCACGCCATAGAAAACAAATGGATATTTAAGAAGAAGACAGACGCGGATGGTAATGTAACCATCTATAAAGCTCGGCTTGTCGCTAAGGGTTATCGACAAGTTCAAGGGATTGACTACGATGAGACTTTCTCTCCCGTAGCGATGCTGAAGTCAGTCAGAATCATGTTAGCTATTGCCGCATTCTATGATTATGAGATATGGCAAATGGACGTCAAAACAGCATTCCTTAATGGCTTCCTCAAGGAAGAGTTGTATATGATGCAACCGGAAGGTTTTGTCGATCCAGAGAACGCTAACAAGGTATGCAAGCTCCAGCGCTCGATTTACGGGCTGGTGCAAGCATCTCGGAGTTGGAATATTCGCTTTGATGAGGTGATCAAAGCGTTTGGATTTATGCAGACTTATGGAGAAGCTTGTATTTACAAGAAAGTGAGTGGGAGCTCTGTAGCATTTCTCATATTATATGTGGATGACATATTGCTGATGGGAAATGATATAGAATTCTTGGAAAATGTAAAGGCCTACTTGAATAAAAGTTTTTCAATGAAGGACCTTGGAGAAGCTGCTTACATATTAGGCATCAAAATCTATAGAGATAGATCGAGACGCCTCATTGGTCTTTCACAAAGTACATACCTTGACAAAATATTGAAGAAGTTCAATATGGATCAGTCAAAGAAAGGATTCTTGCCTGTTTTGCAAGGTATGAGATTGAGTAAGACTCAGTCGCCGACCACGGCAGAAGATAGAGAAAAGATGAGTGTCATTCCCTATGCCTCGGCAATAGGGTCTATCATGTATGCCATGCTGTGTACCAGACCTGATGTGAACCTTGCCATAAGTTTGGTAGGGAGGTACCAAAGTAATCCCGGTACGGAACACTGGACAGCGGTCAAGAACATCCTGAAGTACCTGAAAAGGACTAAGGATATGTTTCTCGTTTATGGAGGTGACGAAGAGCTCGTCGTAAAGGGTTACGTCGATGCTAGCTTCGACACAGATCTGGATGACTCTAAGTCACAAACCGGATACGTGTATATTTTGAATAGAGGGGCAGTCAGCTGGTGCAGTTGCAAGCAAAGCGTGGTGGCAGCATCTACATGTGAAGCGGAATACATAGCTGCTTCTGAAGCAACGCAGGAAGGAGTCTGGATGAAGGAGTTCATCACCGACCTAGGAGTCATTCCAAGCGCGTCAAGCCCGATGACTCTCTTCTGTGATAACACTGGTGCTATTGCTATTACCAAGGAGCCCAGGTTTCACAAGAAGACCAAGCACATCAAGCGACGTTTCAACTCCATCCGGAATTATGTTCAGGATGGAGATATAGATATTTGTAAAGTGCATACGGATCTAAATGTAGCAGACCCGTTGACTAAACCTCTTTCACGAGCAAAACATGATCAACACCAGAACTCTATGGGTGTTCGATTCATCACAATGTAACTAGATTATTGACTCTAGTGCAAGTGGGAGACTGTTGGAGATATGCCCTAGAGGCAATAATAAAAGCATTATTATTATATCTCCTTGTTCATGATAATTGTCTGTTATTCATGCTTGAATTGTATTGTACGGAAACAGCGATACATGTGTGAATACACAGACCACAATGAGTCCCTGGTAGGCCTCTATTAGTCAGCTCGTTGATCAACAGATGGTCACGGTTTCCTGACCATGGACATGAGATGTCAGTGATAACGGGATCACATCATTAGGAGAATGATGTGATGGACAAGACCCAAACTTGAGCATAACACGAGATCGTATAGTTCGTAATGCATAAGCTTTTCAGTGTCAGGTATTTATTCCTTAGACCATGAGGTTGTACAACTCCCGGATACCGTAGGAGTGCTTTGGGTGTGCCAACCGTCACAACGTAACTGGGTGGCTATAAAGGTACGCATCGGGTATCTCCGAAAGTGTCTGTTGAGTTGGTACGAACCGAGACTGGGATGTTGTCACTCCGTATGACGGAGAGGTACCTCTGGGCCCACTCGGTAATACATCATCATAATGAGCTCAATGTGACTAAGTAGTTAGTCACGGGATGAGGGATTACGGATCGAGTAAAGAGACTTGCCATAACGAGATTGAACAAGGTATTGGGAATACCGACGATCGAATCTCGGGCAAGTACCGTACCGATGGACAAAGGGAATAACATACGGGATTAAGTGAATCCTTGACACAGTGGTTCATCCGATGAAGATCATCGAGGAACACGTGGGAACCAACATGGGTATCCAGATCCAGCTGTTGGTTATTGACCGGAGAGTGTCTCGGTCATGTCTGCGTGTCTCCCGAACCCGTAGGGTCTACACACTTAAGGTTCGGTAACGCTAGGGCCATAGAGATTAATGCACGTGGAAACCCGAAAGTTGTTCGGAGTCCCGGATGAGATCCCGGACGTCACGAGGAGTTCCGGAATGGTCTGTAGGTAAAGATTGATATATGGGAAGTCCAGTTTCGGCCAACGGGTGATCTCCGGGGGTCACCGGGAGCGTCCCGGGACCATCGGAGGGGCCCCGGGGGTCCACCGGGTGGGGCCACCCATCCCGGTGGGGCCCCTAGGCCGCAAGGGGATGTGTGCAGCCCCCTGGGCTGGCGCACCACAAGGGGGCCCCACCTCCCCATGCGCATAGGGATAAAACCCTAAGGGGAGGGGGGCCACCACTTGCCTTGGGGGAGGGGGACTCCTCCCTGGCCGCCGCCCCCCC
>LR738711.1:252527612-252696205 GCA_902687465.1 Secale cereale
CATGACGCCTGGTCACCAATACTCCCCACTTCATACATTGAGCTTATAATTCGCACTGAAATTTAACTATATAATCTAACAAGTATATTTCAAAAATGTATGTTGTGCTTACTAAATCGATCTAAACTGTGCAATCTAGGAATTATATGTGTCCATTAACATAAGCACCTCCTACATTTCTCATCCTAGGAGTACAATATCCAAGAGCATTTTAGGCTACCTGGACGTGTGTGACGACAGAAAAGACTACGTGTGAATGAAATTGGCAAAACTACCATGGCGGCAAGCCCGACCAGCGACATGTGGGATGTGGCACTTGCCGCTACAGCCGGTGGCAGTAAGCTTTGCATCTCATGAATTTGCGCGTGGCGAGGAAGGAAAATAGGAGGGTGTGTCGTGTCATTACTAGAGAAAATCTTATACACAAAATCTTACCAGTGGCGTGGTTTAAAATCAGGCGCTACTGCTACTTAGCAGTAGCGCGTGACCAGAAACGGGGCTACTGATAAAAACGTAGCAGTAGCGTGTTTACAAGAAAAAGTGCTACTACTATAATTGCCAAGATCTTGTCGCCATACTAGGTATAGCAGTAGCGCCCATGCCGCAAACGCGCTACTACTATCTAGTTAGCAGTAGCGCTTTTTCGAACACACGCTACTGCTAAGTTCAGTCTACTCTTTGCAACTAAGTTTAGTCTCACCTTGCTCCGTGAACAGGGTGTTTATCACCTTAAATATGTTACTTCTCAGAGTATCATAATCAATTGGTCTTCATTTAACTCTATGTGTAGGATTTGTGACCGCAATAGGAGTCCTCTCCGGTTCCTAACCCGGATAGGACTCCTGTTGACAATTCAGATTCTACACAAAAAGATCATTGATGACCAATATATTTTTATGTTCATGACGCCTGGTCACCAATACTCCCCACTTCATACATTGAGCTTATAATTCGCACTGAAATTTAACTATATAATCTAACAAGTATATTTCAAAAATGTATGTTGTGCTTACTAAATCGATCTAAACTGTGCAATCTAGGAATTATATGTGTCCATTAACATAAGCACCTCCTACATTTCTCATCCTAGGAGTACAATATCCAAGAGCATTTTAGGCTACCTGGACGTGTGTGACGACAGAAAAGACTACGTGTGAATGAAATTGGCAAAACTATCATGGCGGCAAGCCCGACCAGCGACATGTGGGATGTGGCACTTGCCGCTACAGCCGGTGGCAGTACGCTTTGCATCTCATGAATTTGCGCGTGGCGAGGAAGGAAAATAGGAGGGTGTGTCGTGTCATTACTAGAGAAAATCTTATACACAAAATCTTATCAGTGGCGTGGTTTAAAATCAGGCGCTACTGCTACTTAGCAGTAGCGCGTGACCAGAAACGGGGCTACTGATAAAAACGTAGCAGTAGCGTGTTTACAAGAAAAAGTGCTACTACTATAATTGCCAAGATCTTGTCGCCATACTAGGTATAGCAGTAGCGCCCATGCCGCAAACGCGCTACTACTATCTAGTTAGCAGTAGCGCTTTTTCGAACACACACTACTGCTAAGTTTAGTCTACTCTTTGCAACTAAGTTTAGTCTCACCTTGCTCCGTGAACAGGGTGTTTATCACCTTAAATATGTTACTTCTCAGAGTATCATAATCAATTGGTCTTCATTTAACTCTATGTGTAGGATTTGTGACCGCAATAGGAGTCCTCTCCGGTTCCTAAACCGGATAGGACTCCTATTGACAATTCAGATTCTACACAAAAAGATCATTGATGACCAATATATTTTTATGTTCATTTTTACATGCTAAGCCTTAGCAGTAGCGCGTTCTGGTAGAAGGCGCTACTGCAATAGGCATAGCAGTATACCACTTCGTGTAATGGGCGCTACTGATATGGCTTTAAGCAATAACGCTTTATCCTAAAACGTGCTACTGCTAACGCTTAATCATCTTCCCCAACCGGCCGCCCCTCACTCTCCTCTCTCCACTCCACTCACTCTCTCCCCCACACCCTGTCGTCCGCCGCCGCCAGCTGCTGCCGCCGTCGCCCCCACCCTCCCTAGTTCCCTCCTACATCCCCTCCCTCTTCCATCCCGCCGTCGTTGCCCCCTCCCTCCCTAGCTCCCTCCTCCATCCCCTCGCTCATCCATCCCACCGCTGTCGCCCCCTCCTCCCGTCACCATCACCGAGGTAGCTCTTCCTACCTCCCTCCTCCTCCTTCCCGCCTCCTCCCTCCTTCCCCCCCTCCTCCCTCCCTCCTTCCTACCCTCTTTCCTCCGTCCCTCACTCCCTTCTCTCTGTTCTTGTAGAATGTAGGTAATTTAAATGCAGATTTTAGAATGTAGACATTGTAGAATGTAGGTTTTGTAATAGAATAAATTTTTAGACTATTTTAGGTGTTTTGAATAGAATAAGAAATTTTACCTTTTTTGATTAGAAATTTTAGTAATGAAAATTTTAGTTGGTAGAATTTGAAAAAATGTCATGTACTTGTTATATTATGAAGTTAGGGCATATTTTTATGGTTTGGTAAAAAAATAGTAATAGTGGATGATGATGTAGATGTTTTAGGTATATATAGAACATTTTGAATAGATGATGATGTCAATGTTTGATATATTTCGTAGATAGACAAATGGATGGATGGATATATGTTAGGGCTAGAACTATAGTGACAAATTTGTAGGGTTAGAACTAGGTTTTACAATTTTTTAGGAAACATAGGTCTTTTGAATCAGCATAATAAGGTTTAGTTGATAGCTTATAGGGCTTCACTAAGTCCTAAGATGAGGATAATTAATAATGTTTTGTTTATATTTTGTTTTTGCAGAAATCAAGGAGCCCCTGCATCATCCTCGCCGTCGTCCCCGTCACCGTCCCCCTCCCACCTCGAGGTGAGACCAACCAAATCTCCATGTCGATGATGATGTGGTTGTTTTGATAGTTGTAATAGAGTAGTAGCTACATGAGTAGTTGTGACAATGTTCTGTAGTACTAGTTCTTGCCCAAGTGGTCATGTTTGCAGGGGACACCTCCGAGTGGCCTAGCTTCTACCAGAGTGTTGGTTAATTTCCGCTCCGGCAAATTTCAAGCGCTCGATATGTCTTGTCTTTAGCAAAGGTCATGCCAAAAATTTTCATGAATTTTAGCACGACTTGTGCTAAAATGTAGGACATATCGAGTGCTTGTGATTTGCCAGAACGGGAATTCAATGATATTTCTGAAGGAAATATGCCCTAGAGGCAATAATATAGTTGTTATTTTATATTTCCTTATATCACAATAAATGTTTTTTATTCATGCTAGAATTGTATCAATCGGAAACTTGATACATGTGTGGATACATAGACAAAACACTGTGTCCCCAGTAAGTCTCTACTAGACTAGCTCGTTAATCAAAGATGGTTAAGTTTCCTAACCATAGACATGTGTTGTCTGCTACTTCTCGACCTTGTGTTGTATTCCCTCAAAGAGGAAAGGGAGATGCAACACAGTAGCGTAAGTATTTCCCTAAGTTTTTGAGAACCAAGGTATCAATCTAGTAGGAGACCACGCGCGAGTCCCTCGCACCTGCACAAACAAATAAGAACTTCGCATACAACGCGATAAGGGGTTGTCAATCCCTTTACGGTCACTTACGAAAGTGAGATCTGATAGAGATGATAGTTTGATATTTGTGGTACTTTTGGTTATAAGAACAGAAAGTAAAAGCGGAAAAGTAAGGTAGATTGTAGATTGATATGTGGAGAATAGACCCGCGGGCCATAGTGTTCTCTAGTGGCTTCTCTCATGATAGCGATATTCTACGGCAGGTAAACAAATTACTGTCGAGCAATTGATAGAAAAGCGAATAATTATGAGACTATCTAGGCATGATCATTATATATAGGCATCATGTCCGAGACAAGTAGACCGAAACGATTCCGCATCTACTACTATTACTCCACACATCGACCGCTATCCAGCATGCATCTAGAGTATTAAGTTCATAAGAACGGAGTAACGCCTTAAGCAAGATGACATGATGTAGAGGGATAAACTCAAACTTAGTGATATAAACCCCATCTTTTTATCCTCGATGGCAACAATACAATACATGCCTTGCTGCCCCTACTGTCACTGGGAAAGGACACCGCAAGATTGAACCCAAATCCAAGCACTTCTCCCATTGCAAGAACTATAGATCTAGTAGGCTACACCAAACCAATAATTCGAAGATACTTGCAAGGATATTATAATCATACATAGTTCAGAAAAGAACCAAATATTTCTCATAGATAATCTTGATCATAAACCCACAATTCATCGGATCTCGACAAACACACCGCAAAAAGATATTACATCGAATAGATCTCCTCGAAGACCGAGGAGAACTTGGTATTGAGATCCAAAGAGAGAGAAGAAGCCATCTAGATACTAGCTATGGACCCGAAGGTCTGTGGTAAACTACTCACAACTCATGGTGAGGCGATGATGATGATGTAGAAGCACTCCGTGGAAGATCCTCCCTCCGGCGGAGCTCCGGAACAGGCCCCAAGATGGGATCTCATGGGAACAGAAGGTTGCGGCGGTGAAACTAGGGTTTTCTCTATTGTTTTGATAGTTTTGGGGTACGTAGGTATATATAGGAGGAAGGAGGGCACCGGGGGCCAGACGGGGTGCCCACGAGGCAGGGGCGCGCCCTATAGGGGGGGCACCCCCCACCCTCGTGGACGCCACGTCAGCCCTACTCCGTGGTTCTCAAGTCTCCCGTGCGTATTTTGCTCAAAAAATATCTCTCCCGAAGGTTTCATTCCATTTGGACTCCGTTTGATATTCCTTTTATGTAAAACCCTAAAACAGGCAAAAAACAACAATCTGGACTGGGCCTTTGGGTTAGTAGGTTGGCCCCAAAAAAATTATAAATGTTTATAACAAAGCCCGTTAAACATCCAAAACATCATAAATAATAGCATGGAACAATAAAAAGTTATAGATACGTTGGAGACATATCAAGCATCCCCAAGCTTAATTACTGCTCGTCCTCGAGTAGGTAAATGATAAAAACGGAATTTTTTGATGTGGAATGCTAACCAACATAGTTTTTCAATGTAATTCTCTTAATTGTGGCATGAATGTTCAGATCTGAAAGATTCAAGACAAAAGTCTATATTGACATAAGAAATAATAATACTTCAAGCATACTAACAAAGCAATCATGTCTTCTCAAAATACTATGGCTAAAGAAACGTATCCCTACAAAATCATATAGTCTGGCTATGCTCCCTCTTCATCACACAAAATATTCATATCATGCACAACCCCGATTTTAGCCAAGCACTTGTTTTCATACTCTATTCTTTCAAACCTTTCAACTTTCACGCAATACATGAGCGTGAGCCATAGATATAGCACTATGTGGAATAGAGAAATGGTTGTGGAGAAGACAAAAAGGAGGGAGATAGTCTCACATCAACTAGGCGTATCAACGGGCTATGGAGATGCCCATCAATAGATATCAATGTGAGTGAGTAGGGATTGCCCTGCAACGGATGCACTAGAGCTAAATATGTATGAAAGCTCAACAAAAGAAACTAGTGGGTGTGCATCCAACTTGCTTGCTCATGAAGACCTAGGGCATTTGAGGAAGCCCATCGTTGGAATATACAAGCCAAGTTATATAATGAAAATTCCCACTAGTATATGAAAGTGCCTAAACATGAGACTCTCTATCATGAAGAACATGGTGCTACTTTGAAGCACAAGTGTGGAAAAAGATTGTAGCAATTGTCCCTTTTTTTCTTTTCTTTTTTTTTTCATTTTTTGGCCTTTCTTTTTTTCTTTGGCCTTTCTTTTCTTTTATTTTTTCTCTTTTTTGGAGGGGCTTTCTTGATTTAGCCTTTCCTCACATGGGATGATCATCATTATTATCGAATTACAACTTGATTTAGCCTTTCCTCACATTCTTTGTCCCTTTTTTTCTTTTCTTTATTTTTTCTCTAATAATGATGATCATCACACTTTCATCGAATTACAACTCGATACTAGAACATGTATGACTCTATATGAATGCCTCCGCGGTGTACTGGGATGTGCAATGAATCAAGAGTGACATGTATGAAAAATTATGCATGGTGGATTTGCCACAAATACGATGTCAACTACATGATCATGCATGGCAATATGACAATATGAAGCGTGTCATATGAACGGAATGGTGGAAAGTTGCATGGCAATATATCTCGGAATGGCTATGGAAATGCCATGATAGGTAGGTATGGTGGCTTTTTTGAGGAAAATATAGGGTGGCTGTTTTGAGGAAAATATATGGTGGCTGTTTTGAGGAAGGATATATAGTGGGTGTATGGTACCGGCGAAAGTTGCGCGGTACAAGAGAGGCTAGCAATGGTGGAAGGGTGAGAGTGTGTAGTATCCATGGACTCAACATTAGTCATAAGAACTCATATACTTATTGCAAAAATCTAAGAGTTATCAAAACAAAGAAATCAACGCATGCTCCTAGGGGGGAGGTTGGTAGGAGTTAACCATCGCGCGCCTCCGACCTCCACACAAAGGTTGACACTTTACAAATACCTCATGCTCTAACTTCGTCACATAGCGGTTCACCATACGTGCATGCTACGGGAATCACTAACCTTAACACAAGCATTTCTCAATTTCAGAATAACTCCACTAGCATGACTCTAATATCACTACCCTCATATCTCAAAACAATTATCAAGCATCCAACTTCTCATCATATTCAATGCACTTAGTGTGAAAGTTTTTACTACATTGATATTGGATGTCTATCATGCGAAGGCTAGTTATATAGCCAAAGCACATTACCATGCTGTTTTAATAGACTCTTAAAAGGATATAAGTGAAGCATGAGAGATCAACAATTTCTACAAAATATAATCACCACCGTGCTCTAAAAGATATAAGTGAAGCACTAGAGCAAAAACTATTCAACTCAAAAGATATAAGTGAAGGACATAGAGTGTTCTATCAATTCCTAGGCCATATTTAACTCTCTCAAATAGGTGTGTCCAGCAATGATAATTGTGTCAAACTAAAAATCAAAGACTCAAATGATACATGACGCTCCAAGTAAGACACATATCATGTCGTGAAGAAAAATATAGCTCCGAGTATAGTTACCGATGGATGAAGACGAAATAGGGGATGCCTTCCCGGGGCATCCCCAATCTTAGGCTTTTGGTTGTCCTTGAATTTTACCTTGGGGTGCCTTGGGAATCCCCAAGCATAGGCTCTTGCCACTCTTTGTTCCATAGTCCATCAAAGCAATACTCAAAACTTGAAAACTTCACAACACAAAACTTAGACAAAAATCTCATGAGCTCCGTTAGTATGAGAAAACAAACCACTACTCAAAGGTACTGCAATGAATTCATTCTTTGTTTATATTAGTGTTAAACCTACTGTATTCCAACTTCTCTATGATTCATACTTTCCAATACTACTCATAGATGCATTGAAATAAGCAAACAACACACGAAAAACAGAATCTGTCAAAAACAGAATAGTCTGTAGTAATCTGCAGTTTTCGCATACTTCTGTAACTTCAAAAAAATTGAACTAATTTGGAAAACGTGAGGAATTTGTCTATTAATCATCTGCAAAAAGAATCAACTAAATAGCACGCTCCAGTAAATCCTGGTGACCATTCTAGCGAGCGTTAACGATTCTGTTTTTCACAGCAAGATCAAATAAACTTCACACAAGTCTTCCCAAAGGTTCTACTTGGCACAAACACTAATTAAAACACAAAACCACATCTAAACAGAAGCTAAATGCAGTATTTATTCCTAAACAGAAGCAAAAACAAAAAAATAAAATTGGGTTGCCTCCCAACAAGCGCTATCGTTTTACGCCCCTAGCTAGGCACGATACATGGATATATCTAGGTATTGCCATCTTTGGAAGGCAATCCATAAGTGACTCTCATAATAGATTCATATGGTAATTTGATTTTCTTTCTAGGAAAGTGTTCCATGCCTTTCCTTAACGGAAATTGGAATATAATATTTCCTTCCTTCATATCAATAATTGCACCAATCATTCTAAGGAAAGGTCTACCAAGAATAATAGGACATGAAGGATTGCAATCTATATCAAGAACAATGAAATCTACGGGCACATAATTCCTATTGGCAACAATAAGAACATCATTAATCCTTCCCATAGGTTTCTTAATAGTGGAATCCGCAAGATACAAATTTAAAGAACAATCATCAAGCTCATGGAACCCTAGCAAATCACACAAAGTTTTTGGGATAGTGGAGACACTTGCACCCAGATCACACAAGGCAAAGCATTCATGATCTTTAATTTTTATTTTAATAGTAGGTTCCCACTCATCATAAAGCTTTCTAGGGATAGAAACTTCTAACTCAAGTTTTTCTTCATAAGATTGCATCAAAGCATCAACTATGTGTTTAGTAAAAGCTTTATTTTGACTATAAGCATGCGGAGAATTTAGTGCGGATTGCAACAAGGAAATACAATCAATCAAAGAGCAATTATCATAATTGAATCCCTTGAAATCCAAAGTAGTGGGTTCATCACTATGTAAAGTTTTAATCTCTTCACTCCCACTTTTAACAAATTTAGCATCAAGATCTAAAAACTCCGAATCATTGGGACACCTTAAAATAGAATCATCTCCAATCCTATCCTCATCAAAATTTATACTAGAAAACAAGGATCTAATAGGAGATACATCAATAACTTCCAGATCTTCATCTTTACTTTCATGATAACTAGAAGAACACGCTTTTATGTAATTCTCTCTTTTAGCACGCATCCTAGCGGTTCTTTCTTTGCATTCATCAATGCAAATTATCATGGCCTTGAGAGACTCATTGATATCATGCTTAGGTGGGATAGATCTAAGTTTCAAAGAATCAACATCAAGAGTAATTCTATCCACACTTTTAGCCAATTCATCAATCTTAAGCAATTTTTCTTCAAGCAAAGCATTGAAATTATTTTGCGAATTCATAAACTCCTTAACACTAGTTTCAAATTCAGAAGGCATCTTTCCATAAGAGTTATTGTAGGAATTACCATAATTATTAGAGGAATTACTAGGAAAAGGCCTAGGATTAAAGTTCCCTCTATAAGCATTGTTACCAAAATTATTCCTACCGAAAAAATTCACATCCAAAGATTCATTATTATTTTCAATCAAAGTGGACAGAGGCATATCATTAGGATCAGAAGAAGCACTCTTAGCAGCAAATAATTTCAGAAGTTCATCCATCTTTCCACTCAAAATACTAATCTCTTCAATAGCATGCACTTTTTTACTAGTAGATCTTTCGGTGTGCCATTGAGAATAATTAACCATAATATTATCTAGGAGTTTGGTAGCTTCTCCTAAGGTAGTTTCCATGAAAGTGCCTCCCGCGGTCGAATCTAAAAGATTTCTAGAAGCAAAATTAAAGCCAGCATAAAAGTTTTGAATAATCATCCATAAGTTCAAACCATGTGTAGGGCAATTACGTATCATAAATTTCATTCTCTCCCAAGCTTGTGCAACATGCTCATGATCTAGTTGCTTAAAATTCATAATATCGTTTCTAAGAGAGATGATCTTAGCAGGCAGGAAATACTTAGAGATAAAAGCATCTTTGCACTTATTCCATGAATCAATACTATTTCTAGGGAAAGGGGAAAACCAAGTTTTAGCACGATCTCTAAGTGAAAACGGAAATAACTTCAATTTAACAATATCGTTATCCGTATCCCTTTTTATTTTGCATATCCCACAAATCAGCAAAGTTGTTTAAATGGGTAGCGGCATCTTCACTATGAAGGCCGGAAAATTGATCTTTCATAACAAGATTCAGAAGAGCAGCATTGATCTCACAAGATTCAGCATCGGTAACAGGAGCAATCGGAGTGCTAATAAAATCAATATTGTTGGTATTGGAGAAGTCACACAATTTGGTATTGTTCTGAGCCATAGTGACAAGCAAGCAATCCAACACTCAAGCAAACAAGAAGCAAGTGAACGGTAAACACACGGCAGAAGAAGGGCAAATAAAACGGCAAGGGTGAAGTGGGGGAGAGGAAAACAAGAGGCAAAAAATGTAATGCGAAGGATAAGGGTTTGTGATAGGTACTTGGTATATGACTTTTGCGTAAGCCTCCCCGGCAACAGCGCCAGAAATTCTTCTTGCTACTTCCCGAGCTTGCGTTGTATTCCCTCGAAGAGGAAAGGGAGATGCAGCACAGTAGCATAAGTATTTCCCTCAGTTTTTGAGAACCAAGGTATCTGTAACATCCCAAATTTTCAATTTGGAATGTTATACATAGATCATATTTGCATTTCATGCTTTTTGCATTTTTGTTTGTGGCGTTCCTCGAAATTCTAAGCAACTCAAGGACCTACGGAGAGAGTTGGGAATTTTACCGTTTTCGTATTTGAGTTCGCTCGAATACCGGTACGCGGACAGTGTGATTCTAATTATTTTTCTCTCCTAAAAATATTTCTAAATACAAAATATGAGTGGAGAGAATATGACTTCTCCAAAATAACATAAATATTGGAGGAAAAATGTTAAAATCACTTTTGGTATTTTTCTGGATTTATTTGCAGATTTATTTGCATTGGAAAAAAGTGCGTTTTTCAAAACTGCATTTAGGTTCGGGAAAAATGTTCACTTTGTCCTAAATATTATTAGAGGATGGTGAAAATTTATTTCGGAATTTTTGGAGTCCGTTTAGTATTTCTTTCGTTAGTTTTTCTGCGCCAGGACTCTATTTTAAAAAAAATGAACCGACTTAAACTCGTATAGGAAAGGGACTCTGGGCTTTATTAGCCGCCACCCCGGCCCAAGTCGTCCCAAGCCGCCAGCCCGCCGCGCCCCGCAACCCTAGCGCCCCGCCGCCGCCGCCTGCCACTGCTGCCGCGACGCAGCCGCACCGCACCTCCGCGCCGCCGCCGCATCCCGCCGCCCCACCACACCCCGCGCCGCCGCCCCGCTAGCCACCGCCGCCGCCGTCGCCGGAGATCCTGCTGGAGTTCGCGAGGTAGATACCTTTTTTTAGTAACAACCGCTCGTTTTTTTTTAAACCGTAGATCTGTTTTATTAGATTAGATCGGATCGGTTTTCGTCGGTTTAGTTATTTAGCGGACATTCGTCCGTACGTTCGTTTTAACGAACGGTTTTCGTTAGTTAGCCGCAGACAGCGAACGTTCGTTCGTTTTCTTATTCGGGGTATTTATCCGCGATTTTTCCGATCGCGATTTTTGCCCTGATCTTATTTTTCGTTTTTCTTTTCGCTCAAGATTCGGAATCAGGTGATTCAAAATCCCAGATCTTCGTCTCGATGCCCTCTTTACGTTTAATCAACTTGAACAAAGTTTTGGCTACTGTAAAATTTGAATTTAGGCCAATTAGTAACCGGAGCTCGTTTCTTTTGCAGTTTGAGTTTCGTTGCTTCTTTCGAGTTGATTCTTTCTGCAAACCGGAGTTCTTAAGTTGAACTTTCTGGTTAGATCTCTTATTTGAGTTTTACCCGTGCATTAGTTAAGTACTTATTGTGTGCTTGTTTGATTGTGATAGAGTACCCGGAGTGCGCCGCTTGCTACTTTGAGTCTCTAGGTTTTGCGGATCATCAGCAAGGCAAGTAACACTTTGATCATACTTTCCAATTACCCAGTTTTCATTGCATTAGTCCAACCCTCACACATTGCATGAGTAGGATCAATTAACTTGTAGGATCGGGAAGTAGTTGAGGTAGTACCTATTACCTGCATTACATTCAAACCTTTGGGAGTTACTTCTACGTTTGCTGTAAGGACATGCTATGCTCGTAGACGTGGATTGGGTGAGTGAAATCCATGACAGATGTGAGTTTGTTAATTAATGGTTCAACTTAAGGTGGCAACATTAATACACATTTGGGTGGATTGAGGCATCTGGGTATTCCAGTGATTGCCTGTTTTTCTTTTGGACCGCCCCCCAGGCTCAAAGGGATCATGAGATTTTTTATACTAGAAACTTCCGTGTGCAGCCACATGCCAATATGGGCTTTGGCATAGTTGAGTAAGTTGTGGGAAACCTTTCCATGATGGGCTAGCAGATGTAGTGGGTTTTGTAGGTGTACCGGCCTATCTATCTGGTTAAGGGGACCTCTTCGGAAAGACTGTGTCTCGGTCATCCGTTTCTCAAACACCATGTAGTGCGAGAAATCAAACGGAGGCGATCGAGTCTTGTGGGGAAAAGTGCACAAACCTCTGCAGAGTGTACAAACTGATCATGATTAGCCGTGTCCCCGATTATGGACGTCTTGAGTATCTAGTACTTGGATTATCATGTGAATCTCATCATGTTACTCTAATTTAATTTTGTTGGGGTTAATGATTATTTTAATTGGGGTTGAGAGGATGTCTATCTTCTCAACAATGTTTCAACTACCATGATAGTCAATTAAAATCTATTCCTTTGAAGTAGGGAAAAATTGGCTTTACGCAAAAACTTAACCATAGAGTTTTCCACCAGCCATATTGCATATAGTATAGCTTTAGTTTCATTGCTCTCTTGTGTTACCTTGCCAGCATATTCCATGTGCTGACCCGTTTTCGGGCTCCAACATTTCATGTTCCAGACTTTTCAGACGACGAGTAAGAAGCCTTTTAGGTCGTGGTTCTATACTCAGTGATGCCGCTGGAGTTGATGGACTCACTTATCTTCCAAGCCTTCCACTGTTATCGTGTTAGATGGCCTTCAGCCATATTTATTGTAATAAGTTCATCGTTGGACTATTGATGTAATAAGTGTGTGATTGCTACTCTGTTATAAATCCTTCAAGTACTGTGCGTGTCAGCATTACTGATCAAGGGATGACACTGATGCACAGAGATCAGACTGTTTGAGGTCTGGTCGCTACAAGATGGTATCAGAGCCCACGCTGACTGTAGGACACGACCGCTAAGCTAAAGCCCTAGAGCACTATTCACTCTTCTCTTTCCGACTCCTCATCTTTTCTACTCTTTAGAATGGTGGAAGCAAAGCACAAGTTCATGCAACCGGATGATGATACACCATTTGGACGACACCTGAAGGAAGTCACTAGATATCTAAACATTGGACTACCAAGTTTCACCGGAACCTACAATGCCACTCTACCTGAGGAGGAGCGTTGGTTGATTCAAGCCCAACTTCCAGGAAGGACGTTCGCACCCGTCACCTCACTCATAGCATTTT
The DNA here is from genome assembly GCA_902687465.1 of Secale cereale. NCBI lineage: Eukaryota > Viridiplantae > Streptophyta > Magnoliopsida > Poales > Poaceae > Secale > Secale cereale. Next base: position 252,540,845 of record LR738711.1, read on the forward strand.
CCTTTAATGCGCCTACATGGAGCCTAGGTAGGAGCATGGCAGCCCACATCACTATGGGAAGGATTGGAGAAGTCTACAAGCAGGAGCTAAAGGACACCATCTACAGATTTGTGGACGCCGAGATGAGAATTGGGATATGATCAGCACCCGGAAGGATAGATCCATTGCAGCATTCATCCAGGAGTTGAACCATCATATTCGTCGCCAGGAGCACCAGATGTGTGCAGGGATGATAGATTTGAAGAAGGCCCTAAATAGGAATTTGGATCTAGAAGAAGAACTCAAGTCTACACACGACGGTTATGAGGAGGAGATGAAAATACTGGTGGAGAAGAATGATGATTTGACACGGAAGTTAGGGATACTCATGGGAGAAGAAGACGAGGAAGAAGAACCCAAGGAGATTCCACCGGAAGACTACATCATCATAGATGACACAGATTCGGATGCTGAGGATAGCAAGGACGAAGACTATGAAGATGAAGCTGGGGCAGATATCATGGAATCCTCTGCCGATCAATATTTTTAGATGACCACCCTGTGACTAGTAGTTTACTACCATATATTAATTCCAGAGCACTTTTGTAACGATCGTTAGATTTGTAAGACCTTGTTTGAAATTGATTGGTGTGATATGATTGTGTGTTTTGTCTCATGTGCATATGGGTAGTGATTTTCCCTTAGACCTCTTTTCTATTCTAATCTCTTCCCTCTACACCCATCAGATGCCTCCAAGACGTGAATTTGAGTTTCCCCCTGAGCTCACTCAGTTGATCCAGCAGCAGAACACCCTGATGCAACTTCTTGTCCAGAACACCCAGAACAACCAGAACAACTACAACAACGACCCTCCACCACCACCACCCGTGGACAACCTGACACGTTTCTTAAGGTTGCAACCACCCATGTTTGCTAGCAGCATCGAACCAATAGTGGCTGATGACTGGCTATGCAGGATTGGAAGGGATTTGACCACCGCCAATTGCTCGGATGCTGAGAAGGTGCGTTTTGCCGCACACCAGTTGTTTGGACCAGCCGCAGCATGATGGGAGAACTACACAGCCACTTACCCCGTAGCCAATGTGACTTGGGATCAGTTTCAGCAAGCTTTTCGTACCTGCCATGTCTCAACTGGAGCCATGAGTATGAAGAAGCTGGAGTTTCGCAATTTGCGCCAAAAAATTGTACTGTGGCTCAGTATGTGGATGAGTTTAGTACCCTATCTCGTTATGCCCCAGATGATGTGGCCACAGATGCCAAGAAGCAGGAGAGATTCATGGAAGGGCTGAATGATGAGATGAGTGTATAGTTGATGGTGGCAACTTTCAATAACTACCAGGAGTTGGTTGATCGCGCCCTAATGATTGAAAGGAAGCATCAACAGATTGAGAGTCTCAAGAGGAAGTATGGGCAAGGAAAGTACAATTCTGGAGCTCAGCAGAAGCCCCGTTTTACCCCTAAAGCGGTAGGACAGTTTCAGCATACCCATAGAGGAGGTAGCTCGCACAACCACAATGACACCAAGAATAGAAATGGAAATGGGAATGGAGCCAATGGAAACCAGAACCGCCCTACACCGTCCACACCCACCAAGAGGGATTTCAGCCATGTCACTTGTTACAAGTGCGGGAAGAATGGACATTATGCTAATGAATGCCCAGAAGTTAAGAATGGGAATGGAAATGGAAGCGCCACGAAGAAGCCCAACCCTTTCAATAAAGGACAAGTGAACCACGTGACCGTGGAGGAGGTAGAAGAGCAACCAGATGCTGTTGTCGGTAAGTTTCTAGTTAAGACATTTACCGCAATAGTTCTTTACGATACTGGTGCATCGCATTCATATATTTCAAGGGGATTCGTAAATAGACATAGGATGTCCACCCGAGTTCTTAAGACCCCCATGTTAGTAAGTTCACCTGGAGCAGATTATATGGCAGACCAAGGATGTTTTCAGACGCCATTGATCATAGGATGCCATACTTTCCCCTCTGACCTAATAGTCCTGGAGTCACAAGGATTGGATGTGATATTAGGTATGGATTGGCTATCAAAGTATGGAGGTTATATTGACTGTGCCAGTAAGTCTATTTTGCTCACCACCCCGGAGGGAAAAAGGATTAAGTATGTATCTAGGCATTCACCTACAAGGACTCAAGTACATTCTCTCACGGGAGTTGTTCAGGAGGAAGTGCCAGTAGTGAAGGATTATCCGGATGTGTTTCCAGAAGAATTGCCAGGAATGCCACCGGATAGAGATATAGAGTTTTTGATTGAACTTTTGCCAGGCACCGGGCCAATTTCTAAGAGACCATATAGGATGCTCGCAAAGGATTTGGAGGAGATAAAGAAACAGATTAAGGAGTTACTGGATAAAGGATTCATACGCTCAAGTTCTTCGCCTTGGGGTTCGCCAGTACTTCTAGTGGAGAAGAAGGATGGATCGTTAAGAATGGTTGTTGATTACCGTGTATTGAATGAAGTAACGATCAAGAATAAGTACCCATTACCAATGATCAATGATCTGTTCGATAGATTGGAAGGAGCTAAGATATTTTCCAAGATCGATCTGCGATCAGGGTACCATCAATTGAAGATCCGAGAGCAGGATATACCTAAGACGACCTTTACCACTAGGTATGGGTTGTACGAGTATACCGTTATGTCGTTTGGTCTGACGAACGCATCGGCATACTTTATGAACCTGATGAACAAAGTGTTTATGGAGTATTTGGATAAGTTCGTCGTAGTGTTCATAGATGATATATTGATTTTCTCGAAGGATGAAGAGGAGCATGCAGAGCATTTGCGTTTGGTATTGGAGAAGCTCAGAGAACATCAGTTATATGCCAAGTTTAGCAAATGCGAGTTTTGGTTGAAGGAAGTCGGATTTCTCGGACACGTTATATCCGGAGAAGGAATAGCAGTAGATCCCGCTAAGGTGGACACTGTGACCCATTGGGAAGCACCAACAATAGTTGGAGAGATCCGGAGTTTTCTTGGACTTGCAGGATACTACCGGATATTCATCGAGAATTTCTCGAGTATTGCAAAGACAATGACGGAGTTGTTAAAGAAGGACACCAAGTTCAGTTGGACAGAAGAACGTGAGGCCAGTTTTCAGGCATTAAAGAAACGTTTGGTCTCATCCCCTGTGTTGATTCTGCCAGATCAACATAAGGATTATGAGGTGTACCGCGACGCTTCACGTCGAGGACTTGGAGCAGTCCTTATGCAGGAAGGAAGAGTTGTTTCGTATGCTTCATGACAACTGAAACCTCATGAGCTAAACTATGCCACCCATGATTTGGAGTTAGCAGCTGTAGTGCATGCATTGAAGACGTGGAAACATTTTCTTATTGGGAACCATTGTGAAGTATATACGGATCACAAGAGTTTGAAGTATATATTCACTCAGAAGGAGTTGAATCTTAGGCAAAGGAGATGGCTGGAACTCATTAAGGATTATGACATGAGATTGCATTATCATCCCGGAAAGGCTAATGTAGTAGCCGGTGCGCTAAGCCGTAAGAGCCATGTCAATACCCTAATGATGGAGGAATTTCCAAAGGAGTTAGCCGAGGACCTACGAGAACTACGTTTGGAGATAGTTCCGAGAGGCTATGTAGCAACGCTAGAAATCCAGTCTACCCTGATGGATAAAATCAGAGAAGCTCAAAAAGCTGACAAGGAGGTTGTCGCTATAAAGGAGAGGATGAGTGAAGGAAAAGCTAAAGGTTTTCGTGAGGATGAACACGACACCCTATGTTTTGAGGATCGAATCTATGTGCCTAATGACCCGGAGATCAGGAAGTTGATTTTACGGGAGGCCCATGATTCACCATACTCGATTCATCCATGAAATACTAAGATGTATTTGGATTTGAAGGATATTTTCTGGTGGACCGGTATGAAGAAGGATATTGCGGAGTATGTAGCAGTTTGTGATGTATGTCAGAGAGTAAAGGCAGAACATCAGAAGCCAGCAGGATTGTTACAACCTATGCCAATACCCGAATGGAAGTGGGAGAAGCTTGGCATGGATTTTATCACCGGATTGCCCAGGACCAAAGTAGGATACGATTCAATCTGGGTAATAGTAGACCGATTGACGAAGGTAGCCCACTTTATTCCTGTGAAAACCACATATACCAGTGCAAAGTTGGCAAAGATATACATGACCAGAATTGTGTGTCTGCATGGAGTTCCGAGGAGCATCGTATCAGATAGAGGAACCCGGTTTACCTCAAAGTTCTGGAATCAGTTACATGAAACTTTGGGTACCAGACTAGAGTTTAGCACAGCGTTTCATCCACAGACAGATGGACAGACTGAAAGAGTCAATCAGATTTTGGAGGATATGCTGAGAGCATGTGCATTAGATTACAGATCTAGTTGGGATGACAACTTGCCATATGCGGAGTTCTCATACAGCAACAGTTACCAAGCCAGTTTGAAGATGGCACCGTTCGAGGCATTGTATGGAAGGAGATGCCGAACACCGTTGATGTGGGACAAAGTTGGAGACCGACAGTTGTTTGGACCAGACTTAATCAAAGAGTTTGAGGAGAAGGTGAAGTTGATTCGGGATAGACTGAAGGTAGCTCAGTCCAGGCAGAAGAGTTATGCAGACTCGAAGCGTAAGGAGATAACCTATGAGATCGGAGATAGAGCGTACTTGAGAGTATCGCCTCTGCGAGGAGTTAAACGTTTTGGAGTTAAAGGGAAGTTAGCCCCGAGATTTGTGGGACCTTACCGTGTTTTGGAACGCATGTGAGAGGTTGCCTATAAGTTGGAATTGCCCAAAGGATTGTCAGGAGTGCACGACGTGTTTCACATTTCGCAGCTTAAGAAGTGCCATGCGGAGATGGCCAATATACCGCTTAGAGACATAGTATCCCTGGAAGCAATTCAGTTGGACAGTGATCTGACCTACGAGGAGAAGCCTGTTAAGATTCTCGAATTTTCGAGCAGAGTCACCCGCAGTAAGGTTATCAAGTTTTGCAAAGTTCAGTGGAGTCACCGCACCGAGGAAGAAGCCACCTGGGAACGAGAAGATGATCTACGCAAGGAACACCCACACATGTTTTCTAGCCAAGTCGAATCTCGAGGGCGAGATTCATTCTAAAGGGGGTAGGTTTGTAACATCCCAAATTTTCAATTTGGAATGTTATACATAGATCATATTTGCATTTCATGCTGTTTGCATTTTTGTTTGTGGCGTTCCTCGAAATTCTAAGCAACTCAAGGACCTACGGAGAGAGTTGGGAATTTTACCGTTTTCGTATTTGAGTTTGCTCGAATACCGGTACGAGGACAGTGTGATTCTAATTATTTTTCTCTCCTAAAAATATTTCTAAATACAAAATATGAGCGGAGATAATATGACTTCTCCAAAATAACAGAAATAATGGAGGAAAAATGTTAAATCACTTTTGGTATTTTTCTGGATTTATTTGCGGATTTATTTGCATAGGAAAAATGTGTGTTTTTCAAAATTGCATTTAGGTCCGGGAAAAATGTTCATTTTGTCCTAAATATTATTAGAGGACGGTGAAAATTTATTTCGGAATTTTTGGAGTCCGTTTAGTATATCTTTCGTTAGTTTTTCTGCGCCAGGACTCTATTTAAAAAAAAAAGTGAATCGACTTAGACTCGTAGAGGAAAGGGACTCTGGGCTTTATAAGCCGCCACCCTGGCCCAAGTCGCCGCAAGCCGCCAGCCCGCCGCGCCCCGCAACCCTAGCGCCCCGCCGCCGCACCCCGCCGCCGCGCCGCACCTCCGCGCCGCCGCTGCATCCCGCCGCCCCGCAACACCCCGCCCCGCCGCCCCGCTAGCCACCGCCGGACCGCCGCTGCCGTCGCCGGAGATCCTGCCGGAGTTTGCAAGGTAGATGCCGTTTTTTTAGTAAGAACCGCTCGGTTTTTAAAAAAAACCATAGATATGTTTTATTAGATTAGATCAGATCGGTTTTCGTCGGTTTAGTTATTTAGCGGACGTTCGTCCATACGTTCGTTTTAATGAACAGTTTTCATTAGTTAGCCGCAGACAGCGAACGTTCGTTCGTTAGCCTGTTCGTCTGTTTTCTTTTTCGGGGTATTTATCCGCGATTTTTCCGATAGCGATTTCTGCCCTGATCTTGTTTTTCGTTTTTCTTTTCGCTCGAGAGTCGGAATCGGGTGATTAAAAATCCCAGATCTTCGTATCGATGCCCTCTTTACGTTTAATCAGCTTGAACAAAGTTTTGGCTACTGTAAAATTTGACTTTAGGCCAATTAGTAATCGGAGCTCGTTTCTTTTGCAGTTTGAGTTTCGTTGCTTCTTTCGAGTTGATTCTTTCTGCAAACCGGAGTTTTTAAGTTGAACTTTCTGGTTAGATCTCTTTTTTGAGTTTTACCCGTGCATTAGTTAAGTACTTATTATGTGCTTGTTTGATTGCGATAGAGTACCCGGAGTGCGCCGCTTGCTACTTTGAGTCTCTAGGCGGATCATCAGCAAGGCAAGTAACACTTTGATCATACTTTCCAATTACCCAGTTTTCATTGCATTAGTCCAACCCTCACACATTGCATGAGTAGGATCAATTAACTTGTGGGATTGGGAAGTAGTTGAGGTAGTACCTATTACCTGCATTACATTCAAACCTTTGGGAGTTACTTATACGTTTGTTGTTAGGACATGCTATGCTCGTAGACGTGGATTGGGTGAGTGAAATCCATGACAAATGTGAGTTTGTTAATTAATGGTTCAACTTAAGGTGGCAACATTAATACACATCTGGGTGGATTGAGGCATCTGGGTATTCTAGTGATTGCCTGTTTTTCTTTTGGACCGCCACCCAGGCTCAAAGGGATCATGAGATTTTTTATACTAGAAACGTCCGTGTGCAGCCACATGCCAATATGGGCTCTGGCATAGTTGAGTAAGTTGTGGGAAACCTTTCCTTGATGGGCTAGCAGATGTAGTGGGTTTTGTAGGTGTACCGGCCTATCTATCTGGTTAAGGGGACCTCTTCGGAAAGACTGTGTCTCGGTCATCCGTTTCTCAAACACCATGCAGTGCGAGAAACCAAATGGAGGCGATCGAGTCTTGTGGGGAAAAGTGCACAAACCTCTACAGAGTGTACAAACTGATCATGATTAGCCGTGTCCCCGGTTATGGACGTGTTGAGTATCTAGTACTTGGATTATCATGTGAATCTCATCATGTTACTCTAATTTAATTTTGTTGGGGTTAATGATTATTTTAATTGGGGTTGAGAGGATGTCTATCTTCTCAACAATGTTTCAACTACCATGATAGTTAATTAAAATCTATTCCTTTGAAGTAGGGAAAAATTGGCTTTACGCAAAAACTTAACCATAGAGCTTTCCACCGGCCATATTGCATATATTATAGCTTTACTTTCATTGCTCTCTTGTGTTACCTTGCCAGCATATTCCATGTGCTGACCCGTTTTCGGGCTGGAACGTTTCATGTTGCAGACTTTTCAGACGACGAGTAAGATGCCTTTTAGGTCGTGGTTCTATACTCGGTGATGCCGCTGGAGTTGATGGACTCACTTATCTTCCAAGCCTTCCGCTGTTATCGTGTTAGATGGCCTTCAGCCATATTTATTGTAATAAGTTCATCGTTGGACTATCGATGTAATAAGGGTGTGATTGCTACTCTGTTATAAATCCTTCAAGTACTGTGCGTGTCAGCATTACTGATCCAGGGATGACACTGATGCACAGAGATCAGACTGTTTGAGGTCTGGTCGCTACAGTATCAATCCAGTAGGAGACCACGCGCGAGTCCCTCGCACCTGCACAAACAAATAAGAACTTCACAGCCAACGCGATAAGGGGTTGTCAATCCCTTTACGGTCACTTACGAAAGTGAGATCTGATAGAGATGATAGTTTGATAATTTTTGGTATTTTTGGTTATAAGAACAGAAAGTAAAAGCGGAAAAGTAAAGTAGATTGTAGATTGATATGTGGAGAATAGACCCGAGGGCCATAGTGTTCTCTAGTGGCTTCTCTCATGATAGCGATATTCTACGGCGGGTAAACAAATTACTATCGAGCAATTGATAGAAAAGCGAATAATTATGAGACTATCTAGGAATGATCATTATATATAGGCATCACGTCTGAGACAAGTAGACCAAAACAATTCTGCATCTACTACTATTACTCCACACACTGACCGCTATCCAGCATGCATCTAGAGTATTAAGTTCATAAGAACGGAGTAACGCCTTAAGCAAGATGACATGATGTCGAGGGATAAACTCAAACTTAGTGATATAAACCCCATCTTTTTATCCTCGATGGCAACAATACATTACGTGCCTTGCTGCCCCTACTGTCACTGGGAAAGTACACCGGAAGATCGAACCCAAAGCCAAGTACTTCTCCCATTGCAAGAACTATAGATCTAGTAGGCCACACCAAACCAATAATTCGAAGAGACTTGCAAGGATATTATAATTATACATAGTTCAGAAAAGAACCAAATATTTCTCATAGATAATCTTGATCATAAACCCACAATTCATCGGATCTCGACAAACACACCGCAAAAAGATATTACATCGAATAGATCTCCTCGAAGACCGAGGAGAACTTGGTATTGAGATCCAAAGGGAGAGAAGAAGCCATCTAGATACTAGCTATGGACCCAAAGGTCTGTGGTAAACTACTCACAACTCATGGTGAGGCGATGATCATGATGTAGAAGCACTCCGTGGAAGATCCCCCCTCCAACGGAGCTCCGGAACAGGCCCCAAGATGGGATCTCACGGGAACAGAAGGTTGCGGCGGTGGAACTAGGGTTTTCTCTATTGTTCTAATAGTTTCGGGGTACGTAGGTATATATAGGAGAAAGGAGGGCACCGGGGGCCAGACGGGGTGCCCACGAGGCAGGGGGGCGCGCCCTATAGGGGGGTGCCCCCACCCTCGTGGACGCCACGTCAGCCCTACTCCGTGGTTCTCAAGTCTCCTATGCGTATTTTGCTCCAAAAATATCTCTCCCGAAGGGTTCATTCCGTTTGGACTCCGTTTGATATTCCTTTTCTGTAAAACCCTAAAACAGGCAAAAAACAACAATCTGGACAGGGCCTTTGGGTTAGTAGGTTAGCCCCAAAAAGATTATAAATGTTTATAACAAAGCCCGTTAAACATCCAAAACATCATAAATAATAGCATGGAACAATAAAAAGTTATAGATACGTTGGAGACGTATCATTGTCATTTGATGAACGGGATCACATCATTAGGAGAATGATGTGATGGACAAGACCCATCCGTTAGCTTAGCATAATGATCGTTCAGTTTTACTTCCATTCCTTTCTTCATGTCAAACACATATTCCTCCGACTATGAGATTATGCAACTCCCAAATGTCGAAGAAATGCCTTGTGTGCTATCAAACGTCACAACGTAACTGGGTGATTATAAAGATGCTCTACAGGTATCTCCAAAGGTGTTTGTTGGGTTGGCATATATCAAGAATAGGATTTGTCACTACGAGTATCGGAGAGGTATCTCTAGGCCCTCTCGGTAATACACATCATAATAAGCCTTGCAAGAAAATGACTAATGGTTTAGTCACGGGATGATGTATTACGAAACGAGTAAAGAGACTTGTTGGTAACGAGATTGAACTAGGTATGAAGATACCGACGATCGAATCTTGGGAAATTAACATACCGATGACAAAGGGAATAATGTATGTTGTCATTACGGTTTGACCGATAAAGATCTTCGTAGAATATGTGGGAGCCAATATGAGCATCCAGGTTTTGCTATTTGTTATTGACCAGAGAGGTGTCTTGGTCATGTCTACATAGTTCTCGAACCCGTAGGGTCCGCACGCTTAATGTTCGATGATGATTTGTATTAAGAGTTATGTGTTTTTGGTGACCAAAGATGGTTCGTAGTCCTGGATGAGATCACAGACATGACAAGGAGTCTCGATATGGCCGAGAGGTAAAGATTGATATATTGGATGATAGTATTCGGACACCGGTAGGGTTTCGAGGGGTACCGGGGGGCTACCAGAACCCCCCGGGGAAACTTATGGGCCTTATGGGCCATAAGAGGGAGGCACACCAGTCCACGTAGGGGTGGCGCGCCCCCTCCATGGAAGGAGGCCGAATTGGAGTAGGGGAGGGGCGCCACCCCCATTTCCTTCTTCTCCTCCACTCCTTCCTCATTTCCCCCTCCATGAGAAGGAAAAGATGGGGCCGAATTGTACTAGGAATAGGATTCGTAGTAGGACTCCCTCCCCTTAGCGCGCTCCCTATGGCTGCCTCCCTCCCTCTCCCTCCTTTATATACATGGGAGGGCACCCCTAGAACGCACATCAATTGTTACTAGCCGTGTGCGGTGCCCCCCTCCATAGTCTGCTCCTCAGGTCATATTGTCGTAGTGCTTAGGCAAAGCCCTGCGCGGATTACTTCACCATCACCGTCACCATGCCGTCGTGCTGACGAAACTCTCCCTCGACACTTTGCTAGATCAAGAGTTCGAGGGACATCATCGAGCTGAACGTGTGCAGAACTCGGATGTGCCGTACGTTCGGTGCTTGATCGGTTGAATCGAGAAGATGTTCGACTACATCAACCGCGTTAAGTAAATGCTTCCGCTTTCGGTCTACGAGGGTACTTGGAAACACTCTCCCCCTCTCGTTTATATGCATCTCCTAGATAGATCTTGTGTGAGCGTAGGATTTTTTTTGCAATTGCATCCTACGTTCCCCAACAGTGGCATCATGAGCCAGGTCTATGCGTAGATGATATGCACGAGTAGAACAAAAAGGAGTCGTGGGAGGTGATGTTCATACTGCTTACCACCAACGTCTTATTTTGATTCGGCGGTATTGTAAGATGAAGCGGCCCAGACCAACATTACATGACCTCGTTCATGAGACCGGTTCCACCGTTACGTGCAACTTGTTTGCATCAATGTGGCTAGCGGGTGTCTGTCTCTCTTGCTTTAGTTGAATTGAATTTGACTGCGGCCAGTCCTTGTTGAGGGTGAAAAAAGCAAACTTCATAAATTACCATTGTGGTTTTTGTGCCGCAGGTAAGAACGGTTCTTGCTAGAAGCCCGTAGCAGCCACGTAAACTTGCAACAACAAAGTAGAGGACATCTAACTTGTTTTTATAGGGCATGTTGTGATGTGATATGGTCAAGACGTGATGAGTTATACGTTATTGTATGAGATGATCATGTTTTGTAAAATATTGGCAATCGGCAGGAGCCTTATGGTTGTCTCTTTATTGTATGAATTGCGAACGCCATGTAATTGCTTTACTTTATCACTATGAGTTAGCGATAGTAGTAGAAGAAATAATTGGCGAGACGACCACGACGCTACGATGAAGATCATGGTGTCAAGCCGGTGACGATGGAGATCATGACGATGCTTTGCAGATGGAGATCAAACCTCAAGATGATGATGGCCATATCATGTCACATATTTTGATTGCATGTGATGTTTATCTTTTTATGCATCTTATTACGCTTAGAACGATGGTAGCATTATAAGATGATCCCTTACTAAAATTTCAAGGCACATGTGTTCTCCATGAGTATGCACCGTTGCGACAGTTCGTCATGTCGAGACACCACGTGATGATCGGGTGTGGGAAGCTCTACGTTCACATACAACGGGTGTAAGACAGTTTTGCACATGCAGAATACTCGGGTTAAACTTGACGATCCTAGCATGTAGAAACATGGCCTCGGAACACTGGAGACCCAAAGGTTGAACGTTAATCATATAGTAGTATGATCAACATAAGATGTTTACCATTGAAAGCTACTCCATCTCACGTGATGATCGGACATGCTTTAGTTGATTTGGATCACGTGATCATTTAGATGACTTGAGGGATGTCTATCTAAGTGGGAGTTCTTTAGTAATATGATTAATTGAACTTAATTTATCATGAACTTAGTCTTGATAGTTTTTGTATATCTATGTTGTAAATCAATGGCCTGTGCTACCGTTCCATTGAATTTTAATGCGTTCCTAGATAAAGCTAAGCTGAAAGATGATGGTAGCAACTACACGGATTGGGTCTGTAACTTGAGGATTATCCTCATTGTTGCACAGACGAATTATGTCCTTGAAGCACCGCTAGGTGACAAGCCCCCTCCCGCTAACGTGGATGCTTTGAATGTCTAGCACACGCGGTCTGATGACTACTCTGCAGTTCTTTATGCCATGCTTTTCGGCTAAGAATCGGGACTTCAAAGACGTTTTGAACGTCATGGAGCATATGAGATGTTCCAAGAGTTGAAGTTAATATTTCAAGCAAATGCCCGAGTTGAGAGATATGAAGTCTCCATCAAGTTCTATAGCTGCAATATGGAGGAGAACAGTTCTGTCAAGTGAACACATACTCAAAATGTCTGGGTACCATAACCACATGACTCAGCCGAGAGTTAATATCCCAGATGATAGTGTTACTGATAGAGTTCTTCAATCACTGTCACCAAGCTATAAAGGCTTGGTGATGAGCTATAATATGCAAGGGATGGAGAAGACAATTCCCAAACTCTTCGCAATGCTCAAAGCTATGGAGGTAGAAATCAAAAAGGAGCATCAAGTGTTGATGGTTAACAAGAGAACTAGTTTCAAGAAAAAGGGCAAGGGAAAGAAAGGGAACTTCAAGAAAAATAGCAAGCCAGTTGCTACTCCCAGGAAAAACCCAAGTCTGGAGCCCGGCCTGAAACTGAGTGCTTCTACTGCAAAGGGGCTGGTCACTGGAAACAGAACTGCCCCAAGCCCGTAGGGTACGCACGCTTAACGTTCGATGACAATCGGTATTATGAGTTTATGAGTTTTGATGTACCGAAGGTAGTTCGAAGTCCTGGATGTGATCACAGACATGACGAGGAGTCTCGGAATGTCCGATACATAAAGATTGATATATTGGACGACTATATTTGGACACCGGAAGTGTTCCTGGTGTTATCGGATAAAACCGGAGTGCCGGAGGGGTTACCGGAACCCCTCCGGGGGAGTATGGGCCATAGTGGGCCATGAGGGAAAAGAGAGAGGCAGCCCACTAGGGCTGGCCACACTCCCCCCTAGGGAATCCTAGTTGGACTAGGACTGGGGGGAGGCGCCCCTCTCCTTCCTTCTCCTCTTCTTCTTCCTTTTCTACTCCTAGTAGGAATAGGAAAGGGGGATTCCTACTCCTACTAGGAGTAGGAATCCTACTCCTGGGGCCCTACATGGCCAGCTGGCCCTCCCCCCTTGCTCCTTTATATACGAGGGCAGGGGGGCACACAAGGACACACAAGCAACATTATTTTCGTCGTGTGTGGTGCCCCCCTCCACAGAAACACACCTTGGTCATATCGTTGTAGTGCTTTGGCGAAGCCCTGCGTCGGTAACTTCATCATCTCCGTCAGCACACCATCGTGCTGACGAAACTCTCCCGTGAAGCTCAACTGGACCAAGAGCTCATGGGACGTCATTGAGCTGAACGTGTGCTAAACGCGGAGGTGCCGTACGTTCGGTGCTTGGATCGGTTGGATCGCAAAGACGTTCGACTACATCAACCGCGTCACTAGACGCTTCCATTTTCGGTCTACGAGGGTACATAGACACACTCTCCCCTCTCGTTGCTATGCATCTAGTAGATAGATCTTGCGTGATCGTAGGAAATGTTTTGAATACTACGTTCTCCAACAGTGGCATCAAGAGCCAGGTCTATGCATAGATGATATGCACGAGTAGAACACAATGAGTTGTGGGCGATAATAATCATACTGATTACCAGCATGTCATACTTTGATTCGGCGGTATTGTGAGATGAAGCAGCCCGGACCGACATTACGCGTACGCTTACGCGAGACTAGTTTCACTGTTACGAGCACTCGTTGCTTAAAGGTGACTGGCGGGTGTCTTTCTCTCTCACTTTAGTTGAATCGAGTGTGGCTACGCCCGGTCCTTGTGAAGGTTAAAACAACACATACTTGACGAAAAATCCTTGTGGTTTTTGTATGCGTAGCTAAGAACGGTTCTTGTTAAGCCCGTAACAGCCACGTAAAACTTGCAACAACAAAGTAGAGGACGTCTAACTTGTTTTTGCAGGGCATGTTGTAATGTGATATGGTCAAGACGTGATGAGTTATACGTTATTGTATGAGATGATCATGTTTTGTAAAGTTATCAGCAACCGGCAGGAGCCTTATGGTTGTCTCTTTATTGTATGAATTGCGACGGCCATGTAATTGCTTTACTTTATCACTATGAGTTAGCAATAATAGTAGTAGCAATAGTTGGCGAGATGACCATGACGCTACGATGAAGATCATGTTGTCTATCCGGTGACGATGGCGATCATGACGATGCTTTGGAGATGGAGATCAAAAGCACAAAATTATGATGGCCATATCATGTCACATATTTTGATTGCATGTGATGTTTATCTTATTTTGCTTCTTATTTTTCTTAGAACGACGGTAGCATTATAAGATGATCCCTTACAAAATTTCAAGGTACAAGTGTTCTCCCTGAGTATGCACCATTGCGAAAGTTCGTCGTGCCGAGACACCACATGATGATCGGGTGTGATAAGCTCTACGTTCAAATACAACGGGTGTAAGACAATTTTGCACATGTAGAATATGATGGAAATATGCCCTAGAGGCAATAATAAATTTATTATTTATTTCCTTATATCATGATAAATGTTTATTATTCATGCTAGAATTGTATTAACCGGAAACTTAATACATATGTGAATACATAGATAAAACAGAGTGTCCCTAGTATGCCTCTACTAGACTAGCTCATTGATCAAAGATGGTTATGTTTCCTAGCCATAGACATGAGTTGTCATTTGATCAACGGGATCACATCATTAGGAGAATGATCTGATGGACAAGACCCATCCGTTAGCTTAGCACTATGATCGTTTAAGTTTTACTGCTATTGCTTTCTTCATGACTTATACATGTTCCTATGACTATGAGATTATGCAACTCCCGAATACCGGAGGAACACTTTGTGTGCTACCAAACGTCACAACGTAATTGGGTGATTATAAAGGTACTCTACAGGTGTCTCCAAAGGTACTTGTTGGGTTGGCGTATTTCGAGATTAGGATGTGTCACTCCGATTGTCGAAGAGGTATCTCTGGGCCCACTCGGTAATGCACATCACTATAAGCCTTGCAAGCATTGCAGCTAATGAGTTAGTTGCGGGATGATGTATTACGGAACGAGTAAAGAGACTTGTTGGTAACGAGATTGAACTAGGTATTGAGATACCGACGATCGAATCTCGGGCATGTAACATACTGATGACAAAGGGAACAACGTATGTTGTTATGCGGTTTGACCGATAAAGATCTTCGTAGAATATGTAGGAGCCAATATGAGCATCTAGGTTCCGCTATTGGTTATTGACCGGAGATGAGTCTCGGTCATGTCTACATAGTTCTCGAACCCATAGGGTCCGCACGCTTAACGTTTGATGACGATCGGTATTATGAGTTTATGAGTTTTGATATACCGAAGGTAGTTCGGAGTCCCGGATGAGATCACGGACATGACGAGGAGTCTCGGAATGTCCGAGACATAAAGATTGATATATTGGACGACTATATTCGGACACCGGAAGTGTTCCGGAAAAGTTTCGGATTTAACTGGATTGCCGGAGGGGGTTACCGGAACCCCCTACGAGGGGGGATGGTCCATAGTGGGCCTTGAGGAAAGGAGAGAGGCAGCCCATAGAGGCTGGCCGGCGCCCCACCAGGGGATCCTAGTTGGACTAGGATTGGAGGGGCGCCACCTCTCCCTCTCTTTCTTTTTCCCTCTCTTCCTTCTTGGTGGACTCCTACTAGGAATAGGATTGCAATCCTATTCCTAGTAGGATTGCCCTAGCCGCACCATAGGAGGCCGGCCGGCCCTCCCCTCTTGCTCCTTTATATACGGGGGCAGGGGGGCACCCAAAGAAACACAATTTGAATTGTTCCAGCCGTGTGCGGTGCCCCCCTCCACAGAAACACACCTCGGTCATACCGTTGCAGTGCTTAGGCGAAGCCCTGCGCCGGTAGATACATCATATCCGTCACCACGCCGTCGTGCTGACGAAACTCTCCCGTGAAGCTCAACTGGATCAAGAGCTCGTGGGACGTCATCAAGCTGAACGTGTGCTGAACACGGAGGTGCCGTACGTTCGGTGCTTGATCGGTTGGATCGCGAAGAAGTTCGACTACATCAACCGCGTCACTTGACGCTTCCGCTTCTGGTCTACGAGGGTACGTAGACACACTCTTCCCTCTCGTTGCTATGCATGTGGTAGATAGATCTTGCGTGATCGTAGGAAGATTTTAAAATACTACGTTCCCCAACAGTGGCATCATGAGCCAGGTCTATGCGTAGATGATATGCACGAGTAGAACACAAGTGAGTTGTGGACGATACTAGTCATACTGCTTACCAGCATGTCATACTTTGATTCGGCGGTATTGTTGGATGAAGCGACCCGGACCGACATTACGCGTACGCTTACGCGAGACTGGTTCTATCGACGTGCTTCGCACACAGGTGGCTGGCGGGTGTAAGTTTCTCCAACTTTAGTTGAATCAAGTGTGGCTACGCCCGGTCCTTGTGAAGGTTAAAACAACACATACTTGACGAAATATCGTTGTGGTTTTGTATGCGTAGGTAATAACGGTTCTTGCTAAGCCCGTAGCAGCCACGTAAAACTTGCAACAACAAAGTAGAGGACGTCTAACTTGTTTTTGCAGGGCATGTTGTGATGTGATATGGTCAAGACATGATGAGTTATACGGTTTTGTATGAGATGATCATGTTTTGTAATGTTATCGGCAACTGGCAGGAGCCATATGGTTGTCGCTTTATTGTATGAAATGCAATCGCCATGTAATTGCTTTACTTTATCACTAAGCGGTAGCGATAGTCGTAGAAGCAATAGTTGGCGAGACGACAACGATGCTACGATGGAGATCAAGGTGTCGCGCCGGTGACGAAGGTGATCATGACGGTGCTTTGGAGATGGAGATCAAAAGCACAAGATGATGATGGCCATATCATGTCACATATTTTGATTGCATGTGATGTTTATCTTATTATGCTTCTTATTTTGCTTAGAACGACGGTAGCATTATAGGATGATCCCTTACTAAATTTCAAGGTATAAGTGTTCTCCCTGAGTATGCACCGTTGCGAAAGTTCGTCGTGCCGAGACACCACGTGATGATCGGGTGTGATAAGCTCTACGTTCAAATACAACGGGTGTAAGCCAGTTTTGCACACGCAGAATAGTCGGGTTAAACTTGACGAGCCTAGCATATGCAGATATGGCCTCGGAACACTGGAGACCGAAAGGTCGAGCGTGAATCATATAGTAGATATGATCAACATAAGATGTTCACCATTGAAACTACTCCATCTCACGTGATGATCGGACATGGTTTAGTTGATTTGGATCACGTGATCATTTAGATGACCGGAGGGATGTCTATCTAAGTGGGAGTTCTTTAATTAATATGATTAACTTGAACTTTAATTTATCATGAACTTAGTCTTGGTAGTATTAGCATATCTATGTTGTAGATCAATAGCTCGCGATGTTGCTCCCCGTTTATTTTATATGTTCCTAGAGAAAACTAAGTTGAAAGATGTTAGTAGCAATGATGCGGAATTGTTCCATGATCTGAGGATTATCCTCATTGCTGCACAGAAGAATTATGTCCTTGATGCACCGCTAGGTGACAGACCTATTGCAGGAGCAGATGCAGACGTTATGAACGTTTTGACAAAAGCTCGGTATGATGACTACTTGATAGTTTAAGTGCACCATGCTTTACGGCTTAGAACCGGGACTTCAAAAACGTTTTGAACGCCACGGAGCATATAAGATGTTCCAAGAGTTGAAATTAGTATTTCATACTCATGCCTGTGTCGAGAGGTATGAGACCTCTGACAGTACTTTGCCTACAAGATGGAGGAGAATAGCTCAACCTGTGAGCATGTGCTCAGATTGTCTGGGTACTGCAATTGCTTGAATCAAGTGGGAGTTAATCTTCCAGATAAGATAGTAATTGACAAAGTTCTCTAGTCACTATCACCAAGTTAGTAGAACTTCGTGATGAACTATAATATGCAAGGGATGACGAAAGTAATTCCCGAGCTCTTCGCGATGCTGAAATCGGCGAAAGTAGAAATCAAGAAAGAGCATCAAGTGTTGATGGTTAACAAGACCACTTGTTTCAAGTAAAGGGCAAAGGGATAGAAGGGGAACTTCGAGAAGAATGACAAGCAAGTTGTCACTCCCATGAAGAAACCCAAAGCTAAACTCAAGCCTGAAACTAAGTGCTTCTACTGCAAAGGAAATGCTCACTGGAAGTGGAACTGCCCTAGATACTTGGCGGATAAGAAGGATGGCAAAGTGAACAAAGGTATATTTGATATACAGATTATTGATGTGTATTTTACTAGTGTTCATAGCAACACCTCGGTATTTGATACTGGTTTAGTTGCTAAAGAGTAGTAACTCGAAATGGGAGTTGCATAATGAACAGAAACTAGTTAAAAGATGAAGTGACGATGTGTATTGGAAGTAGTTCCAAGATTGATATGATAATCATCGCACACTCCCTATACTTTCGGGATTAGTGTAAAACCTAAATAAATGTTATTTGGCATTTGCGTTGAGCATGAATATGATTTGATCATATTTGTTGCAATACGATTATTCATTTAAAGTCATAGAATAGTTGTTATTCTGTTTACATGAATAAAACCTTCGATGGTCATACACCCAATGAAAATAGTTTGTTGGATCTCGATCGTGGTGATACACATATTCATAATATTGAAGCCAAAAGATGCAAGGTTAATAATGATAGTGCAACTTATTTGTGGCACTGCTGTTTAGGTCATAATGGTGTAAACGCATGAAGAAACTCCATAGTGATGGACTTTTGGAATCACTTGATTATGAATCACTTGGTGCTTGCGAACCATGCCTCATGGGCAAGATGACTAAAACTCCGTTCTCCGGAACAATGGATCGAGCAACAGATTTGTTGGAGATCATACATACAGATGTATGTGGACCAATGAGTGTTGAAGCTCGCGGCGGGTATCGTTATTTTCTGACCTTCACTGATGATTTGAGCAGATATGGGTATATCTACTTAAGGAAGCACAAGTCTAAAACATTTGAAAAGTTCAAAGAATTTCATAGTGAAGTGGAGAATCATCGTAACAAGAAAATAAGAGTTTCTACGATATGATCATAGAGGTAAAATATTTGAGTTAGCGAGTTTGGCCTTCAGTAAAAACAATGTGAAATAGTTTCACTACTCACGCCACCTGGAACACCATAGTGTAATGGTGTGTCCGAACGTCATAACCGTACTTTATTAGATATGGTGCGATCGATGATGTCTCTTACCGATCTACCACTATCGCTTTTGGGGTTATGCATTAGAGACAGATACATTCACGTTAAATAGGGCACCATCTAAATCCGTGGAGATGACACCGTATGAACTGTGGTTTGACGAGAAACCTAAGCTGTCATTTCTTTAAGTTTGGGACTGCGATGCTTATGTGAAAAAGTTTCAACATGATAAGCTCGAACCCAAATCGGAGAAGTAAATCTTCATAGGATACCCAAAAGAAACTGTTGGGTACACCTTCTATCACAGATCCGAAGGCAAGGTCTTTGTTGCTAAGAGTGGATCCTTTCTAGAGAAGGAGTTTCTCTCGAAAGAAGTGAGTGGGAGGAAAGTGGAACTTGATGAGGTAATTGTACCTTCTCCCGAATTGGATAGTAGTACATCACAGAAACTGGTTCCAGTGATTCCTACACCAATTAGTGAGGAAGCTAATGATGATGATCATGAAACTTCGGATCTAGTTACTGCTGAACTTCGTAGATCAACCAGAGTACGTTCCGCACCAGAGTGGTACAGCAACCTGGTTCTAGAAGTCATGTTACTGGACCATGATGAACCTACGAACTATGAGGAAGCGATGATGAGCCCAGATTCCGCAAAATGGCTTGAGACCATGAAATCTGAGATGGGATCCATGTATGAGAACAAAGTGTGGACTTTGGTTGACTTGCCCGATGGTTGGCAAGCCATCGAAAATAAATGGATCTTGAAGAGGAAGACTGACGCTGACAGTAATGTTACTGTTTACAAAGCTCGACTTGTTGCGAAAGTTTTTCAACAAGTTCAAGGAGTTGACTACGATGAGACTTTCTCACCCGTAGCGATGCTTAAGTCTGTCCGAATCATGTTAGCAATTGCCACATTTTATGAAATCTGGCAAATGGATAACAAAACTGTATTCTTTAATGGATTTATTAAAGAAGACTTGTATATGATGCAACCAGAAGGTTTTGTCAATCCTAAAGGTGCTAACAAAATGTGCAAGCATCTCGGAGTTGGAATATACGCTTTGATAAGTTGATCAAAGCATATAGATTTATACAGACTTGCGGTGAAGCCTGTATTTACAAGAAGTGAGTGGGAGCACTACAACCTTTCTGATAAGTATATGTGAATGACATATTGTCGATCAGAAATGATGTAGAATTTTCTGGAAAGCATAAAGGAGTGTTTAAAAGGAGTTTTTCAAAGAAAGACCTCGGTAAAGCTGCTTGCATATTGGGCATCAAAATCTATAGAGATAGATCAAGACACTTGATAAGACTTTCGATGAGTACATACCTTAATAAGATTTTGAAGTAGTTCAAAATGGATCAGTCAAAGAAGGAGTTCTTGCCTGACTTGTAAGGTGTGAAGTTGAGTAAGACTCAAAGCCAGACCACGACAAAAAAAATATAGAGAGAATGAAAGTCATTCCCTATGCCTCAGCCATAGGTTCTATAAAGTATGCCATGTTGTGTACCAAACATGTTGTGTACCTTGCCATGAGTTTGTCAAGGGGGTACAATAGTGATCCAGGAGTAGATCACTGTACAGCGGTCAAAATTATCCTTAGTAACTGGATGACTAAGGAAATGTTTCTCGATTATGGAGGTGATAAAGAGTTCGTCGTAAAGGGTTACGCCGATGCAAGCTTTGACACTAATTCCAGCTGACTCTAATTATCAATCTGGATGCGTATTGAAAGTGGGAGCAATTAGCTAGAGTAGCTCCATGCAGAGCATTGTAGACACATAGACATTTGCGAAATACATACGGATCTGAATGTGACAGACCCGTTGACTAAACTTCTCTCACGAAGCAAAACATGATCACACCTTAGTACTCTTTGGGTGTTAATCACATAGCGATGTGAACTAGATTATTGACTCTAGTAAACCCTTTGGGTATTAATCACATGACGATGTGAACTATCGGTATTAAATCACATGGCGATGTGAACTAGATTATTGACTCTAGTGCAAGTGGGAGACTGATGGAAATATGCCCTAGAGGCAATAATAAAGTTATTACTTATTTCCTTATATCATGATAAATGTTTATTATTCATGCTAGAATTGTATTAACCGGAAACTTAATACATGTGTGAATACATAGACAAAACAGAGTGTCCCTAGTATGCCTCTACTAGACTAGCTTATTGATCAAAGATGGTTATGTTTCCTAGCCATAGACATGAGTTGTCATTTGATCAACGGGATCACATCATTAGGAGAATGATCTGATGGACAAGACCCATCCGTTAGCTTAGCACTATGATCGTTTAAGTTTTACTGCTATTGCTTTCTTCATGACTTATACATGTTCCTATGACTATGAGATTATGCAACTCCCGAATACCGGAGGAACACTTTGTGTGCTACCAAACGTCACAACGTAACTGGGTGATTATAAAGGTACTCTACAGGTGTCTTCGAAGGTACTTGTTGGGTTGGCGTATTTCGAGATTAGGATTTGTCACTCCGATTGTCGAAGAGGTATCTCTGGGCCCACTCGGTAATGCACATCACTATAAGTCTTGCAAGCATTGCAGCTAATGAGTTAGTTGCGGGATGATGTATTACGGAACGAGTAAAGAGACTTGTTGGTAACGAGATTGAACTAGGTATTGAGATACCGACGATCGAATCTCGGGCATGTAACATACAGATGACAAAGGGAACAACGTATGTTGTTATGCGGTTTGACCGATAAAGATCTTCGTAGAATATGTAGGAGCCAATATGAGCATCCAGGTTCCGCTATTGGTTATTTACCGGAGATGAGTCTCGGTCATGTCTACATAGTTCTCGAACCCGTAGGGTCCGCACGCTTAACGTTTGATGACGATCGGTATTATGAATTTTTGAGTTTTGATGTACCGAAGGTAGTTCGGAGTCCCGGATGAGATCACGGACATGACGAGGAGTCTCGGAATGTCCGAGACATAAAGATTGATATATTGGACGAATATATTCGGACACCGGAAGTGTTCCGGAAAAGTTTCGGATTTAACTGGATTGCCGGAGGGGGTTACCGGAACCCCCTACGAGGGGGCATGGTCGATAGTGGGCCTTGAGGAAAGGAGAGAGGCAGCCCATAGAGGCTGGCCGGCGCCCCACCAGGGGATCCTAGTTGGACTAGGATTGGAGGGGCGCCACCTCTCCCTCTCTTTCTTTTTCCCTCTCTTCCTTCTTGGTGGACTCCTACTAGGAATAGGATTGCAATCCTATTCCTAGTAGGATTGCCCTAGCCGCACCATAGGAGGCCGGCCGGCCCTCCCTTCTTGCTCCTTTATATACGGGGGCAGGGGGGCACCCAAAGACACACAAGTTGAATTGTTCCAGCCGTGTGCGGTGCCCCCCTCCACAGAAACACACCTCGGTCATACCGTTGCAGTGCTTAGGCGAAGCCCTGCGCCGGTAGATACATCATATCCGTCACCACGCCGTCGTGCTGACGAAACTCTCCCGTGAAGCTCAACTGGATCAAGAGCTCGTGGGACGTCATCAAGCTGAACGTGTGCTGAACGCGGAGGTGCCGTACGTTCGGTGCTTGATCGGTTGGATCGCGAAGAAGTTCGACTACATCAACCACGTCACTTGACACTTCCGCTTCCGGTCTACGAGGGTACGTAGACACACTCTTCCCTCTCGTTGCTATGCATGTGGTAGATAGATCTTGCGTGATCGTAGGAAAATTTTAAAATACTACGTTCCCTAACAGAATACTCGGGTTAAGCTTGACG
This sequence comes from Secale cereale, assembly GCA_902687465.1. Taxonomy (NCBI): domain Eukaryota; kingdom Viridiplantae; phylum Streptophyta; class Magnoliopsida; order Poales; family Poaceae; genus Secale; species Secale cereale. The sequence continues at coordinate 252,564,018 of LR738711.1, forward strand.
AGCCTAACATGTACAGACATGGCCTCGGAACACTGGAGACCAAAAGGTCGAGCGTGAATCATATAGTAGATATGATGAACATAAGATGTTGACCATTGAAAACTACTCCGTCTCACGTGATGATCGGACATGGTTTAGTTGATTTGGATCACGTGATCATTTAGATGACTAGAGGGATGTCTATCTAAGTGGGAGTTCTTTAGTAATATGATTAATTGAACATTAATTTATCATGAACTTAGTCCTAATAGTTTTTGCATATCTATGTTGTTGTAGATCAATGGCCCGTGCTACCGTTCCCTTGAATTTTAATGCGTTCCTAGAGAAAGCTAAGTTGAAAGATGATGGTAGCAATTACACAGACTGGTCCGTAACTTGAGGATTATCCTCATTGCTGCACAGGAGAATTATGTCCTTGAATCACCGCTAGGTGACAACTGCCCTCCCGCTAATGTAGACACTTTGAACGTCTGGCAGACGCGGTCTGATGACTACTCGATAGTTCAGTGTGCCATGTTTTACGGCTTAGAACCGGGACTTCAATGACGTTTTGAACGTCATGGAGCATATGAGATGTTCCAGGAGTTGTAGTTAATATTTCAAGCAAATGCCCGAATTGAAAGATATGAAGTCTCCAATAAGTTCTACAGCTGCAAGATGGAGGAGAACAGTTCTATCAGTGAACACTTGCTCAGCATGTCTGGGTACTACAATCATATGACTCAACTTGGTTGAAAAGTTGACGAAGATAGTGTTATTGATAGAGTTCTTCAATCACTGCCACCAAGCTATAAAGGCTCTGTGATGACCTATAACATGCAAGGGATGCAAAAGACAATTCCCGAGCTCTTCGCTATGCTCAAAGCTGCGGAGGTAGAAATCAAAAAGGAGCATCAAGTGTTGATGGTTAACAAGACCACTAGTTTCAAGAAAAAGGGCAAGGGAAAGAAGGGAAACTTCAAGAACAATAGCAAGACCATTGCTACTCCCACAAAGAAACCCAAGTCTAGAGCCAAGCCTGAAACTGAGTGCTTCTACTATAAAGGGACTTGACACTGGAAGCGGAACTGCCCCAAGTATTTGGCGGATAAGAAGGATGGCAAAATGAACAAAGGTATATGTGAAATACATGTTATTGATGTGTACCTTACTAATGCTCGTAGTAGCACCTGGGTATTTGATACTAGTTCGGTTGCTAATATTTGTAACTCGAAACAGGGGCTACAGATTAAATGAAGATTATCTAAGGACGAGGTGACGATGCGCGTGGGAAATGGTTCCAAAGTCGATGTGATCGCCGTTGGCACGCTACCTCTACGTCTACCTTCGGGATTAGTTTTAGACGTAAATAATTGTTATTTGGTGCCAGCGTTAAGCATGGACATTATATCTGGATCTTGTTTATTGTGAGACGGTTATTCATTTAAATCTAAGAATAATGGTTGTTCTATTTATATGAGTAATATCTTTTATGGTCATGCACCCTTGAAGAGTGGTCTATTCTTGTTGAAGCCAAAAGATGCAAGGTTAATAATGATAGTGCAACTTATTTGTGGCACTGCCGTTTAGGTCATATTGGTGTAAAGCGCATGAAGAAACTCCATACTGATGGACTTTTGGAATCACTCGGTTATGAATCACTTGGTGCTTGCAAACCATGTCTCATGGGCAAGATGACTAAGACTCCGTTCTCTGAAACAATGGAGCGAACAACTGATTTGTTGGAAATCATACATACTGATGTATGTGGACTAATGAGTGTTGAGGCTCGCGGCGGGTATCATTATTTTCTGACCTTCACTGATGATTTGAGCAGATATGGGTATATCTACTTGATGAAACACAAGTCTAAAATATTTGAAAAGTTCAAAGAATTTCAGAATAAAGTAGAGAATCATCGTAACAAGAAAATAAAGTTTCTACGATCTGATCGTGGGGGCGAATATTTGAGTTATGAGTTTGGTCTTCATTTGAAACAACATGGAATACTTTCACAACTCACACCACCCGGAACACCACAGCGTAATGGTGTGTCCAAACATCGTAACCGTAATTTATTAGATATGGTGCGATCTATGATGTCTCTTACCAATTTACCACTATCGTTTTGGGGTTATGCTTTAGAGACAACTGCATTCATGTTAAATAGGGTAGCATCTAAATCCATCGAGACGACGCCTTATGAACTATGGTTTGGCAAGAAACCAAAGTTGTCATTTCTTAAAGTTTGGGGCTGCGATGCTTATGTGAAAAAGCTTCTGTAGGATCGAAGAAGTAGGTCTAGAGGGGGGGGGGTGATTAGACTACTTGACAAGATAAAAAAAAATCTGCCTTTTGGGTGTGCAAAGTTTTAGGCAGTTTTGCAATTAAGATCAAGTCAAGTAACACACTATACATGCAATTCTAGAGTATGGGCAGCGGAAAGTAAATTGCATATATAGTAAATGGAAGTGGAGAAGATCAAACGCAGTTTGGTGACACGGAGATTTTTGTCGTGGTTCCGATAGGTGGTGCTATCGTACATCCACGTTGATGGAGACTTCAACCCACGGAGGGTAACGGCTGCGCGAGTCCACGGAGGGCTCCACCCACGAAGGGTCCACGAAGAAGCAACCTTGTCTATTCCATCACGGCCTACGCCCACGGAGGACTAGCCTTACTCGGGGTAGATCTTCACGAAGTAGGCGATCTCCTTGCCCTTACAAACTTCTTGGTTCAACTCCACATCATCAAGACGGAGGCTCCCAAGCGACACCTAACCAATCTAGGAGGCACCACCCCCCAAAAGGTAATAGACGGTGTTGATGATGATGAACTCCTTGCTCTTGTGCTTCAGATGATAAACTCCCCAACACTCAACTCTCCTCACTGATATGGCTGTGGTGGAGGAAAGGTTTGAGTGGAAAGCAACTTGGGAAGGCTAGAGATCAAGTTTCATATGGTAGGAATGGAATGGCTTGATCTCAACACAAGGGTAGGTGGTTCACTTCTCAGAAAGTGTATGATATGAGTGGTAGACTTTCTGATGGCTCTCCTCACGAATGAGGAGGGGGTGGAGGGGTATATATAGCCTCCACACAAAATCCAACCGTTACACACACATTTGACCAATCTCGGTCAGACCGAAGTGAAAACTCGGTCAGACCGAAAGTTCAAATATAGTGAACGTTGGGATTTTCGGTGGGACCGAAAATACCATCTCGGTGAGACCGAAGTGAGTCAAAGGTTGGGGTTTGCCATTTCGGTGAGACCGAAAACATAAACTCGGATATTCCGAATTGATGTCAACTGACCACAGAAGGTTGGCAGCCCTTTTTCGGTGAGACCGAAACTCAGAATCGGTTTGACCGAGAAGCTAGGGTTTGGAGAAACAACTGAAGTGGTTCATCTCGGTGGGACTGAGTTGGAGAAATCGGTGTGACCGAGATTACTTATGGGTGTGTGTTAAGTAGTGAATAGTGCTGATAGTTGAGGGAGTTAGATCACCAAGCACTTGAGCAACAAGAACATTAACACAACCTCATCCCCTTTTAATAGTATTGGCTTTTCCTATGGACTCAATGTGATCTTTGATCACTAAACCAAAAATAGAGTCTTGAGCTTTTGCCAATGCTTGTCTTAGCATTTTGAGGGGTCCACTTCTTCAGACATTTCCATACCCATATCATCGAACTTTTCTGAAATGATTCTCAAGATAATATTAGTTCAATGATATATATGTTGTAGGATCGAAAGTAGGTCTAGAGGGGGGGTGATTAGACTACTTGACAATATAAAAAATCTGCCTTTAGATCATGCAATGTTTTTGGCAGTTTCACAAACAAGATCAGTTCAAGTAACACCCTACACATGCAATTCTAGAGTATATGCAGCGGAAAGTAAATTGCACATGTAAAAGAGAGGTGGAGAAGATCAAACGCAGTTTGGTGACACGGAGATTTTTGTCGTGGTTCCGATAGGTGGTGCTATCGTACATCCACGTTGATGGAGACTTCAACCCACGGAGGGTAACGGCTGCGCGAGTCCACGGAGGGCTCCACCCACGAAGGGTCCACGAAGAAGCAACCTTGTCTATTCCATCACGGCCTACGCCCACGGAGGACTAGCCTTACTCGGGGTAGATCTTCACGAAGTAGGCGATCTCCTTGCCCTTACAAACATCTTGGTTCAACTCCACATCATCAAGACGGAGGCTCCCAAGCGACACCTAACCAATCTAGGAGGCACCACCCCCCAAAAGGTAATAGACGGTGTTGATGATGATGAACTCCTTGCTCTTGTGCTTCAGATGATAAACTCCCCAACACTCAACTCTCCTCACTGATATGGCTGTGGTGGAAGAAAGATTTGAGTGGAAAGCAACTTGGGAAGGCTAGAGATCAAGTTTCATATGGTAGGAATGGAATGGCTTGATCTCAACACAAGGGTAGGTGGTTCACTTCTCAGAAAGTGTATGGTAGAAGTGGTGGTACTTTCTGATGGCTCTCCTCACGAATGAGGAGGGGGTGGAGGGGTATATATAGCCTCCACACAAAATCCAACCGTTACACACACATTTGACCATCTCGGTCAGACCGAAGTTAAAACTCGGTCAGACCGAAAGTTCAAATATAGTGAACGTTGGGATTTTCGGTGGGACCAAAAATACCATCTCGGTGAGACCGAAAGTGTATCTGATATGAACGTTGGAGATTTCGGTGAGACCGAGAAAGAAAACTCGGTTGGACCGATTTGAGAAAGAGTAGGAACATGCCAGCATCGGTTTGACCGAAAATGAATTATCGGTGCGACTGATTTGAGTCAAGGCAGAACCTTGCCCATTTCGGTGAGACCGATAATGCAAACTCGGATATTCCGATATGATGTGAAATGGTTACAGAAGGTTGGCAGTTCAGTTTCGGTGTGACCGATCTCAAACTCGGTAAGACCGATTTTTCTAGGGTTTGGAAAATGGCAGAAGTGGTTCATCTCGGTGGGACTGAGTTGGATAAATCGGTGTGACCGAGATGTTAGGGTTTGTAGAGATAACTTCATCCCGATGAGACAGAGTTGGTTTGACCGAGATTACTTATGGGTGTGTGTTAAGTAGTGAATAGTGCTGATAGTTGAGGGAGTTAGATCACCAAGCACTTGAGAAACAAGAACATTAACACAACCTCATCCCCTTTCAATAGTATTGGCTTTTCCTATGGACTCAATGTGATCTTTGATCACTAAACCAAAAATGGAGTCTTGAGCTTTTGCCAATGCTTGTCTTAGCACTTGAGGGGTCCACTTCTTCAATCATCTTGCCATACCAATGTGATTGGGTTTCCTGAAACATACTTGATAAAAGTATTAGTCCAACCACAAAGTATGTTGTCATTAATTACCAAAACCACCCGGAGAGCAAATGTGCTTTCAATCTCCCCCTTTTTGGTAATTGATGGCAACACACTAAAATTATACTTAAACAAAACATCAAAGCTTATTGAAAGAAAGACAGAATTATCATGAAAGCTTTGACAAGCATGTAGTACACAGGCTCCCCCTACAAGTGTGCAAGATTTTCATAAATTATGGTTTTGGACTACCACAAGCACACAAGAGAGATAAGCAAGATGTGCTACATGCAGCTTGGCTATATGCATCAGAGCAGATGAAAAGGAAGTGAGTGATAATGCATATGTGCATGGTGATTTCTTGCAAACAAGTATTTACAAGCAAGTCACCATCATGCACATTCTGCAAGATGCATATACTTACCTTGAGGTTCCTTGACATTGTACCTGAAGGGATAAACTTGAGAAAACAAGGTTAGATAACACAAGAGTATTCCTTCAACCAACTGTAAGAACATCAAGAGTACCAAGCCAGGGAGGACATGTATAAAGAGTGTCTCATATTGAGCACAGGCTTGAATCAGCAAACATGTCTCCGAAACTAAAAGATTTTCAATGAATTCTGAGAGATTTTGCTTTTCATAGGATATCAATTGTGAAGATTCCTCTAAGTCTTCTCCCCTTAAGCTAAAAGATTCCATGAGATACCAATTGTGAGAACAAGGGGTGTGATGTAAAAAGCACAATCAAAAGAATGATGCCAATTGTAAAGTCCAATGTAAAACACGACAAAGCTTTGATGTGATTCTCTCCCCCTTAAGATAAGATTGTTTTTCTTCTTCCCCTAAGTCTTCTCTTCTCTCCTACTCCCCCTACTCCCCCTAAGTTCTCTCCCCCTTTGACATCAAGTGCCGAAAAGGACAGTAAACTAGGTAGGACAGGAAAGATGAAAAGAAAGAAAGAAAGAAAGAAGTGGGATCCTTAAGAATCACAACGGGACAAACAAGAACATTTAGAGAACCAATTTGAGTCTAAATTTGAGTCTTCTCCCTCGTTAAGATTTAAATTTGAGTGGAGCTGCAGAAGTTGATGTCCTGGAAGATAATTCCAAGGAAACACAGAAATAATCCAGCTCACTCTGCGAGGGAAGTTTCAAAAGATTTGCAATGAATTTGTAAAGGATGTTCAAGGAATTGATCAGAGCCATAAAAAGATTTCCAGAAGGATATTCACAAAGAAATATAAGAAAAGAAATAAAAAGATTCTCATCTAGGAATCCCTTTTTTTTTGTTTAAAGAAAACTCAATGAGAGAACATAAGAGAAAACAGAAAAACTCCAAAAGCATATGTACTTCATCTAGAAAAAGGTCGGCGACAAAATCACCTATGTTTGAGTATATTGACTTAGGAGTCAAATGAAGACATTTGATCATAGGTCATACTCATCGTTTAAGCTCAAAATGGGGTTGCCATTTTTCGATTAAGCATTTGATGTGACCACATCTTATGAAGCTGCTTGTACTCATGACTTTGAGCAAAGCTCCTCGAAGATGTGAAGAACATACCTTGGGCTTGTTGATGCTTTGTTCATGTAGGTAAGCTCGATGTAGGTGCTCATTGAATGTGAAGTTGGAGCGCCTTTTCTACTTGTGTAGTTCATCTTCCTACATGGGTTAGGCAAGCAAGGAAATACTCAAGAATATCCAAGATGACAAGAGTGAAATACTAGATGTATAGGATGTCAAAAAGGATATGTAGAATTTTGTTCCTTGAACTCAACATCCCAAAGGGCTAGATACTTGGTCAATGACAAGATTACTCATGATTTGAGTGTGTGGTAATCTTGTGGAATGTAGATCATCCAAGTACCTGCAAAGAGTTAGATGCAATACAAGGGGGCAAATGTGTCCAAGACATATGATCATCATCATAAGAGAAATATCAAGGATTAGTCAAGAGAGCTCATGCCTTGCATGCATCAATGGAGTTATCACTCCAAGTTTGAAGCATCAATGATGTTCAACTCACTCCTTAAGCGACAAAACACTTTCTCATCAAGAGGTTTTGTAAAGATATCAGCAAGTTGTTTGTCAGTACGAACATGCTTAAGATTAATATCACCCTTGGCAATATGATCACGAATAAAATGGTGACGAACTTCAATATGCTTTGTTCGAGAGTGTTGCACGGGATTGTGTCCAATCTTGATTGCACTCTCATTGTCACAAAGCAAGGGAACACGTCTCACATGTATCCCATAATCCTTAAGCGTTTGTGTCATCCATAGTAATTGAGCACAACACGAACCAGCAGCAATATATTCTGCTTCGGCAGTGGATAAAGATACCGAATTTTGTTTCTTGGAGGACCAAGATACAAGGGATCGACCAAGGAATTGACATGTACCCGAAGTTGACTTTCTATCAACCTTGTCACCGGCATAGTCCGAGTCGGAGTAGCCAACAAGATCGAAAGAGGCTCTCTTAGGATACCAAATGCCAAAGTTTGGTGTGTGTATCAAGTATCTCACTATCCTTTTAACAGCTTTAAGATGACATTCTTTAGGGGCTGCTTGATATCGCGCACACATGCATACACTTAACATTATGTCAGGACGAGAAGCACAAAGATATAGTAGAGAACCAATCATAGAACGGTAAACCCTTTGATCAACGGGTTCTCCATCTTTTGTCAAGTCATTATGTCCACTAGTAGGCATGGGGGTACTCATACCTTTGCTTTCTTGCATGTTGAACTTCTTGAAGAGATCCTTGGTGTACTTTGTTTGTGAGACAAAAGTACCCTCCTTAGATTACTTGATTTGCAACCCAAGGAAGAATTTGAGTTCACACATCATGGACATTTCATACTTCCCCGACATGAGCTGTCCAAACTTCTTGCTAAAATGGGGGTTAGTTGAACCAAAGATAATATCATCAACATATATTTGGCACACAAATAGTTCACCATTAACCCTTTTTGTGAATAGTGTTGAGTCTATCTTTCCAATCTCAAACCCTTTTTCAAGAAGAAAGCTAGTTAAGCATTTGTACCAAGCTCTAGGGGCTTGTTTAAGACCATAAAGAGCTTTATGCAACTTATAAACATGATTAGGCTTTTTGGGATTCACAAATCCGGGAGGTTGTTTCACAAATACTTCCTCCTCAATTTCACCATTTAGGAAAGCACTTTTGATATCCATTTGATAGAGAGTAATATCATGGTGATTGGCATAAGCAAGAAGAATGCGAATGGACTCAAGTCTAGCAACGGGGGCATAGGTCTCACCATAGTCCATACCTTCGACTTGTGTGTAACCTTGAGCTACGAGACGAGCCTTGTTGCGGATGACTTGTCCATCTTCGTCTTGCTTGTTCCGAAACACCCATTTGGTTCCAATGATGTTTTGATCATCGTTGGGCTTCTCTACCAAAGTCCACACCTTGTTCCTCTCGAAGTTGTGTAGTTCTTCGTGCATAGCGTTCACCCAATCCGGGTCTTTAAGTGCTTCTTCTACCTTCATAGGTTCAATACTAGAGATAAATGAGTAATGCTCACAAAAGTTAGCTAAGCGAGTTTTAGAGCGAGTAATTCTCCCGGAGTTGATGTCGTTCATCATTTGTTCCACGGGATGATTCTTCTTGACTCTTGCTCGGACTCGGGATAGCTTTTGTTGATGTTGTGGCTCAGCTTCTTCATCATCTTCATCTTCCTCTTCTTCTTCTTCATTGTTGTTGGTGTTGTCTTGAGGTGGTGGAGAAGGAGGTTGTGGTGGATCTTCTTGTTGCATTTCCTCATCTTGGTGAGTTCCACTTGTGGAGGCCTCCATGTTGCCTTGAGGTTCATCTCGCCGTGAGGTAGGTGGCTCCACATATGTAGATGAGGTACTCTCCTTCACTTCCATGGGACGGATCTTCCCGATAGATAAATCTTGGATTGCTTCCGATGGGTCCTTGTCTCCTACATCAATAGGCATTTGCTCTACTTGCGAGCCATTAGATTCATCAAACTTCACGTCTACCGTCTCTTCAACCTTTCGGGTGAAATTATTGTAGACACGGTAGGTGTGGGAGTTTGATCCATAACCAAGAAGAAAGCCTTCATGAGATTTAGGAGCAAATTTAGACCGACGATGCTTATCAAGGATATAGCATTTTGAACCAAAGACACGAAAGTATCCCACTTGGGGTTTGTTACCGGTGAGAAGCTCGTATGATGTCTTGCCGAGAAGCTTATGAAGATAAAGCCTGTTGATAGCATGACAAGCTGTCTCGACCACTTCTCCCCAAAAATGTTTCGGTGTCTTGTATTCATCAAGCATCGTTCTTGCCATCTCTATGAGCGTTCGGTTCTTCCTCTCAACAACTCCATTTTGTTGAGGTGTGTACGTAGCCGAGAACTCATGTAGAATTCCTTCCTCATCGAGAAAAGAGTCTACATTGGCGTTCTTGAACTCCGTTCCATTGTCACTCCGAACTTTCTTGATCTTCACCTCAAATTGATTTTGGGCCTTTTTGGCAAAGGTCTTGAAGATCCTCTGAACCCGCGATTTATCATCAAGGAAAAATACCCACGTAAATCTGGAATAATCATCAACTATAACTAGACCAAAGGAGTTACCACCAAGGCTTTTGTAAGCATTGGGACCGAAGAGATCCATATGAAGAAGCTCAAGCGGTCTCCTAGTGGTCATGATGTTTTTCACGGGATGACTTCCACCAACTTGTTTTCCTGCTTGACAAGCACTACAAAGTCTGTCTTTGTCAAAGAAAACATCTTTAACACCAAGAATATGATCACCTTTGATCAGCTTGTCTAGATTACGCATACCAACATGTCCTAGCCTTCTATGCCACAACCAACCTTTAGAGGATTTAGCAATGAAACAAGCTCTAGGTTGGACTTTCTTAGTGAAATCAACAATATATAGATCACCTCTACGAATACCAGTAAAAGCCATGTTTTGATTATCACGACGAAAGACTTGGCAATCTACTTTGGTGAATAGCACATTGAATCCAAAGTCAGCTAATCTAGATACGGAAAGTAAATTGTATCCAAGAGATTCTACAAGCATGACATTTTGAATTGAGCTATCATGAGATATGGCCACCTTACCAAGGCCAAGTACCTTACCCTTGGAGTTGTCTCCAAAGGTCACATACTTGCGTGGACCATCGTTCTTTGCAAGCTCTCGAAACATGTCTTTGTCTCCGGTCATGTGATCGGTGCATCCACTATCAAGAATCCACTCTTTTCCACCGGACATGTAGTCTCTCAGATTTGCCATAAGATTGAGACTCTTCATGACTTTGTCTAGCTCGGTGTCCGAATCGGAATAATCATCGTCTTGCTCATGCTCATCATCATATTGACCCATAGATTGTTCATCATCAACACCTAGGTCAATTTGATAAGTATTTGCATTAGTTTGGTCAATGGAATAATAATCTTCGGAATGCAATGCAAGAGCATTTCTAACTCTAATATTGATAAGACCGGGATCACCCTTCTTTTTCATAAGATCACGAAGCTCAAAGAAGCATTTATCAAAGTTAGGATCATTGGGGCGCAACCTATCAAATTCAATAGTCTTGTGTAGAATTTCATCAAGACCTCTCATAGAGTAGTCCGGATAAAGTTCTTCCAAGAATTTCCACATAGCATAGGCACACTCAAAATTTGTAACAAGATTAAGCAAGTCATCAGGTAACCCTCTAATGATAAGATTCACAGTTCTAAGGTTACGAAGCAAATCAAGCTCTTCATCCATGGTAGGGTGCAAGGGATCAACAGGAGGCACATAGGGGGTCTTAACATATTTGCACAAATTGTACACCTTAAAGATACTAAGCATTTCAGACCTCCAAGAGTTATAAAACCTTCCATCAAGAACAGGCACTCTATGGCTAACACTCCCATCCGTAGACACGTCCATCTTCCTCCAATGGTGTGTAAACCAAAGCAATGGAGACCAAAGCTCTGATACCAATTGTAGGATCGAAGAAGTAGGTCTAGAGGGGGGGGGTGATTAGACTACTTGACAAGATAAAAAAAATCTGCCTTTTGGGTGTGCAAAGTTTTAGGCAGTTTTGCAATTAAGATCAAGTCAAGTAACACACTATACATGCAATTATAGAGTATGGGCAGCGGAAAGTAAATTGCATATATAGTAAATGGAAGTGGAGAAGATCAAACGCAGTTTGGTGACACAGAGATTTTTGTCGTGGTTCCGATAGGTGGTGCTATCGTACATCCACGTTGATGGAGACTTCAACCCACGGAGGGTAACGGCTGCGCGAGTCCACGGAGGGCTCCACCCACGAAGGGTCCACGAAGAAGCAACCTTGTCTATTCCATCACGGCCTACGCCCACGGAGGACTAGCCTTACTCGGGGTAGATCTTCACGAAGTAGGCGATCTCCTTGCCCTTACAAACTTCTTGGTTCAACTCCACATCATCAAGACGGAGGCTCCCAAGCGACACCTAACCAATCTAGGAGGCACCACCCCCCAAAAGGTAATAGACGGTGTTGATGATGATGAACTCCTTGCTCTTGTGCTTCAGATGATAAACTCCCCAACACTCAACTCTCCTCACTGATATGGCTGTGGTGGAAGAAAGATTTGAGTGGAAAGCAACTTGGGAAGGCTAGAGATCAAGTTTCATATGGTAGGAATGGAATGGCTTGATCTCAACACAAGGGTAGGTGGTTCACTTCTCAGAAAGTGTATGGTAGAAGTGGTGGTACTTTCTGATGGCTCTCCTCACGAATGAGGAGGGGGTGGAGGGGTATATATAGCCTCCACACAAAATCCAACCGTTACACACACATTTGACCATCTCGGTCAGACCGAAATTAAAACTCGGTCAGACCGAAAGTTCAAATATAGTGAACGTTGGGATTTTCGGTGGGACCGAAAATACCATCTCGGTGAGACCGAAAGTGTATCTGATATGAACGTTGGAGATTTCGGTGAGACCGAGAAAGAAAATTCGGTTGGACCGATTTGAGAAAGAGTAGGAACATGCCAGCATCGGTTTGACCGAAAATGAATTATCGGTGCGACCGATTTGAGTCAAGGCAGAACCTTGCCCATTTCGGTGAGACCGATAATGCAAACTCGGATATTCCGATATGATGTGAAATGGTTACAGAAGGTTGGCAGTTCAGTTTCGGTGTGACCGATCTCAAACTCGGTAAGACCGATTTTTCTAGGGTTTGGAAAATGGCAGAAGTGGTTCATCTCGGTGGGACTGAGTTGGATAAATCGGTGTGACCGAGATGTTAGGGTTTGTAGAGATAACTTCATCCCGGTGAGACAGAGTTGGTTTGACCGAGATTACTTATGGGTGTGTGTTAAGTAGTGAATAGTGCTGATAGTTGAGGGAGTTAGATCACCAAGCACTTGAGCAACAAGAACATTAACACAACCTCATCCCCTTTCAATAGTATTGGCTTTTCCTATGGACTCAATGTGATCTTTGATCACTAAACCAAAAATGGAGTCTTGAGCTTTTGCCAATGCTTGTCTTAGCACTTGAGGGGTCCACTTCTTCAATCATCTTGCCATACCAATGTGATTGGGTTTCCTGAAACATACTTGATAAAAGTATTAGTCCAACCACAAAGTATGTTGTCATTAATTACCAAAACCACCCGGAGAGCAAATGTGCTTTCAGCTTCAACCTGATAAGCTCGAACCCAAGTCGGAGAAATGTGTCTTCATAGGATACCCAAAGGAAACTGTTGGGTACACCTTCTATCACAGATCCGAAGGCAAGATATTTGTTGCTAAGAATGGATCCTTTCTAGAGAAGGAGTTTCTCTCAAAAGAAGTGAGTGGGAGGAAAGTAGAACTTGATGAGGTAATTGTACCTTCTTCCGAATTGGAAAGTAGCACATCACAGAAACTAATTCAAGTGATTCCTATACCAGTTAGTGAGGAAGCTAATGATGCTGATTATGAAACTTAGGATCAAGTTACTACTGAACCTCATAGGTCAACCAGAGTACGTTCCGCACCAGAGTGGTATGGCAACCCAGTTCTGGAAGTCATGTTACTAGACCATGATGAACCTGCGAACTATGAGGAAGCGATGATGAGCCCAGATTCCGCAAAATGGTTTGAGGCCATGAAATCTGAGATGGGATCCAGTATGAGAACAAAGTATGGACTTTGGTTGACTTGCCCAATGATTAGCAAGCCATTGAGAATAAATGGATGTTCAAGAGGAAGACCGACACTGACGGTAATGTTACGGTCTACAAAGCTCGACTTGTTGCAAAAGGTTTTCGACAAGTTCAAGGAGTTGACTAAGATGATACTTTCTCACCTATAGCGATGCTTAAGTCTGTCCGAATCATGTTAGCAATTGCCGCATTTTATGATTATGAAATATGGCAAATGGATGTCAAAACTGCATTCCTAAATGGATACCTCAAAGAGGAGTTGTATATGATGCACCCAGAAGATTTTGTCGATCCTAAAGGTGCTAACAAAGTGTGCAAGCTCCAGCGATCCATCTATGGATTGGTGCAAGCATCTCGGAGTTGGAATATACGCTTTGATGAGGTGATCAAAGCATATGGTTTTATACAGACTTTTGGAGAAGCCTGTATTTACAAGAAAGTGAGTGGGAGCTCTGTAGCATTTCTCCTATTATATGTAGATGACATATTGTTGAGTGGAAATGATATAGAATTTCTGGATGGCATAAAAGGATACTTGAATAAGAATTTTTCGATGAAAGATCTTGGTGAAGCTGCTTATATATTAGGCACCAAGATCTATAGAGATAGATCAAGACGCTTAATTGGACTTCCACAAAGCACATACTTTGATAAAGTTTTGAAGAAGTTCAAAATGGATCAGTCGAAGAAAGGTTTCTTGCCTGTGTTACAAGGTGTGAAGTTGAGTAAGACTCAATGCCCGACCATTGCAGAAGATAGATAGAAAATGAAAGTCATTCCCTACGCCTCAGCCATATGATCTATCATGTATGGTATGCTCTGTACCAGACCTGATGTGTGCCTTGTTATAAGTTTAGCAAGGAGGTACCAAAGTAATCCAGGAGTGGATCACTGGACAATGGTCAAGAACATCCTGAAGTACCTGAAAAGGACAAAGGATATGTTTCTCGTTTATGGAGGTGACAAAGAGCTCGTCTTAAACGGTTACGTCGAATCAAGCTTTGACACTGATCCAGATGACTCTAACTCACAAACCGGATATGTATTTTTATTGACCGGTGGAGCTGTGAGTTGGTGCAGTTCCAAGCAGAGCGTTGTGGCGGGATCTACGTGTGAAGCGGAGTACATAGCTGCTTCGGAAGCAGCAAATGAAAGAGTCTGTATGAAGGAGTTCATCTCCGAACTAGGTGTAATACCTAGTGCATCGGGTCCAATGAAAATATTTTGTGACAACACTGGAGCAATAGCCTTGGCGAAGGAATCCAGGTTTCACAAGAGAACAAAGCACATCAAGAGACGCGTCAATTCCATCCGCGATCAAGTCAAGGAGGGAGACATAGAAATTTGCAAGATACATACGGATCTGAATGTTGCAGACCCGTTGACTAAGCCTCTTCCACGAGCAAAACATGATCAACACCAAGACTCCATGGGTGTTAGAATCATTACTATGTAATATTGATTATTAACTCTAGTTCAAGTGGGTGGCTGAAGGAAATATGCCCTGGAGGCAATAATAAAGTTGTTATTTGTATTTCCTTATATCATGATAAATGTTTATTATTCATGCTAGAATTGTATTAACCGGAAACTTAGTACATGTGTGAATACATAGACAAAACAAAATGTCCCTAGTATGCCTCTACTAGACTAGCTCATTGATCAAGGATGGTTATGTTTCCTAGCCATAGACATGAGTTGTCATTTGATCAACGGGGTCACATCATTAGGAGAATGATGTGATGGACAAGACCCATCTGTTAGCTTAGCAACTTGATGTTGGAAATATGCCCTAGAGGCAATAATAAAATGGTTATTATTATATTTCCTTGTTCATGATAATTGTCTATTGTTCATGCTTTAATTGTATTATCCGGAAACAATAATCCAAGTGTGAATACTTAGACCACAATGTGTCCCTAGTAAGCCTCTAGTTGACTAGCTCATTGATCAACAGATGGTTACGGTTTCCTGACCATGGACATTGGATTTCATTGATAACGGGATCACATCATTAGGAGAATGATGTGATGGACAAGACCCAATCCTAAGCCTAGCACAAGATCATGTAGTTCGTATGCTAAAGCTTTTCCAATCTCAAGTATCCTTTCCTTAGACCATGAGGTTGTGCAACTCCCGGATACCGTAGGAATGCTTTGGGTGTGCCAAACGTCACAACGTAACTGGGTGACTATAAAGGTAAATTACGGGTATCTACGAAAGCATATGTTGGGTTGGCACGAACCGAGACTGGGATTTGTCACTCCGTACGACGGAGAGGTATCTCTGGGCCCACTCGGTAAGACATCATCATAATGAGCTCAATGTGACTAAGGGGTTGGTCACGGGATGATGTGTTACGGAACGAGTAAAGAGACTTTCCATGACGAGATTGAACAAGGTATCGGTATACCGACGATCGAATCTCGGGCAAGTACTATACCGACAGACAAAGGGAATCGTATGCGGGATTGATTGAATCCTTGACATCGTGGTTCATCCGATGAGATCATCGTGGAGCATGTGGGAGCCAACATGGGTATCCAGATCCCGCTGTTGGTTATTGACAGGAAAGTCGTCTCGGTCATGTATGCGTGTCTCCCGAACCCGTAGGGTGTACACACTTAAGGTTCGGTTACGCTAGGGTTGTAGAGATATTAGTATGCGGTAACCAGAAAGTTGTTCGGAGTCCCGGATGAGATCCCAGACATCACGAGGAGTTCCAGAATGGTCCGGAGGTGAAGATTTTTATATAGGAAGTCCAGTTTCGGCCACCGGGAAAGTTTCGGGGGTCACCGGTATTGTACCGGGACCACCGGAAGGGTCCCGGGGGTCCACCGGGTGGGGCCACCTATCCCGAAGGCCCCCATGGGCTGAAGTGGGAAGGGAACCAGCCCGTGGTGGGCTGGTGCGCCCCCCATGGGCCTCCCCCTGCGCCTAGGGTTGGAAACCCTGGGGGTGGGGGCGCCCCACCTGACTTGGGGGCAAGTTCCCCCCCCCCTTGGCCGCCGCCCCCCTTGAGATTGGATCTCTAGGGGCCGGCGCCCCCCTAGGGCCCTTATATAAATGGGGAGAGGGAGGGCTGCGCACCCAAGCCCCTGGCGCCTCCCTCTCCCCCCTACAACACCTCTCCCTCTCGCTGAGCTTGGCGAAGCCCTGTCGAGATCCCCGCTGCTTCCACCATCATGCCGTCGTGCTGCTGAATCTCCATCAACCTCTCCTGCCCCTTGCTAGATCAAGAAGGAGGAGACGTCTCTCCCAACCGTATGTGTGTTAAACGCGGAGGTGTCGTCCGTTCGCCGCTCGGTCATCGGTGATTTGGATCACGACGAGTACGACACTATCAACCCATTCTCTTGAACGCTTCCGCGCGCGATCTACAAGGGTATGTAGAAGCACTCCCCTCTCCCTCATTGCTAGATGACTCCATAGATTGATCTTGATGATGCGTAGAAAATTTTAAAATTCTGCTACGTTCCCCAACAATGGCATCATGAGCTATGTCTATGCGTAGTATCTTTCACGAGTAGAACACAAGTTGTTGTGGGCGTAGATCATGTCAATTTACTTGCCGCTACTAGTCTGATCTTGATTCGGCGACATTGTGGGATGAAGCGGCCCAGACCGACCTTACACGTACGCTTACGTGAGACAGGTTCCACCGACTGACATGCACTAGTTGCATAAGGTGGCTAGCGGGTGTCTGTCTCTCCCACTTTAGTCGGATCAGATTCGATGAAAATGGTCCTTATGAAGGGTAAATAGAAATTGGCATATCATGTTGTGGTTTTGGCGTTGGTAAGAAATATTCTTGCTAGAAACCTATAGCAGCCACATAAAAACTTGCAACAATAATTAGAGGACATCTAACTTGTTCTTGCAGCATGTGCGGTGTGATGTGATATGGCCAAAAGGATGTGATGAATGATATATATTGATGTATGAGATTGATCATGTTCTTGTAATAGGAATCATGACTTGCATGTCGATGAGTATGACAACCGGCAGGAGCCATAGGAGTTGTCTTATTTTATTGTATGACCTGCGTGTCATTGAAAACACCATGTAATTACTTTATTTTATTGCTAACTGTTAGCCATAGTAGTAGAAGTAACGTTTGGTGAGACGACTTCATGAAGACACGATGATGGAGATCGTGGTGTCATGCTGGTGACGATGATGATCATGGAGCCCCGAAGATGAAGATCAAAAGGAGCAAAATGATATTGGCCATATCATGTCACTATTTGATTGCATGTGATGTTTATCATGTTTTACATCTTATTTGCTTAGAACGACAGTAGTAAATAAGATGATCTCTCACTAAAATTTCAAGAATTGTGTTTCCCCTAACTGTGCACCGTTGCTAAGGTTCGTTGTTCCGAAGCACCACGTGATGATCGGGTGTGATAGGCTCTAACGTTCGCATACAACGGGTGTAAGTCAGATTTACACACGCAATACACTTAGGGTTCACTTGACGAGCCTAGCATGTACAGACATGGCCTCGGAACACGGACGACCGAAAGGTCGAACATGAGTCGTATAGAAGATACGATCAACATAAAGATGTTCACCGTTGATGACTAGTCCGTCTCACGTGATGATCGGACACGGCCTAGTCGATTCGGGTCATGTATCACTTAGATGACTAGAGAGGTGTCTATCTGAGTGGGACTTCATTAAATTTGTTTAGATGAACTTAATTGTCATGAACATAGTCTAAAATCTTTACAATATGTCTTGTAGATCCAATTGCCCATGCTAATGTTGCCCTCAACTTCAACGCGTTCCTAGAGAAAACCAAGCTGAAAGACGATGGTAGCAACTATACGCATTGGGTCCGTAACTTGAGGATCATCCTCATAGCTGCCAGGAAAGCATATGTCCTTGAAGCACCGCTAGGTGATGCACCCATTTTCCCAGCAGCCCAAGACGTTATGAACGCCTGGCCGTCACGTAGTGATGATTACTCCCTGGTTCAGTGCGGCATGCTTTAGAGCTTAGATTCGGGGCTCCAAAAGCATTTTGAGCAGCATGGAGCATATGAGATGTTCCAAGAGCTGAAAATGGTTTTCCAAGCTCATGCCCGAGTTGAGAGATATGACGTCTCCGACGGCTTCTATAGTTGTAAGATGGAGGAGAATAGTTCTGTCAGCGAGCATATACTCAAATTGTCTGGTTGCACAATCGCTTGTCTCAGTTGGGAATTAATCTCCCAGATGAAGCGGTTGTTGACAGAATCCTTCAGTCGCTCCCACCTAGCTACAAGAGCTTCATGATGAACTGCAATATGCAAGGGATGGAGAAGTCCATTCCCGAGGTGTATTCAATGCTGAAATCAGCGGAGGTGGAGATCAAGAAAGAACATCAAGTGTTGATGGTGAATAAAACCACTAAGTTCAAGAAAGGCAAGGGTAAGAAGAACTTCAAGAAGGACGACAAAGGAGTTGCCGCGCCCGGTAAGCCAGTTGTCGGGAAGAAGCCAAAGAATGGACCCAAGCCTGAGATTGAGTGCTTTTATTGCAAGGGAACGGGTCACTGGAAGCAGAACTGCCCCAAATACTTAGCAGATAAGAAGTTCGGCAACGTCAAAGGTATATGTGATATACATGTTATTGATGTGTACCTTACCAGTGCTCGTAGTAGCTCCTGGGTATTTGATACCGGTGCAGTTGCTCACATTTGTAACTCAAAGCAGGAGCTGCGGAATAAGCGGAGACTCGCGAAGGACGAGGTGACGATGCACGTCGGGAATGGTTCCAAGGTCGATGTGATCGCTGTCGGCACACTACCTCTGCATCTACCTTCGGGATTATTTGTAAACCTCAATAATTGTTATTTAGTACCAGCTTTGAGCATGAACATTGTATCTGGATCTCGTTTAATGCGAGATGGCTACTCATTTAAATCCGAGAATAATGGTTGTTCTATTTATATGAGAGAAATGTTTTATGATCATGCCCCGCTGGTCAATGGTTTATTCTTAATGAATCTCGAACGTGATGTTACACATATTCATAGTGTGAATGCCAAAAGATGTAAGGTTGATAATGATAGTCCCACATACTTGTGGCACTGCCGCCTTGGTCATATTGGTGTCAAACGTATGAAGAAGCTCCATGCGGATGGACTTTTGGAGTCTCTTGATTATGAATCATTTGACACGTGCGAACCATGCCTTTTGGGCAAGATGACCAAGACTCCGTTCTCCGGAACAATGGAGCGAGCAACCAACTTATTGGAAATCATACATACTGATGTGTGCGGTCCAATGAGTGTTGAAGCTCGCAGTGGCTATCGTTATGTTCTCACCTTCACTGATGACTTAAGTAGATATGGGTATGTCTACTTGATGAAACACAAGTCTGAGACCTTTGAAAAGTTCAAGGAATTTCAAAATGAGGTTGAGAATCAACGTGACAGAAAAATAAAGTTCTTACGATCGGAACGTGGAGGAGAATATTGAAGTCACGAATTTGGCACACACCTAAGGAATTGTGGAATTGTTTCACAATTGACGCCGCCTGGAACACCTCAGCGTAATGGTGTGTCCGAACGTCGTAATCGTACTTTGTTGGGCATGGTGCGATCTATGATGTCTCTTACCGACTTACCGCTATCATTTTGGGGTTATGCTTTAGAGACTGCCGCATTCACTTTAAATAGGGCACCATAAAAATCCATTGAGATGACACTGTATGAACTTTGGTTTGGCAAGAAACCTAAGTTGTCGTTTCTAAAAGTTTAGGGATGCGATGCTTATGTCAAGAAACTTCAACCTGAAAAGCTCGAACCCAAATTGAAAAAATGCGTCTTCATAGGATAACCTAAGGAAACTATTGGGTACACCTTCTACCTCAGATCTGAAGGGAAGGTATTCGTTGCCAAGAATGGATACTTTCTGGAGAAAGAGTTTCTCTCGAAAGAAGTGAGTGGGAGGAAAGTGGAACTTGATGAGGTGATAGTCACCCCTTCCGAACCAGAAAGTGGCGCAGCGCGGGAAGATGTTCCTGTGGTGCCTGCACCGACTAGGGAGGAAGTTAATGATAATGATCATGAAGCTTCAGATCAAGTTACTGCAGAACTTCGTAGGTCCACAAGGACATGTTCCACACCAGAGTGGTACGACAACCCTGTCATGGAAATCATGTTGTTAGACAACGGGGAACTTCGAACTATGAAGAAGCGATGGCGGGCCCGGATTCCAACAAATGGCTTGAGGCCATGAAATTCGAGATAGGATCCATGTATGATAACAAAGTATGGACTTTGGTGGACTTGCTCGATGATCGGCACGCCATAGAAAATAAATGGATCTTTAATAAGAAGACTGGCGTAGATGGTAATGTGACGATCTATAAGGCTCGACTTGTTGATAAAGGTTATCAACAAGTTCAAGGAATTGACTACGACGAGACTTTCTCTCCCGTAGCGATGCTAAAGTCCGTCTGAATCATGTTAGCAATTGTCGCATTCTATGATTATGAGATATGGCAAATGGACGTCAAAACGACATTCCTTAATGGCTTCCTCAAGGAAGAACTGTATATGATGTAGCCGGAAGGTTTTGTCAATCCTGAGAATGCTAACAAGGTATGCAAGCTCCAGCGCTCAATCATGGGCTGGTGCAAGCATCTCGGAGTTGGAACATTCGCTTTGATGAGGTGATCAAAGCATTTGGGTTTATACAGACTTGGGGAGAAGCCTGTATTTACAAGAAAGTGAGTGGGAGCTCTGTAGCATTTCTCATATTATATGTGGATGATATATTGCTGATGGGAAATGATGTAGAACTCTTGGAAAGCATAAAGGCCTACTTGAATAAGTGTTTTTCAATGAAGGACCTTGGAGAAGTTGCTTACATATTAGGCATCAAGATCTATAGAGATAGATCAAGACGCCTCATTAGTCTTTCACAAAGCACATACCTTGACAAGATATTGAAGAAGTTCAATATGGATCAGTCCAAGAAAGGGTTCTTGCCAGTATTGCAAGGTATGAGATTGAGCTCAGCTCAATGCCCGACCTCGGCAGAAGATAGAGAAAAGATGAGTGTCATCCCCTATGCCTCGTCCATAGGTTCTATTATGTATGCCATGCCATGTACCAGACCTGATGTGAACCTTGCAATAAGTTTGGTGGGGAGGTACCAAAGTGATCCCGGTATGGAACACTGGACAGCGGTCAAGAACATCCTGAAGTACCTGAAAAGGACTAAGGATATGTTTCTCGTTAATGGAGGTGACGAAGAGCTCGTCGTAAAGGGTTACGTCGATGCTACCTTCGACACAGATCTGGATGACTCCAAGTCACAAACCGGATACGTGTATATTTTGAATGGAGGGGCAGTCAGCTGGTGCAGTTGGAAGCAAAGCGTCGTGGCGGCATCTACATGTGAAGCGGAGTACATAGTTGCTTCCGAAGCAGCGCAGGAAGGAGTCTGGATGAAGGAGTTCATCACCGACCTAGGAGTTATTCCAAGCGCGTCGGGTCCGATGACTCTCTTCTGTGACAACACTGGAGCTATTTCCATTGCCAAGGAGCCCAGGTTTCACAAGAAGACCAAGCACATCAAGCGTCGTTTCAACTCCATCCAAAATTATATTCAAGATGGAGACATAGATATTTGTAAAGTGCATACGGATCTGAATGTCGCAGATCCACTAAATAAACCTCTTCCACGAGCAAAACATGATCAACACCAGAACTCTATGGGTGTTCGATTCATCGCAATGTAACTAGATTATTGACTCTAGTGCAAGTGGGAGAATGTTGGAAATATGCCCTAGAGGCAATAATAAAATGGTTATTATTATATTTCCTTGTTCATGATAATTGTCTATTGTTCATGCTTTAATTGTATTATCCGGAAACAATAATGCAAGTGTGAATACTTAGACCACAATGTGTCCCTAGTAAGCCTCTAGTTGACTAGCTCGTTGATCAACATATGGTTATGGTTTCCTGACCATGGACATTGGATGTCATTGATAACGGGATCACATCATTAGGAGAATGATGTGATGGACAAGACCCAATCCTAAGCTTAGCACAAGATCGTGTAGTTCGTATGCTAAACCTTTTCCAATGTCAAGTATCATTTCCTTAGACCATGAGGTTGTGCAACTCCCGGATACCGTAGGAATGCTTTGGGTGTGCCAAACGTCACAACATAACTGGGTGACTATAAAGGTACATTACGGGTATCTACGAAAGCATCTTTTGGGTTGGCACGAACCGAGACTGGGATTTGTCACTCCGTATGACGGAGAGGTATCTCTGGGCCCACTCGGTAAGACATCATCATAATGAGATCAATGTGACTAAGGGGTTGGTCACGGGATGATGTGTTACGGAACAAGTAAAGAGACTTGCCATGACGATATTGAACAAGGTATTGGTATACCGACGATCGAATGTTGGGCAAGTACTATACCGATAGACAAAGGGAATCGTATACGAGATTGATTGAATCCCTGACATCGTGGCTCATCCGATGAGATCATCGTGGAGCATGTGGGAGCCAACATGAGTATCCAGATCCCGCTATTGGTTATTGACCGGAGAGTCGTCTCGGTCATGTCTGCGTGTCTCCCGAACCCGTAGGGTCTACACACTTAAGGTTCGGTGATGCTAGGGTTGTAGAGATATTAGTATGTGGTAACACGAAAGTTGTTCGGAGTCCCGGATGAGATCCCAGACGTCACGAGGAGTTCAGGAATGCTCTGGAGGTGAAGATTTATATATAGGAAGTCCAGTTTCGGCCACCGGGAAAGTTTCGGGGGTCATCGGTATTGTACCGGGACCACCGGATGGGTCCCGGGGGTCCACCGGGTGGGGCCACCTATCCCGGAGGGCCCCATGGGATGAAGTGGGAAGGGAACCAGCCCCTGGGGGGCTGGTGCGCCCCCCCCCCCCATGGGCCTCCCCCTGCGCCTAGGGTTGGAAACCCTGGGGGTGGGGGGCGCCCCACCAGACTTGGGGGGGGGGCAAGTTCCCCCCCCCCTTGGCTGCCGCCCCCCTTGAGATTGGATCTCTAGGGGCCGGCGCCCCCCTAGGTCCCCTATATAAAGGGGGAGGGAGGGCGACGCACCCAAGCCCCTGGCGCCTCCCTCTCCACCCTGCAACACCTCTCCCTCTCGCTGAGCTTGGCGAAGCACTGTCGAGATCCCCACTTCTTCCACCATCACGTCGTCGTGCTACTAGATCTCCATCTACCTCTCCTTCTCCTTGCTGGATCAAGAAGGAGGAGATGTCTCTCCCAACCGTACGTGTGTTGAACGCGGAGTTGCCGTCCGTTCGGCGCTCGATAATCGGTGATTTGGATCACGATGAGTACAACTCCATCAACCCATTCTCTTGAACGCTTCCGCGCGCGATTTACAAGGGTATGTAGACGCACTCCCCTCTCCCTCGTTGCTAGATGACTCCATAGATTGATCTTGGTGATGTGTAGAAAATTTTATAATTCTGCTACGTTCTGATACGTCCAAAACGTATCTATAATTTCTGCTTGCTCCATGCCTCTTTTGTGTGATATTGCTATGATATTTATGCACTTCCATACACTTTTGATCATATTTGGACTAACCTATTAACTTAGTGCACCCCAGTGCCAGTTTCTGTTTTCTGCTGTTTTTGTATTTCAGGTTTTCCCATTACGTAAACTGTCAGAAAAATTCCGGGAAAAATATATAAAAAATCAGCGTTCCGGAAGCTTCCATGCGGCCAAAGTGGGGCCACCAGGGCTCCAGGCGCCCTGGGGGCGCGACCCCCCTCCTAGCCGCGCCGGGGGGGCGCCTGGGCCCCCCAGGCCTTCGCTGTGACGCCCGAAGACCGACGTCCCAGAAGATTCCAGAAGATTCCAGATGTTCCGGGTCCTCCCGTGTGTTTCATTTGTGCTTGTGTTATTTATTTTTGCATTGCATCATGTCATCATGCCATCATCTCATTAATTTTTTGCAACTAAATAAATCGTGTGGACCTTCGGTCCATTTAAATCGAGGGAAGAATGTCTTCTCTTTAAAACATATAAAGCCTCTCAATATTATTAGGGAGCTATATCATAATTATTCCATTTGTTGGAGATTACCATAACACACTTGCAATATCCTCCATGCCTCTTAATTCAAGTTTCACCATCAAAAACCTTGCCAATAATTCTTTCCGTTGTTTCGAGGTTCCTCAAAAAATTGAACATTTTTGGACACTTCAATAATCACGTCTTAGTTCAAACCTATTTGAATTAAATTCAAATATGTTTGAATTATTTTCGTTCACGCCTTTTCTATTTTTCTCGGACCGTGCTCTTTTTACGAGCCCGAGAAAAATTAACCTTTGTCCTAATTCTTGCCCTAACCCCCCTCCTCTTTTTCTTTTCTTCTCTTTTGTTTCTGCTAAAGAAAGAAAAAGAGAAAGAGCTAGGCCATCAGGCCATCATCCCAGCGCAGCCCAGCCTCCATCCCTCCTGGGCCTCTCCTCCCTGGCCCAACTCCTCCTCCAGCCCGCTCCCACTCCACCGAACCCTAGCGCTAACTCATCGCTCTCTCCCTCGACCCTCTCTTCCCTCTGTCCGCCGCACCCCTCCTCCCATCGAGCCAGGCTCGATCCCACCGACCCTTCTCTCTCGATCTCCCTTCGCCTGGCCCCGATCCCCCAGGCCCGTTCCTCGCCGCCTCCTCCCTTCCAGCGATGGAGTCCCGCGGCCAGGCCCTCCCCGCCTCCTCGCGCGAGGGTCCTCGAGCGCCTCAAGGCTGCCTCCATCTGCGCCACGGCTGCGGCCGCCCCGCGCCGCGCCCTCCAGCACCGGGCGCCGGCCGTCCCTGCCTCCGCATCGCCATGGCCTTCCCAGGCCCGAAGCCTCCCTCTCGTTCCCCTCTGCGCCGAGCCATGGCCGCGCCCCCTTCCCTCCAGCGCTCGATTCCACTACGTCCTCGACTCCCTCTCCAGCCCCGCGAGCCGGCCGCACCTCTACCTCGCTCTCCCTCCCCGTCGCCAGGGCCGAGCCCCTACAGCCCCCTCGCCAAGCGCCAGCGCCATGGCCCTTTCCAACCGGCACCGCGCCAGAGCCCCTCCTCCAGCCGGGCCCCTGCGCCTTCCGTCCTCCAGCAACAGCAACACCGGCGCCCCGACCTCCCCGAGTGCCTCCCGCGCCACCGAAGGGCCAACTCCGATGGCCTCGACACCCCTGCTCTGCTCCTTTCCCCGCAGCCCTTTTTCCTTTTTTGTTTATTTGTTTTGT
This sequence comes from Secale cereale, assembly GCA_902687465.1. Classification (NCBI taxonomy): domain Eukaryota; kingdom Viridiplantae; phylum Streptophyta; class Magnoliopsida; order Poales; family Poaceae; genus Secale; species Secale cereale. The sequence continues at coordinate 252,589,778 of LR738711.1, forward strand.
TGCTGTTATTGTTTATCTCAAGTACCAGGAGCGCCAAGAACCACTAGGTCCAGACCCGAGCAGCTACATGGCCATTTTCATGAACGGCTACCGCGACAAGTACCACTACTCGCCAAGTACCACGACGCCGTTGAACGCCAAGTACACAAGTGGTGAGGTTTCGCCAAGACCGACAAGACCGACCCCGACAAGTACCTCGACCAAGTGCAAGACGACCGAACGGCTACAAGATGACCATCAAGTACCACTACAACCGTGAACATCTTCGGATCTTCAAGTTCATCTACGTGGATTCGACAAGTACCCCGCCGGCGAGTACCTCTCCGATGAACGTGAACAACTACCGTCGCCGAGACCGCGAGTCCATCTACGAACTCGACGCCCGAACGTCTACCGTCGCCCCGTGTACAACTACTTCCTCTTCGCAAACGTGAACCACTACTTCCTCTACGACTCGCGAGAACGACTCCTTCCTCTACGATCTCGAACTGTCCCAAAACGAGTGTTTCGAAGGTATAACCCGAGACGATGACCCGTGTGATGCTTGCTCGTGTTGTATGAAATGTTCCCCTTGTACTCCGTGCCGTTTCGTCCGTTTGTCATGTTCCTCGGTTGCTTCGTCGCCGACCCGTGGGAACCCGGTGACGGGATCAACCCACTTTCATCTTGTTCAACTTGCTCACGTCGATTCTTCTTTTGCACCGGACTCTCAACGAGTTACCGGAACCGAGATGTTGCGTTGCATCATTTTCGGATCGTTGTCGTGGCACCCTTTCCTTCCACCACGGTGACAAATGCTTCTTATCTTCTTTATGTCATCTTTTATGAAATTGCATAAACTTGATCATGTCATCCGCATCATGTTAACAACCTTTAATGATGAATTGTTGTTTGCTTAAAATTACTAAACATGCTCATGGGGATTTTCCGGAATATGTTGTTGTTATTTTCTGGCCTCATTTAAAATGTCTAAATAGTGTAGTTTTACCTAGCTTCACCTCTTGCCATGTTAAAAACATTTAATCTTGTCTTGTAAATAATGAGAGTCAACTAAATAATTAAATGTGGTGTTTCGTCAATATGCAACTCGTTGCATATTGAGCTCCACTTAACTTGTAGTATTGTTTGTGCACTTTGCCATGCCATGCATATTTAAACCGGACATGCATCATACTTGTTTGTGCATCGTATGCCATGTTTATGCTTGTGTGTTTACCGTGTTGTTTGTTTCTTTCCGGTTTGCTTCTCTTGATAGCTTCGGTTTCGTTCCGGAGTTGTGAGGATTCTCTCGTCTGTGTTGCTCCGTCTACTTCATGGATCCGTTCTTCTCCCTTGTGGAATTCCAGGCAAGATGACCGAACCCGGATATCATTACTATCTTTGCCTATTGCTAGAGTATCGCTCTATAGTTTTGCCTCGATGCCCATGTTTTCCTGTCAGCCTCCTATTGTAACCATGAACCTGTTTAACCACCCTTCCTATGCAAACCGTTGAATGGCTAAGTACGCTTCGCTCAGCCCCTCTTATAGCATTGTTAGTTGCAGGTGAAGATTGAAGATGCTTGCTTCATGTTGAAGTTTGGTTGGGTTATATCACACTATATAAATGCTTAAATGAAATCATCTATATATTGGCAAGGGTGGAAGGCTAAGCCTTTTGCTTGGTGATTTGTTCCACTCATGCCGTTAGGAACCGTATAAACCGGTGTTATGTTCCTTGATTATGCGTTCCTAACACGGTTGGGGTGTATGGGACCCCCTTGATAAACCGCTAAGTGCTAAGTCTTTTCCAGCAAGTCCCAACATTGGTACTATTTGCCTAATAACTAATAAAACTTGCATGTGGACTAGCTATCCCTTTTATTTTAATTCAACAACCCCGGGCCAGTGCTCCACATGAGTGTTGGTCCGAAACGGGGGTCCTGCGGGGCCACCACGAGGAAACTCGAGGTTTGGTAAAAACCCGTAGCATCACCCATCCGGTCGTGTCCGGAGACTTAGATACGCACGGCTACTATCAGGGTGTCGACACGCCGGGAGGATTTGCTGGATTAGCCTTACCTTAGTTCGGTTTAACTTGAGCACGGGATTCCGAGAATACTCGGGTCTTCCCACCTATGGAGTTGCGACTCCGCGGATCGTGGGCTTGTAATGGGTCAACTTGGAACACCCCTGCAGGTTTTGAACTTTCGAAAGCCGTGCCCGCGGTTATGTGGCAGATGGGAGCTTGTTAATATCCGGTTGTAGATAACTTGACACAATGTTTCAATACACTACCAGCGTGTGTACCGTGACTGTCAATTTCCGAATAGGGATTCGGGAGTTGAACACGGTGGGGTTATGTTTGACGTGCTTTAGCTAGGATCACTTCGTGATCATCTCTCGACCGAGGCACTTCTCTTCTCGCTCTCTTTTACGTAAGTTAGTGCTAGTTGCTGCTGCAGACTCTTGTTGTTCCTTCACCTCTTGTTCTTTCTTCAGCCTTGTCCTCACCCAAGGTTTAAATAGTCTTGTTACCCGGGAACGGGATTGCTGAGTCCTCTGTGGCTCACAGTTACTTCACCACACCAGATGCAGGTTCAGCCGAGTTTGACGCAGGAGCTGGTTCAAGTACTTCCAGGAGTTCCATGAAGAGAGTGGCCGTATGCTTGTGACGTTTTCGATGATCAGTAGTGGTTTCTACTAGGATTCGATCCGGACCCGTGGCTTTATGTTGTTTTGGGTATCTTGCTTTTGGATCTTACCCTTAGATGGGCTGTGATGTTTTGGATGATGATTGCTTATGTAATGTATTGCGTGAAGTGGCGAGTGTAAGCCAACTATCTCCTTTTGCAATTTAATCCCTCTTTTACATGAGTCGTGCAAAGATACCAAACTTGAGATCATTCTAGGATGGGCTTATAACTTTAAGTCGCGCCTCGACACGTAGGAGGTATAGTCCCATCCTGGGCATTACAAGTTGGTATTCAGAGCCTTCTCCGACCTAGAAGCCCCCACTGATTGATCGAATCGTTGGCGGTTGAGTCTAGGCACACACTGAAAATGTTTTGAGTCCTATATTTATATCAGAGAGTAGGATTTCTTTTGCTTCTCATCTCTTTTCATTCTGGTGAGGACTCCTGACGATTACTCTTGTCTCTTCTACCTTCAAAAATTGCACCAATTTTTTTTTAGGATCTCGCGAGTATTGTTTGGATTGTTCCGATGTCTTTGTGACGAGAACATTGTTCTCGATGCCTCCTGACATTAGGGGTTGTGGCAGTGTCCCGGGGAGTTGAGCTCCGAGGTGTTGTCGTCACAAATCCATCGCGGCAGTACTAGAGTACTTAAGACGGACGACATCGAAAACTCTCCTATGCGGTTAGTGGCAAGATAACCCCGACATCACCCAGTACTGGGGAGGTAGTTCGAGAGTATTGCCATAGCTTGTATAGTGGATGCGTTTCGAAGGTCCGAGGTAAACAGTTTCCGGGAAATACTGGTTATGTGTTGAAGGATGGATACACCTGGATGTAGGTTTAGAGTTGATTGCGCGGTGCTTCCCGTGTATCCCCAACACCTGATTGCATAACTGGAAACTTTCGGAAATTAATAGGTGGGTTCATCCAGTAGTTCTAGGCATTCTTCCAACGGATGCATGATATAAAGTTCGGGGTTCTACATTGAGTGAAGTGGTCTTATGGACTTGTTCTGATCGGGAGTTGCATCTTAAAGGGTCTTTGGCTATGCTGATCCGGGGATTGCAAAACCCTTTTGTAACACGTTCCATGAGCTTTCAGCACGAATATGTCGAACGAAGCTTCTATCTTGTATTTGTTCTATCTGATCCTTCTTCCTTTTTTATTTTCATTTTGTTCTCCAAATGGCTTCTCGACTAGTTGATGTACCTACGGAATTCATTTGTTCAATTCTCTGTTCAGATGATATTGTGAAGACTAGGCTGCTACACATTTATCCTTTGTTTTTGTTTTGATTCTGGTATTCGAGTTGCTTCGATGTCAAATGTTGATTCCATACCTTTCTTAATCGGTATTCTCATATTTCTATGGGAGTGCTAGTCCTTCTTGATCATCAAGATGGTCATGTTAATCCTTTTTAACCGGTGTGCCTTCTCTTCAAGTTATTCCATGCAGACGCCGTTGAGAAATCTGACGATTTGTCTGTTTCATTCATCCCAATTTGTCTTTGTTTTCCCCACCCTCCCACCCTTCTTCCTCTCGGTGCAAGAAATTCTCAGATGAAGTATCCATTTTATTCATGTGATATTTCTTCATTCTTTTCCTTCAATGTTCTTATCCGGTGATGTATCGTGAAGATGCTCAAGAGCTTCAAGTTCATCATTCTTTTGTTCTCAGATTCTGCCGGTGGATGTAATTCAAGATTTCGGTGTTGATCTTATCCTTTTTCCTCTTTTCAATGCTTTCTTATTCTGGTGCACCAATTAATCATTCTCCTCTTGCTATTCATATCCGGAGTGCTGAAGATTCATAATTCCATTCTTAATCCGTTCAAATTATTTCGAGGATTGTCATCTTATTCAAGCCATTTAATTCAACCGGTGCAATATCTCTCAAGCAATCTTTTTCAATGGTGATTTCTTGAGTGGGCCCTAACCCACAGGTCTTTTTCCAGGATCTTACCTGACTCTTCTTTTTCCGGAGTACTCTGAAATTCTTTTCAAGTGTGACGTAAGAATGATTTCCATCAGTCATATGCCTTCTCCAAGTTTACTTTCAAATTCTTTTCATCGTTGGTTCAACCTTTTTAATTCTTCATTCCGGAGTGCTCAACAATTCTTATGGCATTTCTCGTCTTCATTCTCAACATTTGAAGACCGGAGAAGTGTTTCTCTTAATCTTGGCCCGTCTTCTTGAAGATTCGTGGTTCTAGCTTCATGCATCCTCATTATTGTTTCGTTTGTGAGGAATTCTTTTTATACCCATCCGAAGCATTTCATGAATTCTTTTCCTTTGTGTTCCTCCGAAGGCCATCATTTCAGAAGATTTCTTCGTTATCAGTTTTCAACTTCGTCCTACAACTATTCTTCATTGATGCCTCATCGTTCGTCTCCTTTTTATTACAGTGGTTCTTTCAAGTTTACTCTTCCTTGTTTTCGTATTAATTCACTCGTTCTTTTCATAATCCTACCGGTGGTTCGTTGAAGATTTACCCAAGCTTGTGCGAGATCTCTCTTAATTCTTTCCAACGAGGATAAGTAGTATACCAAATCCTTTGGTTGTCATCAATTTAAATTGGTGAAGGATATGCATGACATAATTCTTATTCTTATTCCTTCAAGGTGATTTAATTCTTTTGTCTGGAGATGGTTCATCATATATATTCTCCATTCTAAGTTGTTCATCTTGTTTTCCGGAGCTCCAAATTATTTTAATTATCATTTCAAAGCTCCATCTAATTCACCGCAGGCCTTGAATCTTATTCTTTTCATCTTTCACTTCTCATGCTTTCTTTACCGGAGTTCTTCATGGTGGTACATCATCATTTAATTCATCCTTGAAGTTTTCTTCAAGATTCTTGTTGGAGCTCAAGCATTTTCATCATGCTTTCCAATTGCAATCCGTTCTACCTTATCCTTTCAGATGGTGGTATGCCATTGTTGACAATTCCTTCATGTTTCATGATTCACGAGTTATCAAGAATGAAATATTTAAACCATCTTTTTCCTTGTTCAAGAGATCTTTTCAACTCTTCATTTATTCGTTGGAGTTATCTTGGGTTGCATTTCACCTAAAAGCTTTCCCTAAGGATTGTTGCTAAGTATGGTGCTTATAATGACCCAAGTTCTTCATTTATCCTCTCTGTGAGATAACCCTTTCGTCTCCTTGTTGATCTCAATACATTCAATTGTTTTCCGTTAGTGGCTGGTTGTCACCTCTTAATTTTGAGATGTTTTCCATAAGCCCACATCAAGCTTATTCTTTTGTTGTTGATTTTGCATCAACCACGTTCAACCCTTCTTTGTAAGGAGGATTTTCTAATTCATTTGTGGGAGAAGTTGTCATTTTTCTTCTCCATTCATTTCTTTCATTGATTTATATGCTATTCTTTCATTTCGGAGGCATTGTGATGTCGCTCTCTTTGACCGTAATCTCGTTTTTATCAAGATCATGTTCTTTCCCTTGCTTATCATTTAACCGGAGTGTTGTATTCTTCATTTGTCGGGACCCCGATCCTAAGTCACACCGATCTAGCTGTAACACGTCATATCACTTTGCGGCCTCACGCACGGTAACCCCACGGGTGCCACCTTACCTGGCCCGGGACCGTTTGCGCATTTTGGCACACGTATATGACAATGTCGCTAGCATCCATATGACAGAGAACCCGGGCCGACATGGCTAGTTATAATCCAAAAGTGGCACTAAATTACAGAGACAGGCATCCATGACCCAGCAACGAACGTGTCGGTCATCAACGTATGAACCCAAGTCGTAGCAAGCTACATGGACTTAAAGGAACAACGCGTGACATTTCCCCTAAGGGACAGACACAGGAACGAAGAAGGACACATGCCGGCCAGCCTACGTGTTCCGAGCAGTAGCAAGCTACCAAGGCTCATTGGAATCACTAGGAGGCATTTCCCGGTAAGATAGGCTACCAAAGGAAAACAACTAGGTGTCGGATCCCACACATACCAAGCATTTCAATCATACACACAATATGCTCAATATGTGCAAATACAACATTGCATCACAACAGAACTCTATGACTTAAAGTACTTTATTTAAAAGGCTCCAAGAGCCATACATAACATAGTCATACAGGTAGGGGTCACATGACCCAACACTCAAGTCATACAGTCATACAAGCACAAGCGGAAGCTACATGTCTGAGTACAGACAACTTAGAAAATAAAACAGGCTTGGTGTAGCCTGGCTATCTACAAGGCCCTTCACAAGCTCCAGATCACCGTCTGGGTGTGAAGCTACTCGTCAACGTCAACGTCTATGTAGAACCCATCAGCAGGGGCAGGGTTCTCCTCTGCAACAGTTATTAAGCAAACATGAGTACAAAGGTACTCAGCAAGTCTTACCACAGAACCTATCATACATGCAACATTATCAATGGGGGTAGTGGAGTTTATAGCAGAATGCCAGCTTTGACCTTGGCTAACCTATACTACAACTTCCAACAGATTGCAAGATGTTATTACGAACACGAGTCCTCTAGTCACCACATCAATACACTACCGAGGATCCTCTTCCGTCATCCTACGGAAGGGCCATCCACGGCACTCACGCTTATCTTGAGGCTTTTAGTAGTATCCATCAACTTTTCTATGAACTTTAAGAGTAACCAAGTAGTTCGTACCGCGAACAACGGCTATTCGAATAGTTTGATAACCCTGCAGGGGTGTACTTCTTCACACACACTTCCACCGCTTATCGCCGTTTACTCGGCGTGTACTCGGCAACCTTCAAGCGGAAGCCCAGCGAGGGTGTCGGCCACGACCTGACTAACTACACAAGTCTCTCGTCCAGGTTTATCGCCTATTTGGGTTCCATCCGTGGGGAGATCCGGCCGGGGTGTCGCTCACGGCCCCAAACGATGTGTACAGGGTTCCCGAGTCACCAAACGGGCAACCGGTACACCGTGCCACGTACCTGTCGCATCACAACCCACCCCGAGGGTCAGCGTTGTGCACGACCTCCAGTAGGCTATAAACACCAGAAACTAGTTGCAACTCCTGGACAGAGATCAAGGGTAATTAATAAGCCGAGAGGGTCAATTAAGGATCCCAATGCATGGTAGTAGCTGTAACTTGAACCACACATACAGATCTCGGGTCCTATGGACGATTCCAATGAAACAACCCACCATGTACTCCTACATGGCCTTTCATCGATACCTTTACCAAGCGTATTCCACACTTCCTTCTCTTTATCGAAAGATTGTTTCACTCTGATTCATCACCCAGATGAATCAGACCAGACACAACTCTAAGCATAGCAGGCAACATAAGCAAATAGCATGGTGGATCACACAACACATGGCTCAATCAACTCCTACACATGCTAGTGGGTTTCAACTATTTACTGTGGCAATGACAGGTCATGCAAGGGAATAGGGTTCAACTACCGCAGCAAGTAGCAGTTCACACGCTGTTGCCTTAATGCAGTAAAAGAGAGCAGAAGCGAGAAGATTGGGTTTGTATCGGAATGATCAATGATTGCTTGCCTGACAAGGTAGTTGTCGGGTACTGCTCTTCAACTGGATACGCAGCAGTATCCTCGGGAGCAGGACCTAACATAGGGAATACCGACGATACAATCATTAACAAACAGATGCAACAATATGATGCATGTTTATGACATGGCAAGATGCATGTGTGTTGGCTAATGCAACTAAGAACAGAGGGGTTTGAACCTATTTGAATCAAGGATTCAAATTGAAGTTCAAACTAGTATTTGAATAAGTGCATTATCATGTTTTTGATATATACAGCAAGTTAACTTGTTCAAACATGCATGAAACCAGTGCCATTAGATAGATTGGATTTTTCTGATCATTTTTCATATATAAATCTTTTCCATCTGAGCTATGGTTGATTTTATATGATTTTTAGAAGTTTTGGGTATTTTCTGAAATTTCCTGAATTATTATAAATCTAAAAATCCCAGAAAAACCTTTACTGCGTCAGCATGACATCATGCTGACGTCAGCCAGTCAACAGGGTCAGTCTAGGTCAAACCTGACCAGTGGGTCCCTCATGTCAGTGTCACAGCTAATTAACTGAGTTAATTAGAGTTAAACTAAATCTAATTAGCTGTCAGTGGGGCCAGGGCCCACATGTCAGTGACTAAACTAATTAACTAATTAATATTAAATTAACACCTAAACTGAGTTTGACTTGCGGGCAGGGCCCACATGTCATTGACCCAGGGGGTCAAATTCGTGGTCAAAACAGGTCAAACTCGCCGGCGTTTAGCCGCCGGCGAGGCCAAACGCGGCGGCGTGCCTCGGAAAACGTCTGTGGTGCACGGTTCGAGCTGGGGTTGGGTGCGTTGGAGAGCTCTTGCTCTTCCGCATCGGATGGAGGTGGTCGCCGGACCTGGGGTGGCCGGAGACGACGGCAACAAGCTCGACGGCGGCGACCGGCGTCGGGCGGGTGTGGGGATGTGGCTGCAGGTGCCTAGGCGATGCGTGTGTAGCACCGTTCGCATCTACGGGCTGCGGTGAGTGCGATGGACGGGTGCCCGTGACCAAATGGTCACCGGAGCATCGTCGGCGGCGAGCACGGCGGCGGTGCGTTTCGGTGATCAACAGAACGGCGGCTACACGGTGCAAAATGAACGGAGGAAGGAGGGGTTCGACGTAGAAGCTCACTGCGGTGCTAATGAGCTCGACGGCGGGGTCGGGGACGCGCTGTAGCTTCGTAACGGCGGCGAGGTACTCCGGCGATCCGAGGAAGGGGACGACGGCGTGGGGTCGTTGCAGGGCTTCCGGTGGCTCGTGGCTCAGCGAGGAGGAAGAGGATGACGCGGCGGATCCTCTGGACACACTCACGGGGCGAGGGGGTGGCTCTGAGTGCGGCTACGGCGAGCGGCGGCGACGGCGGCTCGGTGATGGAGAAGAAAGAGCCAGGGGAGGGCGAAGGAGACGAGGGGGAGAAGTGAGAGCGGTCGGGGCAGCTGCGTGTCGGCTCGTGGAGTCATCCAGGCCATCGGGGAGGCAGGCAAGCAGCCTGGAGGTGGCCGGGCGCGTGCCGGCGCGCGGCGGCCACGCGCGCGTCCTTCTGGCGCGAGGAGGAAGACGACAGGAGGAGGGCTGGTGGGCTGGGCCGGCTTGCTACAGGGATGGGCCGAGGTAAGTACTTCTTCCTATTTTCCTTTTCCTATTTTCTATTCTGTTACATTTCTTTTGCAGCTTTGTTCAATTAATAAAAATGCCTAAACATTTTTATAACTCATGACACTTGTCATACCTGCTGTAAATAATATGAACAGTAGGAAACATTATAGTTCATGATTATTTGAGCATTTAAAATATTTACTAGTATTTAAATGCCCAAATTCAATTACCATATGAATTAATCCAAAGCCCTAGATTGTCCTAGAAAATTGTGCACCATTTTTGGTAGAGGTTTAAGACCAAGGCAGAAATGATGAACATTTTGAAGGGCATTTTGGGTACATTGGAAAATATTTTATCAAACCCTAGTTGTTAGGGGAGGGGTGCTGGGGTTTCTGTTAATCCCATTTCAAGTTTATTTGAAAGTAAACATGATGCACACTCTAGTCAGGTCCTAATGCAAGTACTAGCTAGGGATGTGACAACTCACCCCCACTTAAAAGAATCGCGTCCCGAGATTCGGGTTCCTCCGGAAAGAGGGTGGGGTACTCAAGTCGAAGACGATCCTCCCTTTCCCAAGTGGCTTCACTCTCGGAATGATGTGACCATTGAACCTTGAGAAACCTGATATTGTGGCGTCGAGTGGTGCGCTCAGTTTGATCAAGAATACGAATGGGGTATTCTCGATATGTGAGATTATCTTGGAGATCAAGCATTTCGTGGTCCACTCCACGGATAGGATCCGAGAAGCAACGCCTGAGTTGGGAAACGTGGAAAACATCATGAACTCTGGAGAGGTGCGGAGGTAGTTCCAATTGGTAGGCAACTTCTCCTCGTTTGGCAAGAATGCGAAAAGGACCGATGAAACGAGGGGCCAATTTGCCTTTGATACCGAAGCGATGGGTTCCCTTAAGAGGAGTAACCCGAAGGTAAGCCTTATCGCCGACTTCAAAAGTCACAGCCTTATGATGACTATCATATTGGCTCTTTTGGCGAGACTGGGCTGTTTTCAATCTCTCACGAACGATGCGAACTTGTTCCTCTGCTTCCTGAATCATATCCGGGCCAAAGAATTGTCTTTCGCCGGTTTCTGACCAGTTGAGAGGTGTTCGACACCTTCGTCCATATAGAACTTCGAAGGGAGCTTTACCCAAGCTGGCTTGATAACTATTGTTATAAGCGAATTCGGCAAATGGAAGACATTTTTCCCATTCCATACCGAAAGAAATGACAGAGGCTCGAAGCATGTCCTCCAGAATTTGATTGACTCGTTCCACTTGACCACTTGACTGCGGATGGAAGGCAGTACTGAAAGAGAGATGAGTTCCCATAGCATTCTGGAAACTTTCCCAAAATCGTGAAGTGAAGAGACTTCCACGGTCTGAGTTAATCTCCAACGGTACACCATGTAGTGATACTATTCGAGAGATATATAAGTCTGCTAGCTGGCTAGCGGTAATACTCTCCCGAACAGGCAGCAAGTGAGCTACTTTAGAGAGGCGGTCGATAACGACGAAGATAGCATTATTCCCTTTCCTGGACCTGGGAAACCCGGTAATGAAGTCCATACCGACTTTATCCCATTTCCATTCAGGAATAGCTAGAGGTTGAAGGGTGCCAGCAGGCCGTTGATGCTCTGCTTTAACTCGACGACAAACGTCGCAGTTAGCAATGAACTGAGCGATTTCTCTCTTCATCCTAGTCCACCAGAATCTTTGACGTAGGTCTTGATACATTTTGGTACTACCGGGATGAATCGTGAGAGGAGATTCATGAGCCTCCTTGAGAATCAGTTGTCGTAGTTGTGGTTTCTTGGGCACCACCAAGCGGTTCTCAAAGTACACTACACCTTGATCATCCATAGAGAAACTTCTAGCGAGTCCGCTAGCGATGTTCTCCTTGATCCGAGATATGCCTTTATCATACCGCTGGGCAACTATGATTTGATCCAAAAGGGTAGGTTTCGCCACCAAGGTGGAAAGGAATCCTCGAGGAACAATGTGAAGGTTAAGCTTACGAAATTCCTCGTGGAGAAGTGGTTGACTTTGTTGTAACATTAAATTGTTACAATAAGACTTACGACTTAGTGCATCAGCCATGACATTGGCCTTGCCAGGAGTATAAGTGATTCCTAAATCGTAGTCGGTGAGCAACTCAACCCAACGTCTTTGCCTGAGATTCAAATCCGGTTGGGTGAAGATATACTTCAAGCTTTGGTGATCAGTGAAAATTTCACAGCGATTACCAAGGAGGTAATGCTGCCATGTTTTGAGTGCATGGACTACAGCTGCAAGCTCTAAATCATGAGTAGGATAGTTATCCTCATGTGGACGCACCTGTCGGGATGCGTATGCAATCACTTGATGATCTTGCATGAGAATGCAACCCAGTCCTTGTCGCGAGGCGTCGCAATAGATGATAAAGTCCTTGGAAAAATCTGGTGGTACCAGTACAGGTGCAGATGTCAGGCGTCTTTTCAGTTCCTGAAAACTGGACTCGCACTGTGGGGTCCACTCAAACTTTTTATCTTTCTTGAGGAGTTCGGTTAGAGGATTAGCAACCTTGGAGAAGTTCTCGACGAAACGTCGGCAATAGCTCGCTAAGCCAAGAAAACTCCTAACTTGCTTGACCGATTCAGGGGGAGTCCAATCAAGGACGGCTTGAACTCGCTCGGGATTGACAGCAATACCCTTGACCGAGATTACATGACCTAGATAGGTTACTTCTGGCAACCAAAATTCACATTTAGAGAATTTGGCATAAAGGCGGTGCTCTCGAAGTTTCGTCAATACCAGCCTTAAATGCTCGGCATGATCTTCCTTGTTCTTGGAGAAAATGAGTATATCATCGAGGTATACCACGACGAATTTATCCAGGTACTCCATGAATATAGAATTCATTAACCGAGAAAAAGTAGCTGGGGCATTGGTTAATCCGAAGGACATGACGGTGTACTCGTATTGGCCATAACGAGTAACGAAAGCCGTTTTAGGAATGTCCCCGTTCTTGATTTTGATTTGATGGTAGCCCAACCTCAAATCCATCTTAGAGAAGACTGAGGATCCAGCGAGCTGATCATACAGATCGTTGATCCTGGGAAGCGGATACTTATTCTTTATGGTGATCAGATTGACAGGTCGGTAATCTACAACCATCCGCTCCGTTCCATCCTTCTTCTTGACGAAGAGGACGGGGCAAGCCCAAGGGGAAGAACTAGGACGGATGAAACCCTTTTGCAAGGACTCATCGAGTTGTTTCTTTAGCTCAGCTAATTCTAGTGGTGCCATCTTATAAGGTCTCCTAGAGATTGGGACAGTTCCAGGGATAAGATCTATCACGAACTCGACATCTCTGTCAGGTGGAACTCCTGGCAGTTCTTCTGGAAAAACATCCGGAAAGTCATGGACTACCGGGATATTTTCGAGTTCTGGTAGAGGGCTGGCATTAAGAGAGTAGAGCTGACGTTCAGCCATTCGAGTCAAGACATTGACTATCTTGCCGGATGGGTGTGTAAGTTGAACGGTCCTAGTAAAACAGTCAATTTTGGCGTAATGGGTTGTCATCCAATCCATACCCAAAATGATATTTATGTCCGAGGACTTGAGAGCGATTAAGGATGCAAGGAAAACAAGTCTATCGACAAGAATTTCATTTCCATGGCTTACCCTAGAGGTCTGCCACTTTGAACCAGGAGTTTGAATAACCATGGAAGTAGGCATGTCACAAAAAGTCATGTTGTGCAATCGAGCATAGCTTTCAGATATGAACGAATGGGATGCTCCAGTATCGAAAAGAACAGATGCCGGATGGCAGTTTACGAGAAGCGTACCAAGGACGACGTTAGGATCCTCATAAGCTTCTTCGGCAGAAACATAGTTGACATGACCACGTGCAGTGGGGATTGGCTTAACATAGTTCACCTTGCCGGTTGGCTTACCACGGCCAACGGGTTTTCCTGGCTGGTACTGGGGACAATCACGCATGTAGTGTCCCGGTTCTCCACACTTGAAACATGTCACAGTGGTGGTGCGTGGAGCAAAGTTGGAGGGTGGACCTCCATAGGTCTTAGCAGGTGCAAACTGTTGAGTTGGACGAGGCGCCTCATAGGATGGCCTCGGTGTATACTTGGGTGGCAGAGCAGTGTTAGGAACCCATACACGGCGCTTGTGAGAACCAGAGCCGGATGAGGAACCAAGGTCTCGAGTATGCTTGCGGGTGGCCTCGAAGTCGGTCTGGCCTATCTCAGCACTGATAGCCTTGTTAACCAACTTCTGGAAAGAGGCGCACTCGTGCAGACGTAGATCACGACGAAGTTCAGGGCTGAGTCCCTTGCGGAACCTCGCCTGTTTCTTGGCATCGGTGGATACTTCTTCAGGTGCATAGCGTGCCAGATTACCAAACTCACGACTGTAGCCATCCACAGTCAGACGGCCCTGGGTGAAATTGCAGAATTCCTCCCGCTTGCGATCCATGAGACCTTCCGGAATGTGATGTTCACGGAATGCCTCACTGAACTCAACCCAGGTAGTGACTTGGCCAGCAGGACGCATAGCTTCAAAGTTTTCCCACCAAAGACTGGCAGGGCCCTCAAGATGGTAGGCGGCGTAGATAACCTTGTCAGCTTCGGCCACACGGGCAGAGTGTAGCTTGTGGGTGATACTACGTAGCCAGTCATCAGCATCCAGAGGTTCAGTGGAGTGATGGAACTTCGGTGGACACATCTTGATAAAATCGTGGATTGACACCACGTCATTCCTCTGACGGAATCCAGTGTTTTGCTCTATGCGTTCCAGCAGACGGTTGGTCTCTCTCTTGTTCCGTTCTGCTTCAAGCATAACTTCCGCCAAGGAGGGTGGCTGGGGCAGATTTCCATCTCTAGCCCCACTAGCCTCACCCTGCTCCTGAGCAGCAGGAGTGTTGCGAGTGTTGACCATCCTAGGAAAAACAAAACAACGGTTTAGACAAGGATGGCAAAATTTGACATAGAAGTGCAGAATGTAATGGATGACACAGAATGCAGAGATGTTCATCCGTACGACATGGTAATATAGGAACTGCTATATATACACCAGTGGTCATACACACCATACAAAGTTTAGTACAAGCCAAGGCTAAAGTACAACTGCGGTGAAAGACGATACATCCCATCAGAGGCATTCCAGGCTCCTATACATTATTTAACTACACCTCCGGAATTCAGTACACACTAGTCATATTCCACAAGACACGCAGGACTGTGGAAATACAACTATTACAATACTACTACTACCACGGACTAGCTCAGACATTCGCGTAGTAATCCTCATAAAGATTACCACCGTAGCCTGGAAGTGGTACAGACAGATCTTGGAACTCGCGAGCACTCGAAGGTTGTGGACCATAAGGGCATGGGTGTGGTCTCGGTCCCGATGCTGGTGGTAACCGACGCCCTCGTGGAGGTGTAATACCCCCAACGTCACGCCAATCCATGCGATCAGGCAGACGAGTCCGCACAGGATACAAATCCCGCATGTCCAGATATCCGGCGTGCACAGCAGGTGCAAGCCGTGTCAAAGTAGTCCAGTGAGCGGCTCGGGTGTTATACAGCTCCATTCGGAGGGCACGGACCTCACGGTCCCTATCCTCCAACATCTGAACAGTAGTCTGAAGCAGTGGCTCTTCATGAGCAGCATCAGTATACAGACCAGTGTAGTAGCCTTCTTCTCCGGGGAGTGAAGCTGGCATGTAACAGAACTCAGTGTTCAGCAACAGGGCATGCCTAGCACGGAGAATGGTCATCATCGAATAAGCGGCGTCCTGCACTGCCATCTCGATGGTAATCCCGAGTCCATAAGACCAATGGATGGGATCATTAGCTCCGGGATATGAGGGGTATATCCGGACTGTGCATAAATACTGACTTTGATTAAAATCCCGATACTGTTCCTCCACAGTGTATTCAGGATACCAGCGATAACCGGTCTCAGTCATCACACGGACTAGCATGGCCGTGTGACCGGGCACATTAATGCACCGAGTCAAACGAACCACTTGGTGAGGAATGCGGCCAGACATCTGAAACATGAAATAATGCAAAGGCATTAGTGTTTCTGGAAGAAATCGGGCAGCATAACAACTGTAAATGCTCAAACAGAGATTTGAGACATCATACAAATGATAGCATAGCCACTCAACAATTCCATATCAAGGTTCCGGTTCAATAATCATCATACTCAACAGGATAGAAACTGAACTGAGGCTTGAAACCAAAAATCCTAAGAGTCTACGGATTAGTAACACGTGAACCTAGTAAGGATAAGAGGCCTAGTCCTAAATCCCCGTAGAAAGAATAGACAGACTCAGATCAGAAGGGCATAAGGTAAAGGAGTAAAAGAGCCTTACGTTCCCTTCCACAATCAATTCCCCTACATATAACTAAGAATTTTTCTAGACTCAACATCGACCAGTTTGGCTTGAGAAACCTACAGGCAGTCCAGCTCTGATGCCAACGCTGTCGGGACCCCGATCCTAAGTCACACCGATCTAGCTGTAACACGTCATATCACTTTGCGGCCTCACGCACGGTAACCCCACGGGTGCCACCTTACCTGGCCCGGGACCGTTTGTGCATTTTGGCACACGTATATGACAATGTCACTAGCATCCATATGACAGAGAACCCGGGCCGACATGGCTAGTTATAATCCAAAAGTGGCACTAAATTACAGAGACAGGCATCCATGACCCAGCAACGAACGTGTCGGTCATCAACGTATGAACCCAAGTCGTAGCAAGCTACATGGACTTAAAGGAACAACGCGTGACATTTCCCCTAAGGGACAGACACAGGAACGAAGAAGGACACATGCCGGCCAGCCTACGTGTTCCGAGCAGTAGCAAGCTACCAAGGCTCATTGGAATCACTAGGAGGCATTTCCCGGTAAGATAGGCTACCAAAGGAAAACAACTAGGTGTCGGATCCCACACATACCAAGCATTTCAATCATACACACAATATGCTCAATATGTGCAAATACAACATTGCATCACAACAGAACTCTATGACTCAAAGTACTTTATTTAAAAGGCTCCAAGAGCCATACATAACATAGTCATACAGGTAGGGGTCACATGACCCAACACTCAAGTCATACAGTCATACAAGCACAAGCGGAAGCTACATGTCTGAGTACAGACAACTTAGAAAATAAAACAGGCTTGGTGTAGCCTGACTATCTACAAGGCCCTTCACAAGCTCCAGATCACCGTCTGGGTGTCAAGCTACTCGTCGACGTCAACGTCTATGTAGAACCCATCAGCAGGGGCAGGGTTCTCCTCTGCAACAGTTATTAAGCAAACATGAGTACAAAGGTACTCAGCAAGTCTTACCACAGAACCTATCATACATGCAACATTATCAATGGGGGTAGTGGAGTTTATAGCAGAATGCCAGCTTTGACCTTGGCTAACCTATACTACAACTTCCAACAGATTGCAAGATGTTATTACGAACACGAGTCCTCTAGTCACCACATCAATACACTACCGATGATCCTCTTCCGTCATCCTACGGAAGGGCCATCCACGGCACTCACGCTTATCTTGAGGCTTTTAGTAGTATCCATCAACTTGTCTATGAACTGTAAGAGTAACCAAGTAGTTCGTACCGCGAACAACGGCTATTCGAATAGTTTGATAACCCTGCAGGGGTGTACTTCTTCACACACGCTTCCACCGCTTATCGCCGTTTACTCAGCGTGTACTCGGCAACCTTCAAGCGGAAGCCCAGCGAGGGTGTCGGCCATGACCTGACTAACTACACAAGTCTCTCGTCCAGGTTTATCGCCTATTTGGGTTCCATCCGTGGGGAGATCCGGCCGGGGTGTCGCTCACGGCCCCAAACGATGTGTACAGGGTTCCCGAGTCACCAAACGGGCAACCGGTACACCGTGCCACTTACCTGTCGCATCACAACCCACCCCGAGGGTCAGCGTTGTGCACGACCTCCAGTAGGCTATAAACACCAGAAACTAGTTGCAACTCCTGGACAGAGATCAAGGGTAATTAATAAGCCGAGAGGGTCAATTAAGGATCCCAATGCATGGTAGTAGCTGTAACTTGAACCACACATACAGATCTCGGGTCCTATGGACGATTCCAATGAAACAACCCACCATGTACTCCTACATGGCCTTTCATCGATACCTTTACCAAGCGTATTCCACACTTCCTTCTCTTTATCGAAAGATTGTTTCACTCTGATTCATCACCCAGATGAATCAGACCAGACACAACTCTAAGCATAGCAGGCAACATAAGCAAATAGCATGGTGGATCACACAACACATGGATCAATCAACTCCTACACATGCTAGTGGGTTTCAACTATTTACTGTGGCAATGACAGGTCATGCAAGGGAATAGGGTTCAACTACCGCAGCAAGTAGCAGTTCACACGATGTTGCCTTAATGCAGTAAAAGAGAGCAGAAGCGAGAAGATTGGGTTTGTATCGGAATGATCAATGATTGCTTGCCTGACAAGGTAGTTGTCGGGTACTGCTCTTCAACTGGATACGCAGCAGTATCCTCGGGAGCAGGACGTAACATAGGGAATACCGACGATACAATCATTAACAAACAGATGCAACAATATGATGCATGTTTATGACATGGCAAGATGCATGTGTGTTGGCTAATGCAACTAAGAACAGAGGGGTTTGAACCTATTTGAATCAAGGATTCAAATTGAAGTTCAAACTAGTATTTGAATAAGTGCATTATCATGTTTTTGATATATACAGCAAGTTAACTTGTTCAAACATGCATGAAACCAGTGCCATTAGATAGATTGGATTTTTCTGATCATTTTTCATATATAAATCTTTTCCATCTGAGCTATGGTTGATTTTATATGATTTTTAGAAGTTTTGGGTATTTTCTGGAATTTCCTGAATTATTATAAATCTAAAAATCCCAGAAAAACCTTTACTGCGTCAGCATGACATCATGCTGACGTCAGCCAGTCAACAGGGTCAGTCTAGGTCAAACCTGACCAGTGGGTCACTCATGTCAGTGTCACAGCTAATTAACTGAGTTAATTAGAGTTAAACTAAATCTAATTAGCCGTCAGTGGGGCCAGGGCCCACATGTCAGTGACTAAACTAATTAACTAATTAATATTAAATTAACACCTAAACTGAGTTTGACTTGCGGGCAGGGCCCACATGTCATTGACCCAGGGGGTCAAATTCGTGGTCAAAACAGGTCAAACTCGCCGGCGTTTAGCCGCCGGCGAGGCCAAACGCGGCGGCGTGCCTCGGAAAACGTCTGTGGTGCACGGTTCGAGCTGGGGTTGGGTGCGTTGGAGAGCTCTTGCTCTTCCGCATCGGATGGAGGTGGTCGCCGGACCTGGGGTGGCCGGAGACGACGGCAACAAGCTCGACGGCGGCGACCGGCGTCGGGCGGGTGTGGGGATGCGGCTGCAGGTGCCTAGGCGATGCGTGCGTAGCACCGTTCGCATCTACGGGCTGCGGTGAGTGCGATGGACGGGTGCCCGTGACCAAATGGTCACCGGAGCATCGTCGGCGGCGAGCACGGCGGCGGTGCGTTTCGGTGATCAACAGAACGGCGGCTACACGGTGCAAAATGAACGGAGGAAGGAGGGGTTCGACGTAGAAGCTCACTGCGGTGCTAATGAGCTCGACGGCGGGGTCGGGGACGCGCTGTAGCTTCGTAACGGCGGCGAGGTACTCCGGCGATCCGAGGAAGGGGACGACGGCGTGGGGTCGTTGCAGGGCTTCCGGTGGCTCGTGGCTCAGCGAGGAGGAAGAGGACGACGCGGCAGATCCTCTGGACACACTCACGGGGCGAGGGGGTGGCTCTGAGTGCGGCTACGGCGAGCGGCGGCGACGGGGGCTCG
Organism: Secale cereale; assembly: GCA_902687465.1. NCBI lineage: Eukaryota > Viridiplantae > Streptophyta > Magnoliopsida > Poales > Poaceae > Secale > Secale cereale. The sequence goes on from LR738711.1 coordinate 252,609,488, forward strand.
GTGATGGAGAAGAAAGAGCCAGGGGAGGGCGAAGGAGACGAGGGGGAGAAGTGAGAGCGGTCGGGGCAGCTGCGTGTCGGCTCGTGGAGTCATCCAGGCCATCGGGGAGGCAGGCAAGCAGCCTGGAGGTGGCCGGGCGCGTGCCGGCGCGCGGCGGCCACGCGCGCGTCCTTCTGGCGTGAGGAGGAAGACGACAGGAGGAGGGCTGGTGGGCTGGGCCGGCTTGCTACAGGGCTGGGCCGAGGTAAGTACTTCTTCCTATTTTCCTTTTCCTATTTTCTATTCTGTTACATTTCTTTTGGAGCTTTGTTCAATTAATAAAAATGCCTAAACATTTTTATAACTCATGACACTTGTCATACCTGCTGTAAATAATATGAACAGTAGGAAACATTATAGTTCATGATTATTTGAGCATTTAAAATATTTACTAGTATTTAAATGCCCAAATTCAATTACCATATGAATTAATCCAAAGCCCTAGATTGTCCTAGAAAATTGTGCACCATTTTTGGCAGAGGTTTAAGACCAAGGCAGAAATGATGAACATTTTGAAGGGCATTTTGGGTACATTGGAAAATATTTTATCAAACCCTAGTTGTTAGGGGAGGGGTGCTGGGGTTTCTGTTAATCCCATTTCAAGTTTATTTGAAAGTAAACATGATGCACACTCTAGTCAGGTCCTAATGCAAGTACTAGCTAGGGATGTGACATCATTCAATTCTCTCATCTTATCAAGTTTTAACTCTCTTTTAACCGGAGTGCTGTCTGAATCCTTCTTACCCCTTGTGCCATTCTTTCATTGTTCGGAGGCAATATGTTGTTGTTTTTCATCAAGTATCTTCCCATCTCCTCAAGTTCATGTTCAGTTCCTTCCATTTTCAGACGGAGTGCTGTCCAAATTCTGTCATTCTTTTTCCTTGGCTATACCATTGCGGTTTCTTATTCTTTTGGTTCGTAAGCTCTTGTTTCATGTCTTTCAACCTCCAAGGTTCTCATAATACTCCTTGTTACTCATTTTACCGGAGTGCTCTTAACTTCGTTCATCTCCGTTGTATTCTTCTTTCAATTTGTTCAACCTCTCAAGGTTCTTTGGTTTCACTCGTCTGTCAAAGAAGCAACTTTGTTTTACCTCTTCCTCTTCTGTTTTTACCCGGTGCCATCTCTAGGATCTCGGGTCGAGATCCTCTGTTAGTGTGGGAGAGTTGTGACGCCCGAAGACCGACGTCCCAGAAGATTCCAGAAGATTCCAGATGTTCCGGGTCCTCCCGTGTGTTTCATTTGTGCTTGTGTTATTTATTTTTGCATTGCATCATGTCATCATGCCATCATCTCATTAATTTTTTGCAACTAAATAAATCGTGTGGACCTTCGGTCCATTTAAATCGAGGGAAGAATGTCTTCTCTTTAAAACATATAAAGCCTCTCAATATTATTAGGGAGCTATATCATAATTATTCCATTTGTTGGAGATTACCATAACACACTTGCAATATCCTCCATGCCTCTTAATTCAAGTTTCACCATCAAAAACGTTGCCAATAATTCTTTCCGTTGTTTCGAGGTTCCTCCAAAAATTTGAACATTTTTGGACACTTCAATAATCACGTCTTAGTTCAAACCTATTTGAATTAAATTAAAATATGTTTGAATTATTTTCGTTCACGCCTTTTCTATTTTTCTCGGACCGTGCTCTTTTTATGAGCCCGAGAAAAATTAACCTTTGTCCTAATTCTTGCCCTAACCCCCCTCCTCTTTTTCTTTTCTTCTCTTTTGTTTCTGCTAAAGAAAGAAAAAGAGAAAGAGCTAGGCCATCAGGCCATCATCCCAACGCAGCCCAGCCTCCATCCCTCCTGGGCCTCTCCTCCCTGGCCCAACTCCTCCTCCAGCCTGCTCCCACTCCACCGAACCCTAGCGCTAACTCATCGCTCTCTCCCTCGACCCTCTCTTCCCTCTGTCCGCCGCACCCCTCCTCCCATCGAGCCAGGCTCGATCCCACCGACCCTTCTCTCTCTATCTCCCTTCGCCTGGCCCCGATCCCCCAGGCCCGTTCCTCGCCGACTCCTCCCTTCCAGCGATGGAGTCCCGCGGCCAGGCCCTCCCCGCCTCCTCGCGCGAGGGTCCTCGAGCGCCTCAAGGCTGCCTCCATCTGCGCCACGACTGCGGCCGCCCCGCGCCGCGCCCTCCAGCGCCGGGCGCCGGCCGTCCCTGCCTCCGCATCGCCATGGCCTTCCCAGGCCCGAGGCCTCCCTCTCGTTCCCCTCTGCGCCGAGCCATGGCCGCGCCCCCTTCCCTCCAGCGCCCGGTTCCACTACGTCCTCGACTCCCTCTCCAGCCCCGCGAGCCGGCCGCACCTCTACCTCGCTCTCCCTCCCTGTCGCCAGGGCCGAGCCCCTACAGCCCCCTCGCCAAGCGCCAGCGCCATGGCCCTTTCCAACCGGCACCGTGCCAGAGCCCCTCCTCCAGCCGGGCCCCTGCGCCTTCCGTCCTCCAGCAACAGCAACACCGGCGCCCCGACCTCCCCGAGTGCCTCCCGCGCCACCGAAGGGCCAACTCCGATGGCCTCGACACCCCTGCTCTGCTCCTTTCCCCGCAGCCCTTTTTCCTTTTTTTTGTTTGTTTTGTTGCTGTTATTGTTTATCTCAAGTACCAGGAGCGCCAAGAACCACTAGGTCCAGACCCGAGCAGCTACATGGCCATTTTCATGAACGGCTACCGCGACAAGTACCACTACTCGCCAAGTACCACGACGCCGTTGAACGCCAAGTACACAAGTGGTGAGGATTCGCCAAGACCGACAAGACCGACGCCGATAAGTACCTCGACCAAGTGCAAGACGACCGAACGGCTACAAGATGACCATCAAGTACCACTACAACCGTGAACATCTTCGGATCTTCAAGTTCATCTACGTGGATTCGACAAGTACCCCGCCGGCGAGTACCTCTCCGATGAACGTGAACAACTACCGTCGCCGAGACCGCGAGTCCATCTACGAACTCGACGCCCGAACGTCTACCGTCGCCCCGTGTACAACTACTTCCTCTTCGCAAACGTGAACCACTACTTCCTCTACGACTCGCGAGAACGACTCCTTCCTCTATGATCTCGAACCGTCCCGAAACGAGTGTTTCGAAGGTATAACCCGAGACGATGACCCGTGTGATGCTTGCTCGTGTTGTATGAAATGTTCCCCTTGTACTCCGTGCCGTTTCGTCCGTTTGTCATGTTCCTCGGTTGCTTCGTCGCCGACCCGTGGGAACCCGGTGACGGGATCAACCCACTTTCATCTTGTTCGACTTGCTCACGTCGATTCTTCTTTTGCACCGGAATCTCAACGAGTTACCGGAACCGAGATGTTGCGTTGCATCATTTTTGGATCGTTGTCGTGGCACCCTTTCCTTCCACCACGGTGACAAATGCTTCTTATCTTCTTTATGTCATCTTTTATGAAATTGCATAAACTTGATCATGTCATCCGCATCATGTTAACAACCTTTAATGATGAATTGTTGTTTGCTTAAAATTACTAAACATGCTCATGGGGATTTTCCGGAATATGTTGTTGTTATTTTCCGGCCTCATTTAAAATGTCTAAATAGTGTAGTTTTACCTTGCTTCACCTCTTGCCATGTTAAAAACATTTAATCTTGTCTTGTAAATAATGAGAGTCAACTAAATAATTAAATGTGGTGTTTCGTCAATATGCAACTCGTTGCATATTGAGCTCCACTTAACTTGTAGTATTGTTTGTGCACTTTGCCATGCCATGCATATTTAAACCGGACATGCATCATACTTGTTTGTGCATCGTATGCCATGTTTATGCTTGTGTGTTTACCGTGTTGTTTGTTTCTTTCCGGTTTGCTTCTCTTGATAGCTTCGGTTTCGTTCCGGAGTTGTGAGGATTCTCTCGTCTGTGTTGCTCCGTCTACTTCATGGATCCGTTCTTCTCCCTTGTGGAATTCCAGGCAAGATGACCGAACCCGGATATCATTACTATCTTTGCCTATTGCTAGAGTATCGCTCTATAGTTTTGCCTCGATGCCCATGTTTTCCTGTCAGCCTCCTATTGTAACCATGAACCTGTTTAACCACCCTTCCTATGCAAACCGTTGAATGGCTAAGTACGCTTCGCTCAGCCCCTCTTATAGCATTGTTAGTTGCAGGTGAAGATTGAAGATGCTTGCTTCATGTTGAAGTTTGGTTGGGTTATATCACACTATATAAATGCTTAAATGAAATCATCTATATATTGGCAAGGGTGGAAGGCTAAGCCTTTTGCTTGGTGATTTGTTCCACCCATGCCGTTAGGAACCGTATAAACCGGTGTTATGTTCCTTGATTATGCGTTCCTAACACGATTGGGGTGTATGGGACCCCCTTGATAAATCGCTAAGTGCTAAGTCTTTTCCAGCAAGTCCCAACATTGGTACTATTTGCCTAATAACTAATAAAACTTGCATGTGGACTAGCTATCCCTTTTATTTTAATTCAACAACCCCGGGCCAGTGCTCCACATGAGTGTTGGTCCGAAACGGGGGTCCTGCGGGGCCACCACGAGGAAACTCGAGGTTTGGTAAAAACCCGTAGCATCACCCATCCGGTCGTGTCCTGAGACTTAGATACGCGCGGCTACTATCAGGGTGTCGACACGCCGGGAGGATTTGCTGGATTAGCCTTACCTTAGTTCGGTTTAACTTGAGCACGGGATTCCGAGAATACTCGGGTCTTCCCACCTATGGAGTTGCGACTCCGCGGATCGTGGGCTTGTAATGGGTCAAGTTGGAACACCCCTGCAGGTTTTGAACTTTCGAAAGCCGTGCCCGCGGTTATGTGGCAGATGGGAGCTTGTTAATATCCGGTTGTAGATAACTTGACACAATGTTTCAATACACTACCAGCGTGTGTACCGTGACTGTCAATTTCCGAATAGGGATTCAGGAGTTGAACACGGTGGAGTTATGTTTGACGTGCTTTAGCTAGGATCACTTCATGATTATCTCTCGACCGAGGCACTTCTCTTCTCGCTCTCTTTTACGTAAGTTAGTGCTAGTTGCTGCTGCAGACTCTTGTTGTTCCTTCACCTCTTGTTCTTTCTTCAGCCTTGTCCTCACCCAAGGTTTAAATAGTCTTGTTACCCGGGAACGGGATTGCTGAGTCCTCTGTGGCTCACAGTTACTTCACCACACCAGATGCAGGTTCAGCCGAGTTTGACGCAGGAGCTGGTTCAAGTACTTCCAGGAGTTCCATGAAGAGAGTGGCCGTACGCTTGTGACGTTTTCGACGATCAGTAGTGGTTTCTACTAGGTTTCGATCCGGACCTGTGGCTTTATGTTGTTTTGGGTATCTTGCTTTTGGATCTTACCCTTAGATGGGCTGTGATGTTTTGGATGATGATTGCTTATGTAATGTATTGCGTGAAGTGGCGAGTGTAAGCTAACTATCTCCTTTTGCAATTTAATCCCTCTTTTACATGAGTCGTGCAAAGATACTAAACTTGAGATCATTCTAGGATGGGCTTATATCTTTAAGTCGTGCCTCGACACGTAGGAGGTATAGTCCCATCCTGGGCATTACAAGTTGGTATTCAGAGCCTTCTCCGACCTAGAAGCCCCCACCGATTGATCGAATCGTTGGCGGTTGAGTCTAGGCACACACTGAAAATGTTTTGAGTCCTATATTTATATCGGAGAGTAGGATTTCTTTTGCTTCTCATCTCTTTTCATTCTGGTGAGGACTCCTGACGATTACTCTTGTCTCTTCTACCTTCAAAAATTGCACCAAATTTTTTTTAGGATCTCGCGAGTATTGTTTGGATTGTTCCGATGTCTTTGTGACAAGATCAGGAGCACCAGGAGAACTCTTCCCGGCACCCCGCCGGAGGGGAGGATCACCACCGGGAGCCTCTCCACCACCATGGACGCCTCCCTGATGAGTTGTGAGTAGTCTCCCTTGGACCATGGGTCCATGACCAGTAGCTATGTGATGTTCTCCTCCCCTCTTTGTTCTTCACCGATTAGACCTCGTGAGCTGCCCTACATGATCGAGGCACATATGTAATCCTTATACTGTTGCTATGATGAGTTTGCTGGGATCCGATGGATTATGAGATTATGTTCAGATTGTGTGTGAGTAATATATTTGATTTACCTCTTTTATATTTATGTTCTTGAGTAATTCTTGCATGTTCTCCGTTGCTGTTTATTGCTTTGGCCAAGTAGTAGGTAGTAACTCCAAGAGGGAACGTTATGCTTGATTGTGGGTTCATGCCCCTTGATGATTAGCTTGAGTGACAGAAACATGAGTCTAGGGGATGTGCTGTTGCCACAAGGGGGAAAACAACGGTGCTTGTACTCGCGGGTGCAAGGATTGTTTACTTTACGCAAAGTTCTTTTAATGCAGTTGTCTGTTGCTTGGAGTTTACACTATGGGTGGGACTCGCAACTTAATACCAGCGAGATGTTCTGGATAGATATCTCAAGGTGGATGATTAGTAGTAGATGCAGATGGATTTCGGTCTACTTGCCTTGGCGTATCGCCCATGCTTTTGAGCCTCTACCTTTCTTTGTAGCATAGTTAGCATTGGTTTGCGCACATAATCCTGTCAATTGCCCAGCTATAATTTGTTTACCTCGCTTAGCTGTTTTATCGTCTTTTGGGAGAGAGACATCACTAGTGAACATCATGGGACCCCGGTCCATATTACCATCACTGATCACATCCGCTATTTACTTTCAGTTCTTACTTACTAGTTGCAGTTATACCTATCACTATTATCTCTTGCATTTGATCCTTTGTAAACGACAAGGCCGGAGGGATTGACAACCTCTCTGTACTCGTTGGAGCAAAGTTATTTGTATTGTGTGCAGGTCCGGTCAATCGCTAGTTGCGCCGCTAGCAGTTGACACCTTCTTGTTGAACCTTGGAGTCTCAGGGGAATTCGATCCTTGGTATCTTTGCCAAGGGAAAACTACCGCTACACTACATCTCAAACCTTCCACTTGGGGTAACCAACGAGGGGCGAGAATCCATCAAGCAAAGTTTTCTGGCGCCGTCGCCGGGGACTCCACTCTTCAAGATAGGGGAGTTGCACGCTATCTTTTACCTTTGCTTTTTAGTCTTGTTAGTTTACCTTTCAGTTTTTGCTTTAGTATCTTTTATCAAAAATCACAAAAACAGTTATCTCATTCTTTAGTTGTCATTATGTCTGGTCCTTTTGTCTTTGGTGAGGCAGAAGTTCTCACCTTTAAACAAAGAGGTGGGGAAAGTTTAAAAGATGCTTGGTATAGAATTAATGATTCTCAAAAAAGACCCACCAAGAAACAATCTACTACTATCCTGCTTAGAAATTTTTATGTTGGAATTACTTCTTGGAATAGGTTTATTCTAGATTCTGCTATCAATGGGAATTTCCTAGAGGCCCCAGTTTGGGAGTCTCTTAGTATTATTGTAAATCTTGTTAGAAATCCCCATGTTGTTAGCATTCAAGAGGACATCACCCTAGCTCACATTATGAAAAAACTTGAAAAGATAGAGCTAGAGATGCCAAACATTAATAAGATAAATGAGTTGGATCGTAAGATCCAAGGGAATTTGAATAGGCTTGATAGCTCCATGCATAAAATTCTCAAAACTTTGGAGACCATCAAATCCCACGACTTGGATTCTTCTAGGATAGACAAGATTGAGGAAATCTTTGATACTCTAGGAACTACTTTCTCCTCAATCAAAACCAAAAAGGTAGAAACTCTGGCAAAGAAGGAGCCTAAGTTCGTTTACGTCCCAAAGGCTCCCCGCTCTAAAAGTAAGACATCTATTGCCAAAGGGGTTGAAACTGTGAAGACTTTGGAAGAAACACCTCTGTTTGATAAATTTATAAATGAGTCTTCCTTTGACTTTTTTCCTTTTGGTCTTCTCCCTAGAAGTATCTCTATTAGGCCTTTATTTGAAAGTCCTCTTAAGACTAGTTGTACTATTGAAGAGCTTTTTGATGATCTTGATGATGGTTCAATTGATACAACTTGATCTCTTTGCATTATGCCTAGCTTAAAGGCATAAAAGAAAGCGCTTTTGGGAGGCAGCCCACAATGAATAAAATTTTATTTTGCTTTTGTTATGTCTTGTTGTTGTTACTACAGTAGCATCATCATTGTATCTTTACTTTTCAGCTTTGTGCCAAGTGTAGCCTCTGATTGCAAGAAAGTTCAAAAGTTGTGACGTGCTGTCCAGGAAACAGATTCTGTCCTTGGACAGAAAAATTCGTATAAAATCACCAGATCATCTTTTTGGTCTGAATTGTTTCGACAGCGTGCTCTATACAATTTTCTTTCGGGCGTCTGTTCTGAGTTTTTTGATTTGAGTTGCAGAAGTGCCCCGAAAAAATCATTTACTACCTGCTGGTCTGTTTTTCACAGATTCTGTCCTTTTTTGCCTTTTCTTCGTTTTGCAAACCTTGAGCTTGCTTTTTCTTTGCAAAAACCTTTTGGCAATCTTGAGAAACATTAGACCTTCAAGAATATTCTTATTTCCAGCAAGGAAAAATTATTTTATTAAGGGTACTAACCTCGCTAATCAGATTATGATGAGTTATGTATGAAGGGAGTTTTCAAGTGTGCGAGGGAAGATGATAAAAAGATTCAGGAGTGTCAAACGCTCAAGCTTGGGGATGCCCCCGTGCACCCCCAAGAAATATTCAAGAAGACTCAAGCGTCTAAGCTTGGGGATGCCCCCGTGCATCCCCTTCTCCATCAACAATTATCAGTTCGTCTTTCGTTCCACTATATTTTTATCACTTCATCTGTTATGTGCTATGCTTGGAGCGTCTCGCTTTTAGTTTCCTTTTTAGTTTTCTTTAGCTTTGCTTGCTTTTTATAACGAGTTGGAACTCAGATTTCTTTGTGTGGGAGAGAAACACGCTCCACTTCAACCTAGAACACAACATAGAATTTTCATGTCTATCTTTGCTGTGTGTGTTCTTTGTCTTTCAATAGCTACTGTCATGCTTAGCTCTTAGTTTTCATGCTTATCTTTTTAAGAGCTTTTGTTTAGTTGGTCGCTGGAACTCTCTTTAGTTATCATGCTTATCTTGTTAAGAGAGTTGGCTTCTGTTGCACTGGTTGATATGTCTATGATAAAAATGTTATGTGCATAATGGTGCTTAGTAGTTCATGTTTTCTTATGGTTAGTCTCAAATAGCTGGGGGGTTCTCAATGTGTTATTGAAGTACCAACATTATTTGTTTGCCTATGATGTGGTATGGTTTAGCGATATCTTCCTTCAAGAATTTATTTTGATTGACTTGGCGTATGCTCACGCATATTTAAGACTGTAAAGAAAGTCTATCAAGCCTTGATGATCTTTAATTTCTGAGTAGCGATATAACTTCCATGCCCGATTCAATGTTGCTTTGTCGCTCTGCATGATTATGACCGTCATTGCTCTTTTAGTTGGTTGCTCCCAGTCTTTTGCTAACCTTCACCTGTACTAAGCGGACTGACTGCTTGTGCATCCAAAATCCTTTAAACCAGTTATGCCATATGAGTCCACCATACCTTCCTATACATGGTATTTACCTGTCATTCCTAATGAAGACTTTCATGTACCATCTCGAAATTATTCAAAAAAAAGAAGGCATTTCTCTTTTGTGCCTCTATTTTAGCTCATGAGGAAGTAGTAGTTAATTCATGATCTTTTTAAGTTGGACAAGCTTCACCCCGGGATTGCATGTCTAATGTGCAAACCCATAATACGAGAAGGAACTGGCATAGAGTGCGCCCGGCTCATTAAAAATTATACAACAAACAAACCCTCCTTCACGCTTTGTTCATGAGAAATCAGAAAACTTTGGCAGTGATAAACAAAGGAGATTAAGAGGATGTGATCGTCCTCATGCGGGAGCCGTTCCTCGAAACTTGTCCAGCTCGAGAAGTAATTGAGTTATCTGCTAGCATTCGTTGACGAAATATGCATATTCTAAAAAATAATTATTACCTCTGTTTTTAAAACCAAGAGCTCCGGTACATGTTTAGTTTTTGTTTTTGACCACGGGTTTTCAACCTTGCCATCAAAAGCCATGGTTCGAGAGTCTCCACCTTCTTTAAAGCACCAACTATTGAGAGCATGATTGTCATTCTGAGTGTAATGTGCATTGTCCCAAAGTACCATTGTCTTTTGCATGATTATGATATCGTTTATTCTGAAATCATTGTATCTAGTCGTCACTTAAACCTTGGAGGTGCCCCTGCATTTATGTTTTGCTTCACTAAAGGGGGCAAGCGAGATATCACTTTATCATATTTGCACACCATGCTCATTACAAATCTATTGAGTGTTTCAGTATCATATTGTAAAACTTTCAGTTCTTTGTGATTTTCTCATGAGACAACTTAATTACTACATATTCATTGTCTCAATAAGCACTTGTCATGTGACTGTAAAAAGTCCTTATATGGTTAATAGCATGTAACCACAAAAATTATGCTTGTTATCATTTAACTACTCGAGGACGAGCAGGAATTAAGCTTGGGGATGTTGATACGTCCAAAACGTATCTATAATTTCTGCTTGCTCCATGCCTCTTTTGTGTGATATTGCTATGATATTTATGCACTTCCATACACTTTTGATCATATTTGGACTAACCTATTAACTCAGTGCACCCCAGTGCTAGTTTCTTTTTTCTGCTGTTTTTGTATTTCAGGTTTTCCCATTACGTAAACTGTCAGAAAAATTCCGGGAAAAATATATAAAAAATCAGCGTTTCAGAAGCTTCCATGCGGCCAAAGTGGGGCCGGAGGGGGCCCACCAGGGCTCCAGGCGCCCTGGGGGCGCGGCCCCCATCCTGGCCGCGCCGGGGGGCGCCTGGGCCCCCCAGGCCTCCGCTGATGCCCCCCTTTGGCATATATTTACACCGCGTCCCGAAACCCTCGAGGACGGAACCCTTTTTCGCGATCTCATCTCTGTTCCGCCGCCGCTGCGCTTCCAAGATCGGGAGCACCAGGAGAACTCTTCCCGGCACCCTGCCGGAGGGGAGGATCACCACCGGGAGCCTCTCCACCACCATGGACGCCTCCCGGATGAGTTGTGAGTAGTCTCCCTTGGACCATGGGTCCATGACCAGTAGTTATGTGATGTTCTCCTCCCCTCTTTGTTCTTCACCGATTAGACCTCGTGAGCTGCCCTACATGATATGTAATCCTTATGATGTTGCTATGATGAGTTTGCTGGGATCCGATGGATTATGAGATTATGTTCAGATTGTGTGTGAGTAATATATTTGATTTACCTCTTTTATATTTATGTTCTTGAGTAATTCTTGCATGTTCTCCATTGCTGTTTATTGCTTTGGCCAAGTAGTAGGTAGTAACTCCAAGAGGGAACGTTATGCTTGATTGTGGGTTCATGCCCCTCGATGACTAGCTTGAGTGACAAAAACATGAGTCTAGGGGATGTGCTGTTGCCACAAGGGGGAAAACAACAGTGCTTGTACTCGCAGGTGCAAGGATTGTTTACTTTACGCAAAGTTCTTTTAATGCAGTTGTCTGTTGCTTTGAGTTTACACTATGGGTGGGACTCGCAACTTAATACCAGCGAGATGTTCTGGATAGATATCTCAAGGTGGATGATTAGTAGTAGATGCAGATGGATTTCGGTCTACTTGCCTTGGCGTACCGCCCATGCTTTTGAGCCTATACCTTTCTTTGTAGCATAGTTAGCATTGGTTTGCGCACATAATCCTGCCAATTGCCCAGCTGTAATTTGTTTACCTCGCTTAGCTGTTTTATCGTCTTTTGGGAGAGAGACATCACTAGTGAACATCATGGGACCCCGGTCCGTATTACCATCATTGATCACATCCGCTGTTTACTTTCAGTTCTTACTTACTAGTTGCAGTTATACCTATCACTATTATCTCTTGCGTTTGATCCTTTGTAAACGACAAGGCCGGAGGGATTGACAACCTCTCTGTACTCGTTGGGAGCAAAGTTATTTGTATTGTGTGCAGGTCCGGTCAATCGCTAGTTGCGCCGCTAGCAGTTGACACCTTCTTGTTGAACCTTGGAGTCTCAGGGGAATTCGATCCTTGGTATCTTTGCCAAGGGAAAACTAACGCTACACTGCATCTCAAACCTTCCACTTGGGGTAACCAACGAGGGGCGAGGAGCCATCACGTTCCCCAACACTTGATCGTTTAGTTTTACTGCCATTGCTTTCTTCATAACTTATACATGTTCCTATGACTATGAGATTGTGCAACTCCCGAATACCGGAGGAACACCTTGTGTGCTATCAAACGTCACAACGTAGCTGGGTGATTATAAAGATGCTCTACAAGTGTCTCCGAAGGTGTGTGTGGTGTTGGCATAGATCAAGAATAGGATTTGTCACTAAGAGTGTCGGAGAGGTATCTCTGGGCCCTCTCGGTAATACACATCATAATAAGCCTTGCAAGCAAATGACTAATGAGTTAGTCATGAGATGATATATTACGGAACAAGTATAGAGACTTGCCAGTAACGAGATTAACTAGGTATAGTGATACCAACAATCGAATCTCGGGCAAGTAACATATGGATGACAAAGGGAACGATGTATGTTGTTATGTGGTTTGACCGATAAAGATCTTCGTAGAATATGTATGAACCAATATGAGCATACAGGTTCCGCTATTGGTTATTGGCCGGAGGTGAGTCTCGGCTATGTCTAAATAGTTCTTGAACCCGTAGGGTCCGCACGCTTAACGTTTGATGACGATCAGTATTATGAGTTTATGAGTTTTGAGTACCAAAGGTAGTTCAGAGTCCCGGATGTGATCACGGACATGACGAGGAGTCTCGGAATGTCCGAGACATAAAGATTCATATATTGGATGACTATATTCGGACAACGGAAGTGTTCTGGGTGTTATCGGATAAAACCGGAGTGCCAGAGGGGTTACCGGAACCCCCCGGGGGAGTATGGACCATAGTGGGCCATGAGGGAAAAGAGAGAGGCATCCCACTAGGGCTGGCCACAACCCCCCTAGGGAAACCTAGTTGGACTAGGAGTGGGGGGAGGCGCCTTATGACCCACAAGTGTAGGGGATCTATCGTAGTCCTTTCGATAAGTAAGAGTGTTGAACCCAATGAGGAGCAGAAGGAAATGATAGGCAGTTTTCAGTAAGGTATTTTCTGCAAGCACTGAAATTATAGGTAACAGATAGTTTTGTGATAGGATAATTGGTAGCAAGTAATAAAAGGTAAAAATAAATAAGGTGAAGCAAGGTGGCTCAATCCTTTTTGTAGCAAAGGATAAGTCTGGACAAACTCTTATGCAAGGTAAAGCGCTCCCGAGGACATATGGGAATTATCGTCAAACTAGTTTTCATCACGATCATCTGATTCGCGTTCGGTACTTTGATAATTTGGTATGTGGGTGGACCGGTGCTTGGGTGCTGCCTCTCACGAAGCAACGCATAAACTAGGGTTTAAACTTCTGTCACTCTAGCAACCCATCATCTACTTATTACTTCCCAATGCCTTCCTCTAGGCCCAAATAATGGTGAAGTGTCATGTAGTCGACGTTCACATGAAACCACTAGAGGAGAGACAACATACATCTCATCAAAATATCGTACAAAGACCAAACTCACATGACTACTAATAGCAAGACTTCTCCCATGTCCTCAGGAACAAAAGTAACTACTCACAAGACATAATATTGTTCATGATCAGAGGGGTATTAATATGCATAATGGATCTGAACATATGATCTTCCACCAAATAAACCAACTAGCATAAACTACAAGGAGTAATCAACACTACTAGCAACCCATAGGTGCCAATCTGAGGTTTGGGTACAAAGATTGGATACAAGAGATGAACTAGGGTTTGAGAGGAGATGGTGCTGGTGAAGATGTTGATGAAGATAGCTCTCCCCAAGATGGGAGAGTTGTTGGTGATGACGGCTGTGACAATTTCCCCCTCCCGGAGGGAAGTATCCGCGGCAGAACAGCTTTGCAGGAGCCCTCGATTGGTTTCCGCCTCGAGACGGCGGCATCTGGTCCCGAAAGCCTTCTCCCGATTTTTTCCAGGTCAAAACGCTTCATATAGGAGAAGATGGACACCAGGGGCCCACCGGCTGGCCCTCGAGGTAGGGGGCGCGCTCTGGGAAGGGGGGCGCACCCCCCACCCACGAGGCCAACAAGTGGCCCCTCTCATGGGTTTCTTTCGCCAGATATTTTTTATATTTTCTGAAAAAATGTTCTGTGGAGTTTCGGGGCTTTTGGAGTTGTGCAGAATAGGTTTCCAGAGTTTGCTCCTTTTCCAGCCCAGAATTCCAGCTGCCGGCATTCTCCCTCTTCATGTAAACCTTGTAAAATAAGAGAGAAAAGGCATAAGTATTGTGACAAAACATGTATGAACAACCCATAATGTAATAAATATCAACTTATAAGCATTATTCAAAATGGACGTATCAACTCCCCCAAGCTTAGACCTCGCTTGTCCTCAAGCGAAAGCCGATATCGAAAAATATGTCCACATGTTTAGAGATAGAGGTGTCGATAAAAACAAAATACGGACATGAGAGCATTGTGATCATTCTCATAATAGCAACTTATATAAATATAGTCATATGATCATTATGCTAAAGTAACAATTCATCCACAATATCAAGTGTGCATCATAAACTTCATTGGAAACTAACAAACTTTGGTCGCGGTCACTGAAGCAATTGCAATTTATCGTAACATCGGAAAGAGTCAATATAAGAGCTTTTCAACAAGCCTACATACTCAACTATCATATAGTCTTTCACAATTGCTCACACTCACGCAATACTTATGTTTATTGGGTTTTAATCGGACATAGAGAAAGATAGGGGCTTATGGTGTTGCCACCCAACCTTTTACCTCAAGGGTAATGTCAATAGTAATAGATCATGAAAACTTACATCCAAGTGGGTATATATGTCAGGATCTTTCCAACACAATGTGCTTGCCAAAGGATAAATTGAAAAAGGAAAGGTGGATTTCACCTTGACACTTATAAGACAAGAATAAAAGATAGGCCCTTTGCAGAGTGAAGTAAGGGTTGTCATGTGTTTTTATGGTTGGATGCACAAAGTCTTAGCATAGAGGAACTTCGCTTTATATTGCCACTTGTGATAAGGACCTTTATTATGCAGTCTGTCTCTTTTATTACTTCCATATCACAAGCTCGTATAAAGCTAATTTCTCCCACACTAATAAATCATACATATTTTAGAGGATTTACAACATGACAACTTACTTGGAAGGATCTTTCTCAATCCATAGGTAGGTAGGTATGGTGGACTCTCATGGCAAGACTGGGTTTAAGGATATATGGAAGCACAAGTAGTATCACTACTTAGTGCGAGGAGTTTTGGCTAGCATGAGGGAGAAAGGCAAGCTCAACATGTTGGAAGATCTGTGACAATATACTTTATTTCGGATATAAGAAGACATAACCCATTATGTTGTCTTCCTTGTCCAACATCAACTCTTTAGCATGTCATACTTTAATGAGTGCTCACAATCGTAAAAGATGTCCAAGATAGTATATTTGTATGTGAAGCCTCTCTTCTTTTATTACTTCCTATTAATTGCAACGATGACTAAAACTATGTTTGTCACCTCCCAACAACTTTTATTTATTATACTCTTGTATGTGAGGTCATTACTTCCCATAAGATCGATATGATCTCTTTGATACTATTTTTGTTTTCTTTCTTTTTATCATGACCCAAGTGAGGAAATCAAGCCCTTGACTCAACACTAATCTTTATTATATAGCTCACGGACTCGATTACAAAGGATAAAGCTCACAAAGAAAAAACTCACAACTAGATCATGCTAACTTTATTCTAATAGATCAAGATACTACCAAAAGGATCGAACTAAGTAAAACGATAAAGATAGGAGTGATGGTGATACGATACCGGGGTCACTCCCCCAAGCTTGGCAGTTGCCAAGGGGAGTGCCCATACCCATATGGTTATGTCTCCTTCTTCGGGGTTGGTGATGATGGAGTTGCAAGTAGTGACGGAGGATCCTCATAAATTGAGCGTAGGAGATCTTCCAGCTTGCGGATAATACCTTTGAGAGCAGCTACGTAATCCTTCAACAAAAGATTTTCACTTGTGAGATGCTTGTTGCGGATCTAAGCTAACTCAAGCATCCTGAAAGCTTCTAGCTCAGTTGAGGTAAAGATATTAGGAAGGGATTTGGATGTGTCTTCTTCTCCTGCTTCCGGAGCCGGATCCTCCACCTCCATCTTGATCTTCTTCTCCTTGTGGATCTCCTCGGGTCCTTCTCTCTTTAGATCTATCTTCATTAGCCAAGCATCGTTGCCTTCGTTGTTGGAGGAGGGAGACGACATGATGCCTAGCTTCGCAAACCCTAGCAGAAAATAGCTCGATACGAAAACAGAGGAATCTGCGTGATACAGAGGTCAAAACCTTCGAGAGTATATATAATGAATTTTCCCGAACAATAGGAGTAACCCATAAGAAAACGGAGTCCAGGGGACACACGGGGTGCCCTCGAGGCAGGGGGACGCGCCCTCTACCCTCGAGGAGGCCCCGTGTCTCCTCCGGACTGCGGTTTATTTTTCTATTTTTCTAAATATTTCAAAACAGAGAAAATTTGCCTTTATAACTGTTTTGGAGTCAGTTTACTTACCGTATCACGTACCTCTTCCTTTTCGGAGGCTGGATCGTTCTGGAAAGTGTCCCTTATGTATTCCTCCGGGGTTATGGTTTCAATAATATTTGTTTCAACATTTATAGGATTACCTGGAATATAATGTTTGATCCTTTGACCATTCACCACCTTCGGATTTGTGCCTTCGAAGTTGTTGATTTTTATGGCACCGGAACGATAGACCTCCTCGATAACGTAAGGTCCTTCCCACTTGGAGAGAAGTTTTCCTGCAAAAAATCTTAAACGAGAGTTGAATAGCAAAACATAATCACCTACGTTGAACTCACGCTTTTGTATCCTTTTGTCATGCCATCTTTTAACTTTTTCTTTAAATAACTTGGCATTCTCGTAGGCCTGGGTTCTCCATTCATCGAGACAGCTAATATCAAATAGCCTCTTTTCGCCGGCAAGTTTGAAATCATAATTGAGCTCTTTGATAGCCCAATATGCCTTATGTTCTAGCTCAAGAGGTAAGTGACAAGTTTTTCCATATACCATCTTATATGGAGACATACCCATAGGATTTTTGTATGCAGTTCTATAGGCCCATAATGCATCATCTAGTTTCTTGGACCAATTCTTTCTAGACCTATTAACTGTCTTTTGCAAGATTTATTTCAACTCCCTATTACTTAGTTCTACCTGACCACTAGTCTGTGGGTGATAGGGTGATGCAATTCTATGGTTGACATCATACTTAGCAAGCATCTTACAGAAAGCACCATGAATAAAGTGTAAACCACCATCAGTCATTAGATATCTTGGGACTCCAAACCTCGGAAATATAACTTCTTTAAGCATCTTAATAGAGGTGTTATGATCAGCACTACTAGTTGGAATAGCTTCTACCCACTTAGTAACGTAATCAACAACAACTAGGATATGTGTGTACCAATTAGAGGAAGGAAAAGGTCCCATATAATCAAAGCTCCAAACATCAAAAGGTTCAATAACAAGTGAATAAATCATAGGCATTTCTTGACGTCTACTAATATTACCAATCCTTTGACATTCGTCACATGATAAGACAAACTTACGGGCATCCTTGAAGAGAGTAGGCCAATAAAAACCGGATTGCAATACCTTGTGTGCAGTTCTGTCTCCCGCATGGTGTCCTCCAAAAGCTTCGGAGTGGCACTTGCGTAGGATCTGTTCCTGTTCATGCTCAGGTACACAACGTCTAATAATACCATCTACTCCTTCTTTATAAAGATGTGGGTCATCCCAGAAGTAATGCCTCAAATCATAGAAGAACTTTTTCTTTTGCTAGTATGTGAAGCTAGGTGGTATAAACTTAGCAACAATGTAATTAGCATAATCAGCATACCATGGAGCAGTACGAGAAGTACTTATGACAACTAGTTGTTCATCAGGAAAGCTATCATCAATAGGTTGTGGGTCATCAAGTATATTCTCTAACCTAGACAAGTTATCTGCTACGGGGTTCTCAGCTCCCTTTCTATCAATAATATGCAAGTCAAATTCTTGCAGCAAGAGAACCCATATGATAAGTCTAGGTTTAGCATCTTTCTTTTCCATAAGGTATTTGATAGGAGCATGATCAGTGTGAATAGTTACTTTAGAATCAACGATATAGGGTTTAAACTTATCACAAGCAAACACAACTGCTAAAAATTCTTTCCCAGTGGTAGCATAATTTCTTTGGGCACTATCTAGAGTTTTACTAGCATACTGGATAACATTCAATTTCTTATCAACTCTTTGCCCTAAAACAGCTCCTACAACATAATCACTAGCATCGCACATAATCTCAAAGGGTAAATTCCAGTCAGGAGGTTGGACAATAGGTGCAGAGATCAATGCTTTCTTAAGTATTTCAAATGCTTCTAGACAATCATCATCAAAGACAAAAGGAATATCTTTATGTAAAAGATTAGTCAGAGGCCTGGAGATTTCGGAGAAGTTCTTAATGAACCTCCTATAAAACCCGGCATGACCAAGGAAACTTCGTATACCTTTGATATCCTTAGGGCATGGCATCTTTTCAATAGCATCCACTTTAGCTTTGTTAACTTCAATACCTCTTTCAGAAATTTTGTGTCCCAAGACAATGCCTTCGTTAACCATAAAGTGACACTTCTCCCAATTCAAGACAAGGTTAGTGTCTTCACATCTCTGCAAAACTCGATCAAGGTTGCTTAAGCAATCATCAAAAGAAGTTCCATAAACAAAGAAATCATCCATGAATACCTCAACAATCTTTTCACAAAAGTCAGAGAATATAGCCATCATGCATCTTTCAAAGGTAGCAGGTGCATTACATAAACCAAAAGGCATACATCTATAAGCAAAGTTACCGAAAGGACAAGTAAAGGTGGTCTTTTCTTGATCCCTTTTGACACAGGTATTTGAGAGAAACCAGAATAACCATCTAGAAAGCAGAAATGAGTATGTTTGGATAACCTCTCTAGCATTTCATCAATAAATGGCAAGGGGTAATGATCTTTCTTGGTAGCTTTATTTAACTTACGGAAATCAATTACCATCCTATAACCTGTAACTATTCTTTGCGGGATCAATTCATCTTTATCGTTAGGGACTACAGTCATACCTCCTTTCTTAGGAACACAATGGACAGGACTTACCCACTGGCTATCAGCAATGGGATAGATAATACCTGCCTCTAGGAGCTTTAGAATTTCCTTACTTACCACTTCTTTCATCTTAGGATTTAACCGTCGCTGATGATCAATAACTGGTTTAGCATTTTCTTCCAATTTTATCTTGTGTTGACATATAGTGGGACTAATGTACTTAAGATCATCTAGAGTATATCCAATAGCAGCTCAGTGCTTCTTCAGAGTTTTCAATAATCTTTCTTCTTCCTCCTCTGAAAGGTTAGCACTAATAATAACATGATATATCTTCTTTTCATCAAGATAAACATACTTAAAATTATCAGGTAGAGGTTTAAGTTCAAACATGGGATCACCCTTGGGTGGAGGAGGATCCCCTAGGATTTCAATAGGCAAGTTGTTTTTCAGTACGGGTCCGTGTGTAAGGAATATTTCATCTATCTCCCTTCTCTCATTCATATGCATATCATTTTCATGATCTAGCAAGTATTGTTCTAAAGGATCATTAGGTGGCACGACAATAGAAGGAAGACCAATAAGTTCATCCTTACTGGGTGGTGCCTTTTCAAGGGGTTGTCTACGGAATTTAGCAAAGTTAAAATCATGAGACATATCCCCTAATCTAACAGTGACAATGTCTTTCACACAGTCTATCTTGGCATTAACAGTATTCAAGAAGGGTCTACCAAATATAATGGGACAGAAAGGATCTTGTGGGGAACTAAGAACAAGAAAATCAGCAGGGTATTTAACCTTCCCACACAAGACTTCAATATCTCTAACAATCCCAACTGGTGAAATAGTATCTCTATTAGAAAGCTTAATAGTAACATCAATCTCTTATAACTCGACAGGTGCAATATCATGCATAATTTCATTGTACATATCAAGAGGGGTAATACTCGCACTAGCACCTACGTCGCATAAACCATGATAGCAATGATCTCCTATCTTGATTGAGATGACATGCAAGCCTACAACAGGTTTATGTCTATTCCTAGCATTGGGTTTGGCTATTCTAGCAGACTCCTCTTAGAGATAAATAACATGTCCATCTAAATCTTCTACCAAGAGATCTTTAACCATAGCAACACTAGGTTCAACTTTAATTTTCTCAGAGGGTGTAGGTGTTCTAGTATTACTCTTACGGACTACAGTTGAAGCTTGAGCATGATCCTTTATCCTAACAGGGAAAGGTGGTTTTTCAATATAAGTGGTAGGTATAACATGATCTACTTTATAAGTGATAGTCTTCTCTTCAACTTTAATAGGTTCAACTACTTTTACTTCAATAGGGGGATGGTATTTAAACCACTTCTCCTTGGGGAGATCAACATGAGTAGCAAAAGATTCACAGATTGAAGCTACTATCTCAGAGTCAAGTCCATATTTAGTGCTAAACTCACGGAAAACATCGGTATCCATAAAAGCTTTAACACAATCAAACTTAGGGGTCATACCTGACTCCTTACCTTCGTCGAGGTCCCAATCTTCGGAGTTGCGTTTAATTCTTTCCAATAAATCCCATTTGAATTCAACAGTCTTCATCATAAAAGAGCCAGAACAAGAATTATCGAGCATGGTGCGATTATTGAGAGAAAGTCGAGCATAAAATTTTTGGATGATCATTTTTCTTGAAAGCTCGTGATTGGGTCATGAATATAACATTGACTTAAGCCTCTCCCAAGCTTGAGCGATTCTTTCTCCTTCGCGAGGCCAGAAATTATAAATATAATTGCGATCACGATGAACCTGGTGCATAGGGTAGAACTTCTCATGAAATTCCAACTTCAGACGATTACAGTTCCAAGATCCCATATCATCGCATAGCCTAAACCATGTCAATGCACCGCCTTCAAAGATAAAGGGAAGACCTTCTTCTTGATAACATCCTCGGGCATACCTGCAAGCTTAAACAATCCACAAACTTCATCCACATAGATTAGATGTAAATCGGGGTGAAGTGTTCCGTCTCCTTGATACGTCCAAAACGTATCTATAATTTCTGCTTGATCCATGCTTTCTTTTGTGTGATATTGTTATGATATTGATGCACTTCAATGCACTTTTGATCATATTTGGACTAACCTATTAACTCAGTGCACCACAGTGTCAGTTCCTGTTTTCTGATGTTTTTCTATTTCAGGTTTCCCCCATATTAAAAGTGCTCCAAATATTCGAAGAAAAATATAGGAAAAATCAGCGTACAGGAAGCTTCGCGAAGAACCAAAGATGGGCCAGAGAGGAGCCAGGGGAGGCCCAGGCGGCCACCTGGCGCGGCCCCACCCCTAGCCGCACCAGGGGGGCGCCTGGGGCCCCTGCTCCGCCTCTGGCTGCCCCCTTCGCATATATATCCCTCTCGTCCCGAAACCCTCGAGGACAGAACCCTTTTTCGCGATCTCGCCTATGTTCTGCCGCCGCAGCGCTTCCAAGATCGGGAGCGTCAGGAGAACTCTTCCCGGCACCCTGCCGGAGGGGAGAACCACCACCGGGAGCTTCTCCACCCCCATGGACGCTTCCCGGATGAGTCGTGAGTAGTCCACCTTGGACCATGGGTCCATGATCAGTAGCTATGTGATGTTCTCCTCCCCTCTTTGCTCTTCATGGTTTAGACCTCGTGAGCTGCCCTACATGATCGAGGCACATATGTAATCTTTCTGCTGTTGCTTTGCTGAGTTTGCTGGGATCTGATGGATTATGAGACTATGTTCAGATTGTGTTTGAGTAATATATTTGATTCACCTCTTTTATATCTTTGTTCTTGAGTAATTCTTGCATGTTCTCCGTTGCTGTTTATTGCTTTGGCCAAGTAGTAGGTATTAACTCCAAGAGGGAGCGTTATGCTTGATTGTGGGTTCATGCCCCCTAATGACTAGCTTGAGTGACAGAAACATGAGTCTAGGAGATGTGTTGTTGCCAAAAGGGAGAAAACAATGGTTCTTGTACTTGCGGGTGCAAGGATTGTTTACTTTACGCAAAGTTCTTTTAATGCAGTTGTCTGTTGCTTTGAGTTTACACTTTGGGTGGGATTCGCAACTTAATACCAGCGAGATGTTCTGGATAGATATCTCAAGGTGGATGATTAGTAGTAGATGCAGATGGAATTCGGTCTACTTGCCTTGGCGTACCACCCATGCTTTTGAGCCTCTACCTTTATTTACAGCATAGTTAGCATTGGTTTGCGCACATAATCCTGTCAATTGCCCAGCTGTAATTTTTTTTACCTCGCTTTGCTGTTTTATCGTCTTTTGGGAGAGAGACATCACTAGTGAACATCATGGGACCCCGGTCCATATTACCACCGCTGATCACACCTTCTATTTACTTCCTGTTTTTATTTCCTAGTTGCAGTCATAGCTATCATTATTATCTGATCCTTTGTAAACAACAAGGCCGGAGGGATTGACAACCTCTCTGTACTCGTTGGGAGCAAATTTATCTGTATCTATGTGCAGGTCCCGTCAACCGCTAAGTTTCTGGCGCCGTTGACACCTACTTGTCGACCCTCGGAGTCTCACGGGATTCGATCCTTGGTACCTTTGCCAAGGGAAATTTGCCACTACGCTACATCTCAACCTTCCACTTGGGGTAACCAACGAGGGGCGAGAAGCCATCAAGCAAGTTTCTGGCGCCGTTGCCGGGGACTCCACTCTTCAAGATAGGGGAGTTGCACGCTATCTTTTATCTTTGCTTTTTAGTCTTGTTAGTTTACCTTTCAGTTTTTGCTTTAGTGTCCCTTACCAAAAATCACAAAAATAGTTATCTTGCTTGCTGCTGCTATGGGTTCCACCGAGAACACCAAGTTGTGTGACTTCACTAGTCATAACAACAATGACTTTATCTGCACGCCTATTGCTATACCTGTCACTTCAGCACCTTCTTATGAGATTAAACCTGCTTTACTGAACCTAGTTATGAAAGATCAATTCTCCGGTGCTGGAGATGATGCTGCTTTGCACTTAAATAATTTTGTTGAGCTCTGTGATATGCAAAAGTATAAAGAAGTAGATGGTGATATTGTTAAGCTTAAGATTTTTCCTTTCTCCTTGAGAGGAGGAGCTAAAATCTGGTTTCAATCCTTGCCTAGGAATAGTATAGATTCTTGGGACAAGTGCAAGGATGCCTTTATTGGGAAGTACTATCCCCCTGCTAAAATTATCCAATTAAGGAGTAACATAATGAATTTTAAACAATTGGATAATGAACACATTGCCCAAGCTTGGGAACGCATGAAATCTCTTGTCAAGAACTGCCCTACTCATGGTTTGACTACTTGGATGGTTATCCAAACATTTTATGCAGGCTTGAACTTTACCTCGCGGAACTTGTTAGATTCGGCCGCGGGAGGAACCTTTATGTCAACTACACTTGGTGCTGCCACGAAGCTTCTCGACGAAATGATGACCAATTATTCCCAATGGCACACTGAACGCGCTCCAACAGGTAGGAAGGTAAACTCTGTCGAGGAGATTTCCTCCCTAAATGAAAAAGTTGACTTGATCATGTCTCTACTTTCCAAGCAATCTTCTATTGATCCTCATGATGTTCCTTTAAATTCTTTGATTGCTCAAGATCAAGTAGATGTGAACTTTATCTCTGGAAACAATTTCAATAACAATGCTTATAGGAGTAATTTTGGTAGCAACCCTAGACCATTCCCCTCTAATTCCTATGGGAACAACAATGCTTATCCTAGCACCAAGAACTCCACTTCTGAACTAGAGATTATGCTTAAAGACTTCATCACTACCCAGAAGGCCTTCAATAAGAGTGTAGAAGAAAAACTAGACAAACTAGATAATCTCTCTTTGAAGGTAGACAATTTAGCCCATGAGGTAGAGATGCTTAAAATTAGAACTTCTCCTCTTGAGGAGAGGAAGACCACTCCTATGAATGCTATTCAAGTGCAAATTAATGAAAACATTAGGATGATGGCTAAACTTAAAAAGAGATGGGCTAGAGAAAAGGAGGAAGAAGATAGAATTAAGAGCCTTCCTACCCACCACACTGTTGCTACTATTCAAGTTGTTGAGGATATCCAAACTCTTAGCACCCAATGCACTCCTAGTCCCATTGGACCTATTAATGGTGATGCTATGACCTCAACCGTAGAAGAAGAAACTCCTATGACCATAGAAGCTACCAAACAAGTGAGCCTAAAGGACACCACTACCACTTTACTTGATAGTAGTGACCTTGATTTTGATAATTGCACCCTTTCGGAAGTTATTGGTTTTCTTCACAAGATGTCTAGAGATCCCCACACTAGCACACTTAATCTTGCCTTCACGGAGCATATCACTAATGCTCTTATCAAAGCTAGGGAGGAGAAGCTTAGGGTAGAAGCCTCCATACCTAGAAAGCTAGAAGATAGTTGGGATCCTATGATTAAAATTAAGTTGAATAACTTCTCTTGCTATGCTTTATGTGATGTTGGAGCTAGTACCTCCGTTATGCCCAAAAGAATTTATGATATGTTTGAATTGAAACCTTTTGATCCTTGTTCTTTTGGTGTTCGTCTTGTTGATTCTTCCGTAAAGAAACCTTTGGGGAAGATCGACGATGTTCTTATCATTGTCAATGACAATTATGTTCCCGTTGATTTTACTATTATGGATATTGAATGTGAACCTTCATGTCCAATTATTTTGGGACGTCCTTTTCTTTGCACGGTTGGTGCTATCATTGACATGAAAGAGGGGAATATAAAATTCCAATTCCCTCTCAAGAAAGGGATGGAACACTTCCCTAGAAAGAATATTAAGTTTCCTTTTGAGTCCGTTACACGGGCTAGATATTCTCTTACTCTTGATAAAACTTGGTCTTCTCATTTTGCATCATGCCTAGCTTAAAGGCATAAAAGAAAGCGCTTTTGGGAGGCAGCCCACAACGAATTAGGTTTTATTTTGCTTTTGTTGTGTCTTGATCTTTGTTACTACAGTAGCATCATCATTGTATCTTTTCTTTTCAGCTTTGTGCCAAGTTTAGCCTCCGATTGCAAGAAAGTTCAAAAGTTGTGACGTGCTGTCCAGAAAACAGATTCTGTCCTTGGACAGAAAAATTTGAATAAAATCACCAGATCATCTTTTTGATCTGAATTGTTTTGACAGCATGCTCTATACAATTGGCTTTCGAGCGTCTGTTCTGAGTTTTTTGATTTGAGTTGCAGAAGTGCCCCGAAAAAATTATTTACTACCTGCTGGTCTGTTTTTCACAGATTCTGTCATGTTTTGCCTTTTCTTCGTTTTGCAAACCTTGAGCTTGCTTTTTCTTTGCAAAAACCTTTTGGCAATCTTGAGAAACAGTAGCTCTTCAAGATTATCTTTATTTCCAGTAGGGAAAAATTATTTTATTGTGGGTACTAACCTCGCTAATCAGATTATGATGAGTTATGTATGAAGGGAGTTTTCAAGTGTGCGAGTGAAGATGATAAAAGAAGATTCAGGAGGGTCAAACGCTCAAGCTTGGGGATGCCCCCATGCACCCCCAAGAAATATTCAAGAAGACTCAAGCGTCTAAGCTTGGGGATGCCCCCATGCATCCCCTTCTCCATCAACAATTATCAGTTCGTCTTTCGTTCCACTATATTCTTATCACTTCATGCGTTATGTGCTATGCTTGGAGCGTCTTGCTCTTAGTTTCCTTTTTTTTTAGTTTTCTTTAGCTTTGCTTGATGTTCATAACAAGTTAGAACCCAGCTTTCTTTGTGTGGGAGAGAAACACGCTCCACTTCAATCTAGAACACAACATAGGATTTTCATGCTTATCTTTGTTGTGTGTGTTCTTTGTCTTTCCATGGCTGCTGTGATGTTTAGCTCTTAGTTTTCATGCTTTTCTTTTTAAAGAGCTTTTGTTTAGTTGGTTGCTGAACTCTCTTGAGTTTTCATGTTTATCTTGTTAAGAGAGTTTGCCTGTTGCACTGAGTTGTGTGTCTTAACTTAAAGTAGGTAATTGAGGTTGCTATTTAATTTTAGTAGTAACTTGCAATAGTTTTGAGGTATTGCCATGAGTAATGTCTGAACTTTTGGTGTCAAGAGCTTTAGCCTATTAGTGATAGATGTCTTATTTTGGGCAATCTGTGTTTATTTTCGAAAACCTACAAAATAGTTGAGAACTTTAGCTACTAGATGGATCACTAATCTTTGGAGGGATCAAATATTAGAGTACACTCACGTACCATGAGTCGAGGATGCGCAAGGATAACCAAACCCCCATACACTCCTCCTCGGGGTACTTGTCTCTTTGTGAACCTCCTAATTAGATTGAGAGTTACCGATAATAAGTGCATGAGTTCTTCGGACTAATGTGAGTATTCGAAAGTTGACACTTCCACCTAGCCATATTTTTCTAGCCTCTTCTGTACCGCGCATTGCCCTTTCTCACCTCGAGAGTTGGCGCATACTTCGCCGGTGCATCCAAATCCTTGGCACGATACGCTCTGTCAACATAAGCCTCATTATATCCTTCCTCAAAACAGCCACCATACCTACCTGTCAAGGCATTTCCATAGCCTTTCCGAGATACATTGCCATGCAACATCCATCTTCTCATGACTTGATCTTCATGTCATACATGCTTTTTGCTTGATCGATGAGCCACATGCTAGTTGGGCCTTGCCCTAATCATTGCTACATGACGCGCTAGTATCATTGCATATCTTGCTACACCGGCAGAGGCATACATTTGCATACATCATGATAGTTTCATTTTCTTTATGTTGAGTACTTTTGTAAAGTGTGAAAGATCTTCTATACTTCTTGTAATACATAGAGTGTTGCCCCTAAAGTGAGGAAAAGATCCCAAAGAGGACAAAATCAAAAGATCCCAAAGAGGACAAATGAGAGTTAAATAGAAAGAGCCATTGAGGCCACACAAAAATAGAAAAAAAAGAGAAAAAAAGAGAAAAAAAATAAAAAGAGAGAAGGGGGCACACTACTATTCCTTTTGAGAGATCCACACTCGTACTCCATCTTATACCTTGTACTCCATAGAGATTATCATTCATGCATATAGCTATGTGGGGACCTTCACACTATAGAACTTGGCTTGTATATTCCAATGATGAGCCTCCTCAAAAGAGCTCTAGGTCTTCTTGAGCGAGCAAGTTGGATGCACCCCCACTAGTTCCATTGGAGAGCTTACCTTAGCTCATATGTGCATCCGTTGCATGGCAATCCCTACTCCTCACATCATATCTATCATTTGGTTTTCTCTCGCCTATGATTGTCCTCATTGATGTGAGCCTTTCACACCTTTTTTGTCTTCCCCCTTCATCATTTTTCTCTCTTTGCCATCCTAAGTGTCAACTTTCTTGCTTATGCTCATCCATTGCATGAGTGCTCAAAATATCGAAAGGGAGTGGATCATTTTGACTTGTACCTGGCTAGTGGTCTGGGGATGAGTCAAGATAAGATTCCAAAGAAGACCAAGTGTGAAACTTTAGTAGATTAAGTTCTCAACAATACAAAAACTATGTTTTACTCTCTCGTATATCCCTATCCCCTTTCTTGCACGCAAACACCATTTGGAGACATTCGAGTCACGGACAGCGAGAGCTCTTGCACCTTTATGTTATTATGTTGCTTGTTACAATGATAATACAGACTCTTGCTTGTTATGACTTGAATTGAATTACATGCCTTGATTGCTTTACTTAAAAAGTTCTTATATGGTTGATAGCATGTCACCACAGAAATTATGCTTGTTATCATTTACCTACTCGAGGACGAGCAGGAATTAAGCTTGGGGATGTTGATACGTCCAAAACGTATCTATAATTTCTGCTTGCTCCATGCTTCTTTTGTGTGATATTGCTATGATATTGATGCACTTCCATGCACTTTTGATCATATTTGGACTAACCTATTAACTCAGTGCACCACAGTGCCAGTTCCTGTTTTCTGCTGTTTTTCTATTTCAGGTTTCCCCCATATTAAAAGTGCTCCAAAAATTCCAGGAAAAATATAGGAAAAATCAGTGTACAGGAAGCTTCGCGAAGAACCAAAGATGGGCTAGAGGGGAGCCAGGGGAGGCCCAGGCGGCCACCTGGCGCGGCCCCACCCCTGGCCGCGCCAGGGGAGCGCCTGGGGCCCCTGCTCCGCCTCTGGCTGCCCCCTTCGCATATATATCCCTCTCGTCCCGAAACCCTCGAGGACAGAACCCTTTTTCGCGATCTCGCCTCTGTTCCGCCGCTGCAGCGCTTCCAAGATCGGGAGTGTCAGGAGAACTCTTCCCGGCACCCTGCCGGAGGGGAGAACCACCACCGGGAGCTTCTCCACCACCATGGACGCTTCCCGGATGAGTCGTGAGTAGTCCACCTTGGACCATGGGTCCATGATCAGTAGCTATGTGATGTTCTCCTCCCCTCTTTGCTCTTCATGGTTTAGACCTCGTGAGCTGCCCTACATGATCGAGGCACATATGTAATCTTTCTGCTGTTGCTTTGCTGAGTTTGCTGGGATCTGATGGATTATGAGACTATGTTCAGATTGTGTTTGAGTAATTATTTGATTCACCTCTTTTATATCTTTGTTCTTGAGTAATTCTTGCATGTTCTCCGTTGCTGTTTATTGCTTTGGCCAAGTAGTAGGTAGTAACTCCAAGAGGGAGCGTTATGCTTGATTGTGGGTTCATGCCCCCTGATGACTAGCTTGAGTGACAGAAACATGAGTCTAGGGGATGTGCTGTTGCCACAAGGGAGAAAACAACGGTGCTTGTACTTGCGGGTGCAAGGATTGTTTACTTTACGCAAAGTTCTTTTAATGCAGTTGTGTGTTGCTTTGAGTTTACACTTTGGGTGGGATTCGCAACTTAATACCAGCGAGATGTTCTGGATAGATATCTCAAGGTGGATGATTAGTAGTAGATGCAGATGGATTTCGGTCTACTTGCCTTGGCGTACCGCCCATGCTTTTGAGCCTCAACCTTTCTTTGCAGCATAGTTAGCATTGGTTTGCGCACATAATCATGTCAATTGCCCAGCTGTAATTTGTTTACCTCGCTTTGCTGTTTTATCGCCTTTTGGGAGAAAGACATCACTAGTGAACATCATGGGACCCCGGTCCATATTACCACCGCTGATCACACCTTCTATTTACTTCCTGTATTTATTTCCTAGTTGCAGTCATAGCTATCATTATTATCTCTTGTGTTTGATTATTTGTAAACAACAAGGCCGGAGGGATTGACAACCTCTCTGTACTCGTTGGGAGCAAAGTTATCTGTATCTGTGTGCAGGTCCCGTCAACCGCTAAGTTTCTGGCGCCGTTGACACCTACTTGTCGACCCTCGGAGTCTCACGGGATTCGATCCTTGGTACCTTTGCCAAGGGAAATTTACCGCTACGCTACATCTCAACCTTCCACTTGGGGTAACCAACGAGGGGCGAGAAGCCATCACTCCTGTATAGGGATTTTCATGCAGTTTCTCTACCATACCCGAAGGAATGTCAAAGCAAACATTTTCAATAGGTGCAGTAGGTTGAGGAGCAACTCATTTCTCTTCTGCTCGGGGTGAAGATACCCCGAACAAGCCCCTCAAAAGATTTTGAGCCATATTAACAAGTGATAATAAATTTCAGCACACTATATAAATTTTTCCTTACCAAAGGCGCTTCACTCCCCGGCAACGGCGCCAGAAAAGAGTCTTGATGACCCACAAGTGTAGGGGATCTATTGTAGTCCTTTCTATAAGTAAGAGTGTCGAACCCAACAAGGAGCAGAAGGAAATGATACACAGTTTTCAGTAAGGTATTTTCTGCAAGCACTGAAATTATAGGTAACAGATAGTTTTGTGATAGGATAATTGGTAACAAGTAATAAAAGGTAAAAATAAATAATGTGCAGCAAGGTGGCTCAATCCTTTTTGTAGCAAAGGATAAGGCTGGACAAACTCTTATGCAAGGTAAAGTGCTCCCGAGGACATATGGGAATAATCGTCAAGCTAGTTTTCATCACGATCATCTAATTCGCGTTCGGTACTTTGATAATTTGGTATGTGGGTGGACCGGTGCTTGGGTGCTTCCCTTACTTGGACAAGCCTCCCACTTATGATTAACCTCTAATGCAAGCATCCGCAACTACAAAAGAAGTATTAAGGTAAACCTAACCATAGCCTGAAACATATGGATCCAAATCAGCCCCTCACGAAGCAACGCATAAACTAGGGCTTAAGCTTCTGTCACTCTAGAAACCCATCATCTACTTATTACTTCCCAATGCCTTCCTCTAGGCCCAAATAATGGTGAAGTGTCATGTAGTTGACGTTCACATGAAACCACTAAAGGAGAGACAACATACATCTCATCAAAATATCGAACGAAGACCAAACTCACATGATTACTAATAGCAAGACTTCTCCCATGTCCTCAGGAACAAAAGTAACTAATCACAAGACATAATATTGTTCATGATCAGAGGGGTATTAATATGCATAATGGATCTGAACATATGATCTTCCACCAAATAAACAACTAGCATAAACTACAAGGAGTAATCGACACTACTAGCAACCCACAGGTCCCAATCTGAGGTTTGGGTACAATGATTGGATACAAGAGATGAACTAGGGTTTGAGAGGAGATGGTGCTGGTGAAGATGTTGATGAAGATAGCTCTCCCCAAGATGGGAGAGTTGTTGGTGATGATGGTGGTGACGATTTGCCCCTCTCGGAGGGAAGTATCCCCGGCAGAACAGCTCTGTCGGAGCCCTAGATTGGTTTCCGCCTCGGTTCCGCCTCGAGACGGCGGCGTCTGGTCCCGAAAGCCTTCCCCAATTTTTTCCAAGTCAAAATGCTTCATATAGGAGAATATGGACACCGGGGCCCCACCGGCTGGCCCTCGAGGCAGGGGGGCGCGCCCCCACCCTCGAGGCTAGCGAGTGGCCCCTCTCGTGGGTTTCTTTCGCGAGATATTTTTTATATTTTCCAAAAAATGTTCTGTGGAGTTTCGGGGCTTTTGGAGTTGTGCAGAATAGGTTTCGAGAGTTTTCTCCTTTTCCAGCCCAGAATTCCAGCTGTCGGCATTCTCCCTCTTCATGTAAACCTTCTAAAATAAGAGAGAAAAGGCATAAGTATTGTGACAAAACATGTATGAACAGCCCATAATGCAATAAATATCAACTTATAAGCATGATGCAAAATGGACGTATCAGCGCCCCCCTCCTTCCTTCTCATCTTCTTCTTCCTTTCCTACTCCTACTAGGAATAGGAAAGGGGGATTCCTACTCCTACTAGGAGTAGGAATCCTATTCCTGGCGCACCCTACATGGCCGGCTGGCCCTCCCCCCTTGCTCCTTTATATACGAGGGCAGGGTGGCATCCAAGGACACACAAGCAACATTGTTTTAGCCGTGTGCGGTGCCCCCCTCCACAGAAACACACCTCGGTCATATCATTGCAGTGCTTAGGCGAAGCCCTGCGTCGGTTACTTCATCATCTCCGTCACCACGCCGTCATGCTGACGAAACTCTCCCGTGAAGCTCAACTGGATCAAGAGCTCGTGAAACGTCATTGAGATGAACGTGTGCTGAACGCGGAGGTGCCTCACGTTCGGTGCTTGGATCGGTTGGACCGCGAAGACCTTCAACTACATCAACCGCGTCACTAGACGCTTCCGCTTTTGGTCTACGAGGGTACGTAGACACACTCTCCCCTCTTGTTGCTATGCATCCAGTACATAGATCTTGCGTGATCGTAGGAAATTTTATTGAATACTACGTCCTCCAACAGAGACTACACGCAAATCCCTCGTACCTGCACAAACAAATAAGAACATTGCAACCAACGCGATAAAGGGGTTGTCAATCCCTTCTCGGCCATTTGCAAAAGTGAGATCTGATAGAGATAATAAGATAAATGATTTTGGTATTTTTGTTGTATAGATTGAAAAGAAAAGATTGCAAAATATAAGAATAATAAAGATAACTAGTTGATGGAAGATTAATATGATGGAAGATAGAACCGGGGCCATAGCTTTCACTAGTGGCTTCTCTCAAAATAGCATATTCTATGGTGGGTGAACAAATTACTGTCGAGCAATTGATAGAAAAGCGCATAGTTATGAGAATATCCAGGCATGCTCATGTATATAGGCAGCACGTCTGTGACAACTAGACCGAAACGATTCTGCACCTACTACTATTACTCCACACATCGACCGCTATCTAGCATGCATCTAGACTATTAAGTTCATAAGAAAAGAGTAAAGCATTAAGCAAGATGACATGATGTACAGGGATAAACTCACACAATATGATATAAACCCCATATTTTTATCCTCGATGGCAACAATACAATACGTGCCTTGCGCCCCTGCTGTCACTGGGAAAGGACACCGCAAGATTGAACCCAAAGCTAAGCACTTCTCCCGTTGTAATAAAGATCAATCTTGTTGGCCAAACCAAACTGATAATTCCAAGAGACTTGCAAATATATTAAATCATGCATATAAGAATTCAGAGAAGAATCAAATATTGTTCATAGATAATCTTGATCATAAACCCACAATTCATAGGATCTCGACAAACACACCGTAAAAAGTATTACATTAAATATATCTCCAAGAAGATTGAGGAGAACTTTGTATTGAGATCCAAAGAGAGAGAAGAAGCCATCTAGCTAATAACTATGGACCCGAAGTTCTGTGGTAAACTACTCACAACTCATCGGAGAGGCTATGGTGTTGATGTAGAAGCCCTCCGTGATCGTTTCCCCCTTCGGTGGAGCTCCGGAAAAAACCCCAAGATGGGATCTCATGGGTACAGAAGGTTGCGGCGGTGGAAATACGGTTTCGTGGTGCTCTCGGATGTTATCAGGGTATATGAGTATATATAGGAGGAAGAAGTACGTCGGTGGATCTACGAGGGGCCCACGGGGGTGGGGGCGCGCCCTCCTGCCTCGTGGCTTCCCAGACTTGTATTCCATGTCTTCTAGGTTGTGTTTGTTCCAAAAATGATCCTCGCAAAGGTTTCATTCCGTTTGGACTCCGTTTGATATTCCTTTTCTGTGAAACACTGAAATAGGCAAAAAAAAAAGAAATTTGCACTGGCCCTTGGGTTAGTAGGTTAGTCCCGAAAATAATATAAAAGTGCAGAATAAAGCCCATTAAACATCCAAAACAAATAATATAATAGCATGGAACAATAAAAAATTATAGATACGTTGGAGACGTATCAAGCATCCCCAAGCTTAATTCCTGCTCGTCCTCGAGTAGGTAAATGATAAAAACAGAATTTTCGATGTGGAATGCTACCCAACATAATTCTCAATGTAATTTTCTTTATTGTGGCATGAATGTTCAGATCCAAAAGATTCAAGACAATAATTTATTATTGACATAAGAATAATAATACTTCAAGCATACTATCAAAGCAATTATGTCTTCTCAAAATAACATGGCCAAAGAAAGTTCATCCCTACAAAATCATATAGTCTGACTATGCTCTATCTTCAACACACAAAATATTCAAGTCAAGCACAACCCCGATTTCAGCCAAGTAATTGTTTCATACTTTAGTTTGTTCAAACTTTTTCAACTTTCATGCAATACATGAGCGTGAGCCATGGATATAGCACTATAGGTGGAATAGAGTGGTGGTTGTGGAGAAGACAAAAAGAGGAAGATAGTCTCACATCAACTAGGCGTATCAATGGGCTATGGATATGCCCATCAATAGATATCAATGTGAGTGAGTAGGGATTGCCATGCAACGGATGCACTAGAGCTATAAGTGTATGAAATCTCAACTAAAGAAACTAAGTGGGTGTGCATCCAACTCGCTTGCTCACGAAGACCTAGGGCATTTTGAGGAAGCCCTCATTGGAATATACAAGCCAAGTTCTATAATGAAAATTCCCACTAGTATATGAAGATGACAAAACAAGAGACTCTCTGTCATGAAGATCATGGTGCTACTTTGAAGCACAAGTGTGGAAAAAGGATAGTAGCATTGCCCCTTCTCTCTTTTTCTCTATTTTTTTATTTTGGGCCTTCTCTCTTTATTTTTATGGCCTCTTTTTTTTCTTTTTTTTTTCAACCGCAGTCTCATCCCGACTTGTGGGGGAATCATAGTCTCCATCATCCTTTCCTCACTGGACAATGCTCTAATAATGAAGATCATCACACTTTTATTTACTTACAACTCAAGAATTACAACTCGATGCTAGAACAAAATATGACTCTGGATAAGCAATTAATCAAGAGTGACATGTATGAAATATTATGCATGGTGGCCTTGCCACAAATACGATGTCAACTACATGATCATGCAAGGCAATATGACAATGATGAAGCGTGTCATAATAAACAGAACGGTGGAAAGTTGCATGGCAATATATCTCAGAATGACTATGAAAATGCCTTAATAGGTAGGTATGGTGGCTGTTTTGAGGAAGGTATATGGTGGGTGTATGGTACCGGCGAAAGTTGTGCGGTACAAGAGAGGCTAGCAATGGTGGAAGGGTGAGAGTGCATATAATCCATGGACTCAACATTAGTCATAAAGAACTCATATACTTATTGCAAAAATCTACAAGTTATCAAACAAAGCACTACACGCATGCTCCTAGGGGAAGGGTTGGTAGGAGTTAACCATCGCGCGATCCCGACCTCCACACAAAGGAAGACAATCAATAAATAAATCATGCTCCAACTTCATCACATAATGGTTCACCATACGTGCATGCTACGGGAATCACAAAATTTAACCCAAGTATTCCTAAAATTCACAATTACTCCACTAGCATGACTCTAATATCACCATCCTCATATCCCAAAACAATCATCAAGTATCAAACTTCTCATAGTATTCAATGCACTTTATATGAAAGTTTTTATTATACCCATATTGCATGCCTATCATATTAGGACTAATTTTATAGCCAAAGCAAATTACCATGCTGTTCTAAAGGACTCTCAAAATGATATAAGTGAATCATGAGAGATCAATAATTTCTATAAAATAAATCCACCACCGTGTGCTAAAAAGATATAAGTGAAGCACTAGAGCAAAATTATCTAGCTCAAAAGATATAAGTGAAGCACAAAGAGTATTCTAATAAATTCCTATTCATGTGTGTCTCTCCCAAAAGGTGTGTATAGCAATGATGATAGTGGTAAACTAAAAAGCAAAGACTCAAATCATACAAGACGCTCCAAGCAAAACACATATCATGTGGTGAATAAAAATATAGTCTCAAGTAAAGTTACCGATAGACGAAGATGAAAGAGGGGATGCCTTCTCAGGGAATCCCCAAGCTTAGGCTTTTGGTTGTCCTGGAATTTTACCTTGGAGTGCCTTGGGCATCCCCAAGCTTAAGCTCTTGCCACTCTTTGTTCCATAGTCCATCAAATCCTTACCCAAAAACTTGAAAACTTCACAACACAAAACTTAACAGAAAATCTCTTGAGCTCCGTTAGTATAAGAAAACAAACCGCCACTTTAAGGTACTTTTTTAACTCATTATTTATTTATATTGGTGTTAAACCTACTGTATTCCAACTTCTCTATGGTTCATACACCCCGATACTACTCATAGATTCATCAAAATAAGCAAACAACACACGAAAAACAGAATCTGTCAAAAACAGAATAGTCTGTAGCAATCTGTAACTTTTGAATACTTATGTAACTCTAAAAATTATGCAATAAATTGGTGGACGTGAGGAATTTGTCTATTAATCATCTGCAAAAATAATAAACCTAAAAGCACTCTCTCGTAAAAAATGGTAGCTAATCTCGTGAGCGCAAAAGTTTATGTTTTTTACAGCAAGATCGCAAAGACTTCACCCAAGTCTTCCCAAAGGTTCTACTTGGCACAAACACTAATTAAAACACAATACCACATCTAACCAGAATCTAGATGAACTATTTATTAATAAACAGAATTAAAAACAAAGAAAATAAAATTGGGTTGCCTCCCAACAAGCGCTATCGTTTAACGCCCCTAGCTAGGCATAAGGCAAGAATAGATCTAGGTATTGCCGTCTTTGGTAGGTAATCCATAAGTGGCTATCATAATAGATTCATATGGTAATTTGATTTTCTTTCTAGTAAAGTGTTCCATGCATTTCCTTAACGGAAATTGGAATCTAATATTTCCTTCTTTCATGTCAATAATTGCACTAATCATTCTAAGGAAAGGTCTACCAAGAATAATAGGACATGTAGGATTGCAATCTATATCAAGAATGATGAAATCTATGGGTACATAATTCCTATTTGCAACAATAAGAACATCATTAATCCTCCCCATAGGTTTCTTAAAGGTAGAATCCGCAAGATGCAAATTTAAAGAACAGTCATCAAGTTCATGGAAACCTAACACATCACACAAATTTTTTGGAATCGTGGAAACACTAGCACCCAAATCACACAAAGCATAGCATTCATGATCTTTAATATTAATTTTAATAGTAGGTTCCCACTCATCATAAATTTTTCGAAGGATAAAAACTTCTAATTCATAGATTGCATTAAAGCATCAACTATGTGTTTGGTAAAAGCTTTATTTTGACTATGAGCATGAGGAGAATTTAACATGGATTGCAACAAGGAAATACAATTTATCAAAGAGCAATTATCATAATTAAATTCCTTTCAATCCAAAATAGTGGGTTCATTACTATGTAAAGTTTTGACCTCTTCAATCCCACTTTTAACAGTTTTTGCATCAAGACCTAAAAACGCCGAATCATTGCGACGCCTTTTAACTGAAGTTGACTCATCTCCAGTCCCATATTTATCAAGATTCATATTGGAAAACAAAGATTTAATAGGAGACACATCAATCATTTTTATATCTTCATCTTTACTATCATGAAAACTAGAAGAGCACGCTTTGACAAAGCAATCTCTTTTAGCATGCATCCTAGCCGTTCTTTCTTTGCACTCATCGATGGAAATTCTCATGGCTTTGAGAGACTCATTGATATCATGCTTAGGTGGGATAGATCTAAGTTTCAAAGAATCAACATCAAGAGAAATTCTATCCACATTCCTAGCCAACTCATCAAGCTTAAGCAATTTTTCTTCAAGCAAAGCATTGAAATTCTTTTGCGAATTCATAAATTCTTTAACGCTAGTCTCAAAATCAGAGGGCATCTTATTAAAATTTCCATAAGAGTTGTTGTAGGAATTACCATAATTATTAGAGGAATTACTAGGGAACGGCCTAGAATTAAAGTTTCCTCTATAAGTGTTTTTGCCAAAATTGTTCCTACCAACAAAATTCACATCCATAGATTCATTATTATTCTCAATCAACATGGGCAAAGGCATATCATTAGGATCAGAAGAAACACTCTTATTAGCAAATAATTTCATAAGTTCATCCATCTTTCCACTCAAAACATTAATTTCTTCAATCGCATGGACCTTTTTACTAGTGAATCTTTCGATGTGCCATTGAGAGTAATTAACCATAATATTATCGAGGAGTTTAGTAGTTTCTCCTAATGTGATTTCCATGAAAGTTCCTCCCATGGCCGAATCTAAAAGATTTTTAGAAGCAAAATTCAACCCAGCATAAAAGTTCTGTATAATCATCCGTAAATTCAAACCATGTGTAGGGAAATTACGTATCATTAACTTCATCCTCTCCAAAGCTTGTGCAACATGCTCATGATCAAGTTGCTTAAAATTCATAATATCATTTTTAAGAGAGATAATCTTAGCGGGAGGAAAATAATTAGAGATAAAGGCATCTTTGCACTTATTCCATGAATCAATACTATTTTTAGGCAAAGAAGAGAACCAAATTTTAGCACGATCTCTAAGCAAAAACGGAAATAGCTTCAATTTGGCAATATCATTATCCACATCTCTCTTCTTTTGCATATCGCAGAAATCAACAACGTTGTTTAGATGGGTAGCGGAATCTTCACTAGGAAGGCCGGGAAATTGATCTTTCATGATAAGATTCAACAGAGCATCATTGATTTCACAAGATTCAGCATTGGTAATAGGAGCAATCGGCGTGCTAATAAAACCATTATTGTTTGTATTGGAAAAGTCACACAGTTTAGTACTCCCTCTGTAAACTAATATAAGAGTGTTTAGATCACTATTTTAGTATTCTAAATGCTCTTATATTAAATTACGGAGGGAGTATTATCTTGGGCCACAGTGACGAACAAGCAATCCAACACACAAGCAAACAAGAAGCAAGTTGACGGAAAAAGGGCGAATAAAACGACAAAGGGTGAAGTGGGGGAGAGGAAAACGAGACGCAAATGGCAAATAATGTAATGCAGGGGATAAGAGTTTATGATGGGTACTTGGTATGTGACTTGTGAGTAGATCTCCCCGGCAACGGTGCCAGAAATTCTTCTTGCTACCTCTTGAGCTTGTGTTGTTTTTCCCTTGAAGAGGAAAGGGTGATGCAGCAAAGTAGCATAAGTATTTCCCTCAGTTTTTGAGAACCAAGGTATCAATCCAGTAGGAGACTACACACAAATCCCTCGTACCTACACAAACAAATAAGAACCTTGCAACCAACACGATAAAGGGGTTGTCAATCCCTTCTCGGCCACTTGCAAAATTGAGATGTGATAGAGATAATAAGATAAATATTTTTGGTATTTTTGTTGTGTAGATTGAAAAGTAAAGATTGCAAAATAAAAGAACAGTAAAGATAACTAGTTTATGGAAGATTAATATGATGGAAGATAGACCCAGGGGCCATAGGTTTCACTAGTGGCTTCTCTCAAGATAGCATATTCTACGGTGGGTGAACAAATTACTGTCGAGCAATTGATAGAAAAGCGCATAGTTATGAGAATATCTAGGCATGATCATGTATATAGGCATCACGTCCGTGACAAGTAGACCATAATGATTCTACATCTACTACTATTACTCCACACATCGACCGCTATCCAACATGCATCTAGAGTATTAAGTTCATAAGAACAGAGTAACACATTAAGCAGATGACATGATGTAGAGGGATAAGATCATGCAATATGATATAAACCCCATCTTTTTATCCTCGATGGCAACAATACAATACGTGCCTTGCTGCCCCTACTGTCACTGGGAAAGGACACCGCAAGATTGAACCCAAAGCTAAGCACTCCTCCCATTGCAAGATAGATCAATCTAGTTGGCCAAACCAAACTGATAATTCGAAGAGACTTGCAAAGATATTAAATCATGCATATAAGAATTCAGAGAAGAATCAAATATTGATCATAAACCCACAATTCATCAGATCTCGACAAACACACTGCAAAAAGTATTACATCAAATAGATCTCCAAGAAGATCAAGGGGAACTTTGTATTGAGATCCAAAGAGAGAGAACAAGCCATCTAACTAATAACTATGGACCCGAAGGTCTGTGGTAAACTACTCACAAATCATCGCAGAGGCTATGGTGTTTATGTAGAAACCCTCTGTGATCGATTCCCCCTCCGATGGAGCTCCGGAAAAGTCTCTAAGATGGGATCTCACGGGTACAGAAGGTTGCGGTGGTGGAAATAGGGTTTCGTGGTGCTCTCGGATGTTTTCAGGGTATATGAGTATATATAGGAGGAAGAAGTGCGTCGGTGGAGCTACGAGGGGCCCACGAGGGTGGGGGGCGCGCCCTCCTGCCTCGTGGCTTCCCAAACATGTATGATACGTCTCCAACATATCTACTTTTCCAAACACTTTTGCCCTTGTTTTGGACTCTAACTTGCATTATTTGAATGGAACTCACCCGGACTGACGCTGTTATCAGCAGAATTGGCATGCTGTTTTTTTGTGCAGAAATAAAAGTTCTCGGAATGACCTGAAAATCCACGGATAATATTTTTGGAATATGTAAAAAATACTGGAGAAAGAATCAAGACGAGGGGGACCACACCCTGTCCACAAGGGTGGGGGCGCGCCTGCCCCCCATGGGCGCGCACCCCTGTTGTGTGGGCCCCCTGAGGCTCCACTGACCTCGACTCCAACTCCATATATTCACGTTCTGGGAGAGAAAAATCAGAGAGAAGGATTCATCGCATTTTACGATACGGAGCCGCCGCCAAGACGTAAACTCTCTCTAGAGGGCTGATCTGGAGTCCGTCCGGGGCTCCAGAGAGTGGAGATCGTCGCCGTCGTCATCATCAACCTTCCTCCATCACCAATTCCATGATGCTCACCGCCGTGCGTGAGTAATTCCATCGTAGGCTTGCTGAACGGTGATGGGTTGGATGAGATTTACCATGTAATCGAGTTAGTTTTGTTAGAGTTTGATCCCTAGTATCCATTATGTTCTAAGATTGATGTTGCTATGACTTTGCCATGCTTAATGCTTGTCACTAGGGCCCGAGTGCCATGATTTCAGATATGAACCTATTATGTTTTCATGAATATATGTGAGTTCTTGATCCTATCTTGCAAGTCAATAGTCACCTACTATGTGTTATCATCCGGCAACCCCGAAGTGACAACAATCGGGACCACTCCCGGTGATGACCTTAGTTTGAGGAGTTCATGTATTTACTAGGTGTTAATGATTTGGTCTGGTACTCTAATAAAAGGAGGCCTTAATATCCCTTAGTTTCCAATAGGACCCCGCTGCCGCGGGAGGGTAGGACAAAAGATGGCATGCAAGTTCTTTTCCATAAGCACGTATGACTATATTCCGAATACATGCCTACATTGCATTGATGAACTGGAGCTAGTTCTGTGTCACCCTATGTTATAACCGTTGCATGAGGAATCGCATCCGACATAATTATCCATCACTGATCCAATGCCTACGAGCTTTTCACATATTGATCTTTGCTTAGTTACTTTTCCGCTGCCACTATTACAATTACTACAAAACTGGTACTCGTACTTTTGCCACCATTCCTGTTACTTCCATACTACTTTGCTACTAAATACTTTGCTGCAGATATTAAGTCTTTCAGCTGTGGTTGAATTGACAACTCAACTGCTAATACTTGAGAATATTCATTGGCTCCCCTTGTGTTGAATCAATAAATTTTGGTTGAATACTCTACCGTCAAAAATGGTTGCGATCCCCTATACTTGTGGGTTGTCAAGACTATTTTCTGGCGCCGTTGCCGGGGAACATAGCTATATTCTTTGAGTCACTTGGGATTTATATATGTTGATCACTATGAAGAACTTGAGAGACGAAAAAAAAACAAGATTTATCCCTCAACTACGACGGGAGGTAAGGAACTGCCATCTAGCTCTACACTTGATTCACCTTCTGTTTTGAGTAAATTTGCGACACCTACACCTGCTATTGAATCTGATATGTCACATGTTCTTGATGATGCCACTTCTGCTATGCATGATACTTATGATGAAATTACTTCTATGT
This sequence comes from Secale cereale, assembly GCA_902687465.1. Lineage (NCBI taxonomy): Eukaryota > Viridiplantae > Streptophyta > Magnoliopsida > Poales > Poaceae > Secale > Secale cereale. Next base: position 252,651,094 of record LR738711.1, read on the forward strand.
TTGATTATACTGTGCCACTAGGTGAATTTCTTGATGAACAACTTGCTAGGGCTAGAGAGAATGAAATTATTGAAACCGATGATATCGATGAAAGTGATGATGAAGATTCTCCCCCTAGATATGAATTGCCTGTTGTGCCTGAGGGTTATGTTATGGATGAAGAAACTACTAGAGATCTTTTAGCTTGCAAAGATAGATATGATCTTAAGAAACTGTTAGCTAAGCTGAAAGAAAAGTCTTTGAATGCTAGAATGAAATATGACCCTGCTTTTGCTACTTCACCTATATGTATTTCTGATAAGGATTATGATTTCTCTGTCGATCCTGGGTTAATTACTTTGGTTGAATCTGATCCTTTCCATGGCTATGAATCTGAAACAGTTGTGGCACATCTTACTAAATTGAATGATATAGCCACCTTATTCACCAATGAGGAAAAAATTTGTTACTACTATATCCTTAAGTTATTTCCATTCTCGTTGAAGGGTGATACTAAAACATGGTTTAATTCTCTTTATCCTGGTTGTGTGCGTAGTCCCTAGGATATGATTTACTACTTCTCTGCTAAATATTTCCCCGCTCATAAGAAACAAGCTGCCTTAAGGGAAATATATAATTTTGTGAAAAATTAAAGAAGAGAGTCTCCCACAAGCTTGGGGGAGGCTTCTCCAATTACTTCGTGCTTTGCCTGATCATCCTCTCAAGAAAAATGAAATACTTGATATGTTTTATAATGGACTAACTGATGCTTCCAGAGACCACCTGGATAGTTGTGCTGGTTGTGTTTTCAGGGAAAGAACTATTGAGCAAGCTGAATTGCTATTGAATAATATGTTGAGTAATGAAAACACTACCTGAACCAACTCCTAAGCCAACTCGTAAGAAAAGGGGTATTCTATTTCTCAGTCCTGAAGATATGCAAGAGGCAAAGAAATCGATGAAAAAAAGGTATTAAAGTTGAAGATGTTAAGAATTTACCACCTATTGAAGAAATACATGGTCTTGATAACCCGACACAGGTAGTAAAGGTAAATTCTCTCTATAGATTTGATGAAGGTGATATTCCTCGTAATAAGACTGCTAGCCAATGCTTAGATGAGTTTGACAATTTTATTGTTAAACAAGAAAACTTCAAGGCTTATGTTGGTAGACAATTGAAACGTAATGCTTATATGATTGAACACTTGAGTGATTATATCTCTAGAGTTAAAGGTGAACTTAAACTCATTAGTAAACATGCTTCTATGGTTACCACTCAAGTAGAACAAGTACTTAAAGCACAAAATGATTTGCTCAATGAATTAAATAGTAAGAAAAATGATAATTCTGTTAGAGTTATGACTAGAGGGGGTAGAATGACTCAAGAACCTTTGTATCCTGAAGGCCACCCTAAGAGAATTGAGCAAGATTCTCAGAGAACTAATGTTGATGCACCTAGTCCTTCTAAGAAGAAGAAAAAGAAAAATGATAGGACTTTGCATGCTTCTTGTGAACCTGTTGTTGACACATCTGAGAATCCCAATGATATTTCCATTTCTGATGCTGAAACACAATCTGGTAATGAACATGCACTTAGTGATAATGATAATGATGATGTTCAACCTAGCAATAACGATGATGTAGAGATTGAACATGTTGTTGATCTTGATAACCCACAATCAAAGAATCAACGTTATGATAAAAGAGACTTCGTTGCTAGGAAGCATGGTAAAGAAAGAGAACCATGGGTTCAGAAACCCATGCCTTTTCCTCCTAAACCATCCAAGAAAAGGATGATGAGGATTTTGAGCGCTTTGCTGAAATGATTAGGCCTATCTTTTTGCGTATGCGTTTGACTCATATGCTTAAAACAAATCCTTATGCTAAGTATATGAAAGATATTATTACCAATAAAAGAAAGATACCGGAAGTTGAAATTTCCACCATGCTTGCCAAAGAAACTAGGAGATCTAGGAGTACCAACTATACCATGCTCTATTAAAGAAAACTATGTTAAAACTGTTTTATGTGATCTTGGAGCCGGTGTTAGTCTTATGCCTCTCTCTTTATATCGTAGACTTGATTTGAATAAGTTGAAACCTACTGAAATATCTTTCCAAATGGCCAATAAATCAACTGCTATACCTGTCGGTATTTGTGAGGATGTGCCTGTTGTGGTTGCAAACGTTACTATTTTAACGGACTTTGTTATTCTTGATATTCCCGAGGACGATAGTATGTCAATTATCCTTGGTAGACCCTTTTTGAATAATGTAGGGGCTGTTATTGATTGCAACAAAGGCAATGTCACTTTTCATGTTAATGGTAATGAGCATACGGTACACTTTCCGAGGAAACAACCTCAAGTCCACAGTATCAATTCTATTGGAAAATTTTCAACGATCACTTTTGGAGGTTTTGAATTCCCTCTTCCTACTATCAAGAAGAAATATGATATTCTTATTGTTGGTGACATACATATCCCCGTTAAGGTAACCTAGTGTTATTCGAAAATTCTCCGGTTTCATGTTATTCGAAAAGAGCTTGTTAACAAGACTTGATCAACCTTGTTAACGGTTTCCTTTTGATGAGCATGGGATGGATGAAGTTAGAAAGCACAACTCTCTATACACTCATTTTACTTTCTATTATTTAGATTAAATAAAGAAAAAATAGTATTTTCTGTCTGTTTTCTGAATTATCCTTGCAATAAAAATACCCCGAAAATAAAAGTTCTCCAAATGTCCCGAAAATGAAATACGATTTTTTATAGAATATTTAAGAATATTTGGCACTAAGAACACACCAGGGGGCCACACCACCTGGCCACGAGGGTCCAGGGCGCGCCCACCCCCTTGGCGCCCCCTGCCTCGTGGGCCCCACGTGGCCCTCCTCCACTTGTTCCAGCACCCACACACTTCATCTTCCTCCAGAAAAAATCCTCCCATAGCTCAAACCCGTCTTCTAGCTCATCATGCTGCCATTTTCTATCTTCTTGCTCAAAGCTCCATTCACAAAACTGTTTAGGGAGTTTGTTCTTCGGTATGTGACTCCTCCAATGGTCCAATTAGTTTTTGTTCTAGTGCTTTATTTATTGCAAATTTTTGCTGCTAAGGTGACCCTGTTCTTGAGCTTGAATGTCAAATTTATGTGGTCAAAAGTAGTTCTAATGCATGATATAGCCTCTAGGCACTTGTGGGAGTAGTTGCTATCAATCTTGTTGAGTTTGGTTCACTTTTATTTTGAGTTACTAAAAATTTCAGAAATTTTTCGGAGAAAAATTCATAGGAAAATTTACCAAGGTGGTTCCTCAAGGAAGCAAGTACCAAGGCTCGCGATACGTGAGCCGGACGATGAACCACAGAGGGAAGCTCGAGTGCGGCCTTGTGAATGGCCGTCGGAGGAATTTATGGTCCAGGCAGGCATCAAGGATGAATTTGACACAAATGTGTGTAATGCTGATCTTGAGGACTTCGTGTCAGATAAGTGCCCATAGTACCACTACCTAACGGATTCCTTTGTGAGAAGATTTAAATTTACATCCTCACGCAATTCTCACACTGTTTTATTTGACCTATATGATAAATCTTTTACCATGGACTTAGAAGATTTTAATGATGCTTGTAAGCTCCCGCAGTGGGATAATATTAGTGAACCTCGCTAATCTGAATATAAGGACTTTCTTGCTAGTATCACTATGGGGGTCTAGAGAAATCACACAAGCTACCATAGGGAGCATTCATTTCCCCTCCATACATTATTTTGCTCTCGTCGTTGGTAGATGCATTAACGGTAAAGATGAGGCTTGCAACATGTGTGTTCCAGATCTTAGTGTCCTCAAGAGTGCGGTATTAGGTGATAGACAATATGACTTGGGGGCCATTGTGGCACGAAGGTTACATCTTAACGGTTTAAGTGGAGATTTGTTTGCTAGAATTTATGCAACTCACACAGATAATTATGTTCGTGTACCCATACATGAAAATGATATGAAGTTACCTCCTGGTTATCTAGATTATAATGCTATGGTTCGCCATCAGTTTGTTGAGAGGAATGAACAATTCCTCCAGTACCGACTAATCTTTGACAGGCGTTCGCGGAGATGGGTTAGTGCCTTGAGTGCAGCAGCCTCGATAGCGAGAGGTAGTGTTGCCATCTGGGGTCCCTCAAAGAACCAACTTGTGGGAGGATCGTTTGCCTTCACGATCACTTCCACATGGTACTCCACCTCAGTGTCGCTAACCCAATGCTCAAGGTAGGTGAGGATGGGCGCTCGGTGGAACTGGCACTCCTGGAGGCTATCCTCGAGAAGCAAGGTAAACCCAGTGGTCAGGTGCTCTTCGGGTACAGCGGCCATCTACAAAGGTGGAATAGGAGAGGTTAATAAGCTGATGAAATCTCAGGTTTAGAAAAGGAGAGAGGTTCAGAAGGTTTTTGAAAAAGGGGTCTCAACTAACTAACGCCCATGCTAACTAAGGCTTCCTATTGTCAGGATGGCTCTGATACCAGCTCTGTGGGAACCCCGACTTAGAAGTCGAGATCACCGAATGCACGTGTACAGTGATCCCAGAGATCAATGCTCACTGAACACACAGAAGCTGAATAACAAGAGTCTTACATCCATACATATCGTCTTACACAAATTATGGCCATTATGGCCAAGTCTTACATAGATAAAGCATCAAGGGCTGAATAGAAAATAACTCAAATAGCGGAAGTCTTCGATGATAGGTAGAACCCATGCCATCTGCCTTAACCCAACAGGCATTCTGACTGGGATAGCGTCCTAGTTCGCATGTTCGTCTCCAAAGAACTCTTCCTCATATTCATGTTCCTCCATGCCTGGCCAATTAAATAACCAGTGGCAAGCCAATGAGTACTTTGAATGTACTCGCAAGCAACCCATGATGTGGTTCAAAGTAACAATGCAATTGAACAATAATGAGCAATCTAGCAATGAGCTAGAATAAATATTCTACCATCAAGTGTATGCATCAACGAGATCACGTAACCCCGAAAACAGGTTACCGATATCAACATGAATATGATTCAACTCATCGAGTCAAGTCACCACCTTGACTCATCACACACATACTTTCACCAATGAAGTAAAATTCTGGACATAGTTTAATTAGCACCACCCAACTGTCCATGACCGTGGACACGGCTATTCGAATAGTTTTACACTCTGCAGAGGTTGCACACTTTACCCACAAGATCCGGGAAGCTTTCGTGTCACCCACGATCCCGCAGTACCTCAAGTACTTGGGGGAAGCACCCGGTCATTATCTTTCCTTAGACGACACTAACATAGAGTCCACTCGTTGGTACACGGCCCTCGAGTACAAACAATAGATCACGGGACTTCCCCTAATTTTAAAGTCACACGTACCCGAAGGGACCAACGGTGTGTCCGGTGCGCTGTAAAAACAGTCATGGTCGTCTATCCAAGCACGACCCCGTCCCGGGAAAGACCTCAAGTCTTCCCGTCACTAGTAATGCGGGCACCATGCTAGTATCGACCAAAGTATTCAATAAAGCGCCGTCCCATAAGGGGTAGAGTGGTTGCACATGTTTGGTTGGGATGGTAGTCACACATAAATCTAATCCATTATTTCACCCATGCACAAGATTTTACCGGCACATCACTTCTTCCTCAAGTGATGACCTAACTCGACATCACCCTCGGGCATTAGGGGCACCCGATGGGGTTTATGCAAAGATTTCAACCTCGAAGGTTCATATTTCACATGCATCACAAGCATCACTACTAACTATTTGCATGACATCTAGCACATAGCAAGATCATGAGCAAAGCATGCATCATGTGGTGGTTCATCTAGGTCACCACCGTAACTCTATCATCATGCATCGGAAACAAACGGATTCCGAAGAACAAGTGTATCATGGTCAAAGGGCTGCTTGCCTGGATTGGCTTGGTCTTCAAAGTCTTCAAATCCTTCTCCTTCTCCTTCTTCGGCAACTTCGTCAAATACGGTATCTATACGTCGCAATATAACAACGGGAAAATAAGACCACAAAAAAAACAAAAAAATCAAAGTGCTCAGAAAAATGTTAACTTATTTTTGTTAAATACTAGAGGGAAAACTAAGATGGAGAAAATTCTTAGTTGGAGTTTTGGAGTTACAGAATGGAATCTAGGGATTTTAGAACAGGAGTTTTATTGCTCAAATTTGAAATTAAATTTGAACAGAACAGAAAAGTTTCATGGATATGTGTGAAAGTGACACCATTAAATAGGTTGGAATATTACAAGAATTTAGGAGTTGGAATTATTTCATTTGGACTAATATTCATTTCTGTAAAATTATTTGAAATTTTACAGAAAAGAAAAAGAAGAAAAGGCCCTGCGCAACTGGGCCAGGACGGCCACAGTGCACGGCCCAGGGCTAACAGCCCAGCCACTCGGGCGCCAGCGCGCGCACGTCAGGGTTTCAAACCTGACGGGCGGGGCCCGGCGGTCAGCGGCTGTGAGGGGAGGGAGAGGGTGGTGAGGATGACAGGCGGGGCCCGCCTGTCATCTTCAACCTCTCGGCCACGGCGACGGCGAGCTCACCGGCGACGAATCCAGGCACGGCGGGGCAAATGGATGGCAGGGACGGACTCAGCAGCGAGTCGCGGTTGCAGTGGAGGTAGTGCGGCTCGCCGGGGAGGTCTGGTTCGCCGGCGGCGAGGTGGGACGGCGGAGGAGCTTCGCGAGGTCGCTGCTCCGGCCGATTCCGACAACTATTGAGAGGGAAAAACGAGGGGAAAGCATCAGTAGGGTGTGGCGGTTCCGAATCGAGCAAAAGGAGGGGCTGAGAGGGCTTGTACCTCGAGATCGCCGGCTGCCCGACGCGGCGGATCTCCGGTCGATCCCGAGCACTGGGGCTCTTCGAGGATGGATGAGTGGCACTGGCGTGTTGCTGTGAGTGTGGGGAGGTTGTTGATGCAGAGTAGAGGGCTTGGGGGTGCTTATATAGCCGAGCCCACAGTCCACCGTGGACTCGTGCGCCGGCGAGGTTGCAGGCGAGGCCAGTGGCCGTTCTGGGGCTCGTGATAGAGTCGGGGAGGTTCATGGACGAGTCCTACGTCTAGTAGAGGGGAGAGGAGGAGCGGGGAGGCTTCCAGACAACGCGCGCGTGTGAGGCCGGCGAGTGGAGGCTGCGGGCGGCCAGCGCGCGTGTGGAGACGGTCACTGGAGGGCGTAGGAGGAGGGGGACAGCACCGGTGGAGGTTGCAGACGTCGAGGGGCGTTGGGAGGCGCGAGGGGAGAGCTCGAGGCTGTCGACTACGCTGGATTGGGCGAAGCTACAGTGCGGGGGCGCACTGTAGCGCGCTCTGGAGCGGCCTTATCGCATGCCATGGCATGCCATTGGCCCTCTGGGCGCGTCCACCGTGTCTGGGGGGTCCAGGGTGATGCAAGCAGCTTGTCTGTGGCTTTGGATGCTCTGGAGATGCTGTGAGAGAGAAGAGAAGCTGGTGACTTGGTAGAAAATGGCTGTCCAGCAGGGTGAACTAGGGTTTTTACCCCTCAATAATGGAGCTGGGGTCATGGGGGAGTTACTGGAGGTAGATAGTAACCAGATGAAGCTGTGGTAAAAAGTTGAGGCCATGGTAAATAGTAAAAATGGTCAAGATGATAGTTTTGGTAAAATTGCAAAAGGTGTTTGATCAAGTTTTGATCAAGCAAATGATCTCCACTTGCCATGACACTTAACAGGGTTGAATGTTATAAGAAAATAGGGTGTTTCACCAAATTTGGGCTCATTTGAAGAACTAGCCAATGTAACTTTGGTGAACCCTAGAAAACAACAGAAATGGCTTCATCTTGTTTGAGTCAAGCTAATCATCTCCCCTTGATGCACCACTTGGTGTAGTTTCATCATTTGGGGTATTGATCATGCCCACAAAGTTTGAAGCTCCAGGTAAAAAGTTGGTAATGTAAAGTTGTTCAAATTTGCATTTGAACAGAAAGGGTTTTGGGGTAATCTGACCAAGTTACCCTAGTCCAATTCTTGTGCCATTTTGTCTAGATGCCTTATTAGGCCATTCCAGCATGTGCACCAAGTTTGAGGGCATTTGGATAAGTTTGGCAATGTAAAGTTGCTCAAACTTCAAATATGGACAGAATGGTGTTGAAGGGTTTTGATGATGTTTTCTTGCTTCCCAAGGCATGGGACTTGGCAAGATCATCAAATATGCCATATATGACATGATAGAATTTCCCTGGAATTTTTGGAGAATATTTCATTTGTAAATATTTCAAAAGCTTGAAATATCCATAAAGGGTTTTGAAGGGATTAGCCCATTATTTCGAACATGACCAAGTGTTGAAACTCTTATATATGGACAATATATGTCCTATGAGTCTCCCTGAATTTTGGCAAATATTTTTGAAATAGTTAAATAATTTTTCCCTATTAAAGACCATATCTGGCCTTAAGAAAAAGCTTTTAAATAAAATATAAAAATAACTTTTAAAATTATTATTTTGTGGTTTCTGGGAGTCCTATGACTACTAGGTCTCAAACATACTTTTTGAAATAATTTTCTCACCCTAAATCAAGCACTTGCAGTGCAAACCTTAATTCAGGGGTTTTAGGAATACTAAATTTATAAAATACATTTTGGCCAAATTAATTTCGTAAGAAAATACTATACTGTTATATAACACTTGGCATGATCATTGGGCAGAAGTTTTGGGTATGGAGATGAATTCTACAAGAGGTAATAGTTGACTTTAATGAGCACATGAAAAGCATATGTAGAAAAACTCAATTCCAAAGAAAAGCCAAATGATGCCAAAAAAAATTGCTGGTCCAATTTCTCATGCTTCATTGATGCAAATAACATGTTACAAAATGCAGGGTGTGACAGACCTACCCCCCTTACAAGAATCTCGTCCCCGAGATTCCTAAACTAGGTCTTAAAAGAGATCGGGAAACTCGGATCTAAGATAGTCTTCACGTTCCCAGGTTGCTTGTGCTTCGGTGTGGTTGCTCCACTGGACCTTGAAGTACTTGATGGTACGGCTTCGCGTCCGTCGTTCTGCTTCATCCAGAATGCGAATGGGCTTCTCACGGTAGGTCAAATCAGGGTGCAGATCAATGGCTTGGTGATCAACATCCTTGTAGAGATTAGGCTTGTTCGGAACTTGGAGACATTTCCGGAGTTGTGACACATGGAATACGTTGTGCACATCGGATAGCTCAAGTGGTAGTTCCAACTGGTAAGCCACTTCTCCTCGTCGTGCAGTGATCTCAAAGGGTCCAATGAAACTTGGTGCGAGCTTCCCCTTGACATGGAAACGCTTGGTTCCCTTCAGAGGAGTTACCCGCAGGTACACATGGTCCCCGACATGGAAACTCATGTCTCGACGGTGAGTGTCAGCATAGCTCTTCTGCCTTGACTTGGCTGCCTTCAAACGTTCTCTGACTAGTTGGACTTGCTCTTCTGCTGCACGGAGAATATCCGGTCCAAAGACTAGCCCTTCTCCAGTCTCTGACCAGTTGAGGGGCGTGCGACATCTGCGTCCGTACAACACCTCAAATGGTGCCATCTGAAGGCTCGACTGATAACTGTTGTTATAGAAGAACTCGGCAAAAGGGAGACAATCTTCCCACTTGGCTCCATATGCCAAGACACAGGCTCGGAGCATGTCTTTGAGAATTTGATTTACTCGTTCCGTCTGACCTCCGGTCTGTGGGTGGAAAGCTGTGCTGAAAGACAATTTGGTTCCCAAGGCTTCTTGGAACTTCTTCCGGAACCTTGAGGTGAACTGGGTTCCTCGATCTGACACAATCTCCTTGGGAACTCCGTGAAGGCTTACGATTCTGTCGATGTAGAGAGCTACCAGCCGGTTGCCATCATAAGTGGTCTTGACAGGAATGAAATGGGCCACCTTGGTCAAATGGTCGACTATAACCCAGATAGAGTCATGTCCCCTATTTGACCTTGGTAATCCGATGATGAAGTCCATTCCGACTTTATCCCACTTCCACTCAGGAACCTTGAGTGGTTGAAGTAATCCAGCAGGCCGCTGATATTCAGCCTTGACCCTTTGGCACACATCACACTTTGCAACATAGGTTGCAATCTCTCTTTTCATCCCGTGCCACCAGAATCTTGTCTTCAAGTCTTGATACATCTTGGTTCCTCCGGGGTGGATGGAATATAGAGTGTCATGGGCTTCTTGCAGGATCAGGTTCTTCAGCTCCATCTTGTTTGGTACGCAGATGCGGCCTTTGTACCAAACAATCCCGTGCTCGTCTTCAGAGAATCCTGGGGCCTTGCCTAGCTTCATCTTCTTCTTGATGCCTTTGATGCTTGCGTGTCCATCTTGTGCCTTCTTGACTGCGTCCATCAGGGTCGGTCTGACTTCCAAATGATCCAGAAATCCAGGGGTGACCAATTCCAAACCGAATTGTTCAAGCTCCTTAAACAAGGCTGGCTGCCTTTCTTGAATAATGGCATTCAAGGAGCAAGCCTTCCTGCTTAAGGCATCGGCCACCACGTTAGCCTTCCCGGGGTGATATTGAACACTGAGGTCATAGTCTTTGATGAGTTCCAACCATCTTCGCTGCCTCATGTTCAATTCCTTTTGGGTGAAAATGTACTTCAGACTTTTGTGGTCTGTGTATATCTCACACCATTTCCCTAGGAGGTAATGCCGCCATGTCTTCAAGGCATGAACCACTGCTGCTAACTCAAGATCGTGAGTAGCGTAGTTCTCCTCATGAGGTCGTAGCTACCTGGAGAGGTATGCTATGACTCGGCCTTCTTGCATCAGAACGCTTCCCAATCCGGTTCGAGAGGCATCACAATATATCACGAACTCCTTGTGAATATCAGGTGTTGCCAGAACTGGGGCGGTGGTCAATCTCTTTTTGAGCTCTTGGAAGCTCTCTTCGCATTTTGGCGTCCACTCGAACTTATTGTCCTTCTTGAGGAGCTGAGTCATTGGCCGGGCAATGCTAGAGAATCCTTCCACGAATTTGCGGTAGTAGCCCGCAAGTCCGAGGAAGCTTCTGACTTCCTTGACGGTCGTTGGAGATTGCCATTGGGTCACAGCTTCGATCTTCGCGGGATCAACTGATAATCCTTCCTCGGTCAAGACATGACCTAAGAATCCAACTTTATGCAGCCAGAACTCACACTTGCTGAATTTGGCATACAGTTGGTGCTCCCGAAGCTTGTCTAGGACCATCCTCAAATGTTGCTCGTGTTCTTCCTCCGTCTTCGAGAAGACAAGAATGTCATCAATGAAGACAACAACGAACTTGTCCAAATATTCCATGAAGACTTTATTCATGAGGTACATGAAGTAAGCTGGGGCATTGGTTAACCCAAAGGACATGACCGTGCACTCGTACAGGCCATATCTGGTTACGAATGTCGTCTTCGGAATATCTTGGGGCCTGATCTTCAGTTGGTAGTACCTAGATCTGAGGTCGATCTTGGAGAACACCTTGGCTCCGCTGAGCTGATCAACAGATCTTCGATCTTGGGAAGTGGATATTTGTTCTTGATTGTAACTTCATTGAGGGAACGATAGTCAATGCATAAGCGGATGGTACCGTCCCTCTTTGCCACAAATAGAACAGGAGATCCCCAAGGGGAGGCACTTGGGCGGATAAATCCCTTCCTCAGCTGCTCTTCCAGTTGCTTCTTCAACTCGGCTAATTCTTCCGTCCCCATTCTATAAGGCTTCTTATAGATGGGTCCTGCCCCGGGCACGAGCTCGATGATGAACTCAATGTCACGGTCAGGGGGCATTCCCGGTAGTTCATCCGGAAAGACATCAGGATACTCGCATACCACCGGTACTTGCTCTAGCTCGACTCCAGATAGACAGTTGACTTGAATGGCTTGAGCGGAAGAGGAGTTGGAAGCAAACTTGAATTCGACTCCTTGGTCATTGGTCACAGTGACTGTCCATTGGCACAGTCTAACAAGCCTTGGTGCTTGCTGAGCCAATTCATGCCTAGGATCACATCCAAGCCTTGTGATCTCAGGACGATGAGGTCTGCTAGGAAATCTACACCGTTAATGGTAATATTGACTCCCTTACAGCCTATCTTGGCTCTCATCTCTGCTCCGGGGGTTTGTACCACCATAGGGTTATTCAGGGGTGTAGGGGTCATGCCACTTTTTAATGCAAATCTTTGAGTGACAAATGAATGTGTTGCTCCAGAATCAAACAAGACAGTGGCAGGTGCTGAGTTGACAAGGAACATACCCAACACGACGTCCGGGTCTTCCTCTTCAGCAGTGACGTGATTCACACGCCCCTTCCCATGGTTAGGCGGGTTGCGAGGAGCTGGGTTCTTCGGTGGCATCCCATGGCCTTGTCCTTGGTTCTACGCATTGGGGCACGGGGCATCTGGCTTCTTGTTGGGGCACACCCTTGAGATGTGTCCTGACTGACCACATCCAAAGCAAGTGACTTGGTTTGGATTGTTGATCTTGTTGCCACCACTGTTATTGGGGTTGAAAGCTGGCCTTGGGTTGGCATACTGCTGAGGCTGAAAGTTGGTGCGGGGTGCAGGAGCTCTTGGTTGCTGATAGGTTGGCTTGGCCGGGGCTGACTGCCACGGACGAGGCTTCTGGTTGCTGGAACTTCCCTTGCTGACCATCTTGCGCTTGCAAGTGTCTTCCAAAGCACGCCGCTTGTCTTCAAGCATAAGTGCTTTGTTCACCAGGTCAGGGAAGGTTGGGCAGTCGCACACGACAAGTGAGTATTGCAGAGTCTGATTGAGGCCTTCCATGAAGCGCTCCCTTTTTGCAGCATCAGTGCTGACATCTTCAGGGGCATACCTTGACAGAACACTGAACTTCTGCATGTATTCCTTGACAGTGCCACTTCCTTGCTTCAGGGCTCGGAACTCACGCTTTTTGATAGCCATGATTCCGGAAGGAATGTGGGCCTTGCGGAATTCTGCCTTGAAGTTGACCCAAGTGATGTCTTGTTCAGCATGCATGACCTTGAATCCATCCCACCAAGCTCTAGCAGTCCCCCCCGAGGCAGTGGGCTGCATAAGCCACCTTCTCGTAGTCTTCGGTGCATCCGACTAGTTCCAGTATGTCCTCAATGGTGCGGACCCAGTCGTCTGCATCCAGGGGTTCAACAATCTCGATAAAGGTTGGTGGTGCATGCTTCTTGAACTCTGCCAACGTGGAACGTTCATTGCCATTCCCCGTCAGCTGGCGGTTGTTGGTGACAGCTTGAGCAATTAGCTGAAGGGCTGCAGTGTTGGCTTGGCGTTCCTCTCGGAAGGCTTGGAGAAGCTGAGCCATGTCCATGTTCGGAGGAGGTGGTGGTGGTGGAGCTTGGTCGTTGGTTTGGTCGCGGCCGGCCTCTGATCGAGCGGATGCTCCGGCTTCAGGCTGCTGGGTAGAGGTACCAGTACGAGTTACAACAGGCATCCTGTTGGAGCAGTAAAAGGTCTCATGACTTGGAAGAGGGAAAGCAAGATAGATGGGTGCCTAGTAAGGGGGTGGGTGTGACACTAATCAAATCATGCAAGGGCCGAAAGGCCAAACACATTCATTAAAATCCAAACGGGTGATGCAGTCGTTTACATATTCCCGAAGGAGGAATACGACATACATCCAAACACGACAAAAGCAAACACTAGATGGTTTCATATGAACCATACAAGGACTCGACTGCGCATAGGGGTTACACGACCTATCCTACCGTAGAGGTCACAACTGGCATATCCGAGTAGCGAATAATGCCTAAGTGGCGGAATGCTCGGTCGCGTATTCCGGCTCCTCAGGGTCTTCCTCCTTGTCTTCATCTGTCTGGGCTCCCTTGTCACTTGAGGGTGTGGGGGAGTGGAGGAGTTGGATACGACGGTGCTTCGTCGGTGGTGCAGGGAAAAGCTTGCGATATTCCCTTGCCGTCATCCGGCGTCGCCGAGGTAGTTCTTCATTCTTGGAAGTTACATCTTCGGAGGGCCTTCTGCCTCGGTATGCGATAGCGGACTGTCCGGAAGGTGCTCCTTCTTTCTTGATCCTATTTGTCTTCTCTTGGGCTCGACGAAGAAGTGCCTTGGTCTTGTGAAGTTCTTCTTGGAGCTTCATTGATTCCGAGGCCAAGTCTTGTGCCAAGCTGTCGGCACATAGACTGAAGTAGGTCTGGAATCGAAGCGAGAGTCCTTCCTTCAGTGGAGGGGCTAGTGTGCTGCTTTCATCTTCACCTTCCTTTTGGTAAGGTAAGAAGCGGGTCGTCATCTTGGCTGCCATCTCCGGAAGAAGCTCGCGGAGACGGGTTAGTGCCTTGAGTGCAGCAGCCTCGACAACGAGAGGTAGTGTTGCCATCTGGGGTCCCTCGAAGAACCAACTTGTGGGAGGATCGTTTGCCTTCACGATCACTTCCACATGGTACTCCACCTCAGTGTCGCTAACCCAATGCTCAAGGTAGGTGAGGATGGGCGCTCAGTGGAACTGGCACTCCTGGAGGCTATCCTCGAGAAGCAAGGGAAACCCAGTGGTCAGGTGCTCTTCGGGTACAGCGGCCATCTACAAAGGTGGAATAGGAGAGGTTAATAAGCTGATGAAATCTCAGGTTTAGAAAAGGAGAGAGGTTCAGAAGGTTTTTGAAAAAGGGGTCTCAACTAACTAACGCCCATGCTAACTGAGGCTTCCTATAGTTAGGATGGCTCTGATACCAGCTCTGTGGGGACCCCGACTTAGAAGTCGAGATCACCGAATGCACGTGTACAGTGATCCCAGAGATCAATGCTCACTGAACACACAGAAGCTGAATAACAAGAGTCTTACATCCATACATATCGTCTTACACAAATTATGGCCATTATGGCCACGTCTTACATAGATAAAGCCTCAAGGGCTGAATAGCAAATAACTCAAATAGTGGAAGTCTTCGATGATAGGTAGAACCCATGCCATCTGCCTTAACCCTACAGGCATTCTGACTGGGATAGCGTCCTAGTTCACATGTTCGTCTCCAAAGAACTCTTCATCATATTCCTGTTCCTCCATGCCTGGCCAATTAAATAACCAGTGGCAAGCCAATGAGTACTTTGAATGTACTCGCAAGCAACCCATGATGTGGTTCAAAGTAACAATGCAATTGAACAATAATGAGCAATCTAGCAATGAGCTAGAATAAATATTCTACCATCAAGTGTATGCATCAACGAGTTCACGTAACCCCGAAAACAGGTTACCGATATCAACATGAATATGATTCAACTCATCGAGTCAAGTCACCACCTTGACTCATCAAATACATACTTTCACCAATGAAGTAAAATTCTGGACATAGTTTAAGTAGCACCACCCAACTGTCCATGACCGTGGACACGGCTATTCGAATAGTTTTACACTCTGCAGAGGTTGCGCACTTTACCCACAAGATCCGGGAAGCTTTCGTGTCACCCACGATCCCGCAGTACCTCAAGTACTCGGGGGAAGCACCCGGTCATTATCTTTCCTTAGGCGACACTAACATAGAGTCCACTCGTTGGTACACGGCCCTCGAGTACAAACAAAAGATCACGGGACTTCCCCTAATTTTAATGTCACACGTACCCGAAGGGACCAACGGTGTGTCCGGTGCGTTGTAAAAACAGTCATGGTCGTCTATCCAAGCACGACCCCGTCCCGGGAAAGACCTCAAGTCTTCTCGTCACTAGTAATGCGGGCACCATGCTAGTATCGACCTAAGTATTCAATAAAGCGCCGTCCCATAAGGGGTAGAGTGGTTGCACATGTTTGGTTGGGACGGTAGTCACACATAAATCTAATCCATTATTTCACCCATGCACAAGATTTTACCGGCACATCACTTCTTCCTCAAGTGATGACCTAACTCGACATCACCCTCGGGCATTAGGGGCACCCGATGGGGTTTATGCAAAGATTTCAACCTCGAAGGTTCATATTTCACATGCATCACAAGCATCACTACTAACTATTTGCATGACATCTAGCACATAGCAAGATCATGAGCAAAGCATGCATCATGTGGTGGTTCATCTAGGTCACCACCGTAACTCTATCATCATGCATCGGAAACAAACGGGTTCCGAAGAACAAGTGTATCATGGTCAAAGGGCTGCTTGCCTGGATTGGCTTGGTCTTCAAAGTCTTCAAATCCTTCTCCTTCTCCTTCTTCAGCAACTTCGTCAAATACGGTATCTATACGTCGCAATATAACAATGGGAAAATAAGACCACAATAAAAACAGAAAAATCAAAGTGCTTAGAAAAATGTTAACTTATTTTTGTTAAATACTAGAGGGAAAACTAAGATAGGGAAAATTCTTAGTTGGAGTTTCGGAGTTACAGAATGGAATCTAGGGATTTTAGAACAGGAGTTTTATTGCTCAAATTTGAATTTAAATTTGAACAGAACAGGAAAGTTTCATGGATATGTGTGAAAGTGACACCATTAAATAGGTTGGAATATTACAAGAATTTAGGAGTTGGAATTATTTCATTTGGACCAATATTCATTTCTGTAAAATTATTTGAAATTTTACAGAAAAGAAAAAGAAGAAAAGGCCCTGTGCAACTGGGCCAGGACGGCCACAGTGCACGGCCCAGGGCTAACAGCCCAGCCGCTCGGGCGCCAGCGCGCGCACGTCAGGGTTTCAAACCTGACGGGCGGGGCCCGGCGGTCAGCGACTGTGAGGGGAGGGAGAGGGTGGTGAGGATGACAGGCGGTGCCCGCCTGTCATCTTCAACCTCTCGGCCACGGCGACGGCGAGCTCACCGGCGACAAATCCGGGCACGGCGGGCCAAATGGATGGCAGGGACGGACTCAGCAGCGAGTCGCGGTTGCAGTGGAGGTAGTGCGGCTCGCCGGGGAGGTCTGGTTCACCGGCGGCGAGGTGGGACGGCGGAGGAGCTTCGGGAGGTCGCTGCTCCGGCCGATTCCGACAGCTATTGAGAGGGAAAACGAGAGGAAAGCATCAGTAGGGTGTGGCGGTTCCGAATCGAGCAAAAGGAGGGGCTGAGAGGGCCTGTACCTCGAGATCGCCGGCTGCCCGATGCGGCGGAGCTCCGGTCGATCCCGAGCACTAGGGCTCTTCGGGGATGGATGAGTGGCACTGGCGTGTTGCTGTGAGTGTGGGGAGGTTGTTGATGCAGAGTAGAGGGCTTGGGGGTGCTTGTATAGCCGAGCCCACGGTCCACCGTGGACTCGTGCGACGGCGAGGTTGCAGGCAAGGCCATCGGCCGTTCTGGGGCTCGTGATAGAGTCGGGGAGGTTCACGAACAAGTCCTACGTCTAGTAGAGGGGAGAGGAGGAGCGGGGAGGCTTCCAGACAATGCGCGCGTGTGAGGCCGGCAAGTGGAGGCTGCGGGCGGCCGGCGCGCGTGTGGAGACGGCCACTGGAGGGCGTAGGAGGAGGGGGACAGCACCGGTGGAGGTTGCGGACGTCGAGGGGCGTTGGGAGGCACGAGGGGAGAGCTCGAGGCTGTCGGCTACGCTGGATTGGGCGAAGCTACAGTGCGGGGGCGCACTGTAGCGCGCTCTGGAGCGGCCTTATTGCATGCCATGGCATGCCATTGGCCCTCTGGGCGCGTCCATCGTGTCTGGGGGGTCCAGGGTGATGCAAGCAGCTCGTCTGTGGCTTTGGATGCTCTGGAGATGCTGTGAGAGAGAAGAGAAGCTGGTGACTTGGTAGAAAATGGCTGTCCAGCAGGGTGAACTAGGGCTTTTACCCCTCAATCATGGAGCTGGGGTCATGGGGGAGTTACTAGAGGTAGATAGTAACCAGATGAAGCTGTGGTAAAAAGTTGAGGCCAAGGTAAATAGTAAAAATGGTCAAGATGATAGTTTTGGTAAAATTGCAAAAGGTGTTTGATCAAGTTTTGATCAAGCAAATGATCTCCACTTGCCATGACACTTAACAGGATTGAATGTTATAAGAAAATAGGGTGTTTCACCAAATTTGGGATCATTTGAAGAAACTAGCCAATGTAACTTTGGTGAACCCTAGAAAACAACAGAAATGGCTTCATCTTGTTTGAGTCGTGCTAATCATCTCCCCTTGATGCACCACTTGGTGTAGTTTCATCATTTGGGGTATTGATCATGCCCACAAAGTTTGAAGCTCCAGGTAAAAAGTTGGTAATGTAAAGTTGTTCAAATTTGCATTTGAACAGAAAGGGTTTTGGGGTAATCTGACCAAGTTACCCTACTCCAATTCTTGTGCCATTTGGTCTAGATGCCTTATTAGGCCATTCCAGCATGTGCACCAAGTTTGAGGGCATTTGGATAAGTTTGGCAATGTAAAGTTGCTCAAACTTCAAATATGGACAGAATGGTGTTGAAGGGTTTTGATGATATTTTCTTGCTTCCCAAGGCATGGGACTTGGCAAGATCATCAAATATGCCATATATGACATGATAGAATTGCCCTGGAATTTTTGGAGAATATTTCCTTTGTAAATATTTCAAAAGCTTGAAATATCCATAAAGGGTTTTGAAGGGATTAGCCCATTATTTTGAACATGACCAAGTGTTGAAACTCTTATATATGGACAATATATGTCCTATGAGTCTCCCTGAATTTTGGCAAATATTTTTGAAATAGTTAAATAGTTTTTCTCTATTAAAGACCATTTCTTGCCTTAAGAAAAAGCTTTTAAATAAAATATAAAAATAACTTTTAAAATTATTATTTTGTGGTTTCTGGGAGTCCTATGACTACTAGGTCTCAAACATACTTTTTGAAATAATTTTCTCACCCTAAATCAAGCACTTGCAGTGCAAACCTTAATTCAGGGGTTTTAGGAATACTAAATTTATAAAATACATTTTGGCCAAATTAATTTCGTAAGAAAATACTATATTGTTATATAACACTTGGCATGATCATTGGGCAGAAGTTTTGGGTATGGAGATGAATTCTACAAGAGGTAATAGTTGACTTTAATGAGCACATGAAAAGCATATGAAGAAAAACTCAATTCCAAATAAAAGCCAAATGATGCCAAAAAAATTTGCTGGTCCAATTTCTCATGCTTCATTGATGCAAATAACATGTTACAAAATGCAGGGTGTGACAATATGAGTCCACCATACCTTCCTATATGCGGTATTTACCTGTCGTTCCAAGTAAATTTGTATGTGCCAAACTCTAAACCTTCAAATAAAATTATGTTTTGTATGCTCGAATAGCTCATGTTTCAACTAGGGCTATCTTTATCTTCCGTGATAGGTAGGTTATTCTCACGATGAGTGGACTCCGCTCATCATTCACGAGAAAATGGCCGGTAACCGGGATGCCCAGTCCCATGCTCAAATCAAATCAAAATAATTAAACAAAACTCCCCAGGACTGTTGTTGGTATGGATGGTACCCATTGTTTCGGGCTAGCCGTGGAGTGTGCTTGTTGGTGGTGGGGGAGTATAAACTTTACCATTCTGTTTGGGAACCGCCTATAGTGTGTGTAGCATGGAAGATATTGAGAACTCTTGGTTGTTATGTTGACAATGAAAGTATGCCACTCAAAATATTATTTACCTCTGTTTCAAAACTCGAGCTCTGGCACCTTTGCAAATCCCTGCTTCCCTCTGTGAAGGGCCTATCTATTTACTTTTATGTTGAGTCATCATCCTCTTATTAAAAAGCACCAGTTGGAGAGCACGGTTGTCATTTGCATGCATTGCTATTAATTTACATTGAGTATGATTGTGAGTGGATCTCTTTTACCATGAATTACAATGTCTAGTCAGTCCTTGATCTTCAGAGGTGCTCTGCATTTATGTTTTGTAGTCTCAAAAAGGGCTAGCGAGATACCATCTTGTTATATCATATTATAATTGTTTTGAGAAAGTGTTGTCATCCGAGATTTATTATTATTGCTCGCTAGTTGATTAAGCCATTGATATGAGTAAACATGAGACCTAAAAGTTATTGTGAATGTTGTTAGTTCATAATCTTTGCTGAAAACTTGAATGATGGTTGTACATATTTGCAACAACAAGAGCAAACAGAGTTTGTAAAAGTTTGTCTTTATCACTTTCAGTTTGTCAACTGAATTGCTTGAGGACAAGTAAAGGTTTAAGCTTGGGGGAGTTGATACGTCTCCAACGTATCTACTTTTCCAAACACTTTTGCCCTTGTTCTAGACTCTAACTTGCATGATTTGAATGGAACTAACCCGGACTGACGCTGTTTTCAGCAGAATTGCCATGGTGTTATTTTTGTGTAGAAATAAAAATTCTCTGAATGACCTGAAAATCCACGGAGAATATTTTTGGAATATATAAAAAATACTAGCGAAAGAATCAAGACCAGGGGGCCCATACTCTGCCCATGAGGGTGGGGGCGCGCCCCCTGTCTCGTGGGCCCCCTGATGCTCCACCGACCTCGACTCCAACTCCATATAATTCACGTTCGGGGAGAAAAAAATCAGAGAGAAGGATTGATCACGTTTCACGATACGGAGCCGCCGCCGAGCCCTAAACTCTCTCGGAAGGGCTGATCTGGAGTCCATTCGGGGCTCCGGAGAGTGGAGATCGTCGCCGTCGTCATCATCAACCTTCCTCCATCACCAATTCCATGATGCTCACCGCCGTGCGTGAGTAACTCCATCATAGGCTTGCTGGACGGTGATGGGTTGGATGAGATTTACCATGTAATCGAGTTAGTTTTGTTCGGGTTTGATCCCTAGTATCCATTATATTCTAAGATTGATGTTGCTATGACTTTGCCATGCTTAATGCTTGTCACTAGGGCCCGAGTGCCATGATTTCAGATCTGAACCTATTATGTTTTCATGAATATATGTGAGTTCTTGATCCTATCTTGCAAGTCAATAGTCACCTACTATGTGTTATGATCCGGTAACCCCGAAGTGACAACAATCGGGACCACTCCCGGTGATGACCTTAGTTTGGGGAGTTCATGTATTCACTAAGTGTTAATGCTTTGGTCCGGTACTCTATTAAAAGGAGGCCTTAATATCCCTTAGTTTACAATAGGACCCCGCTGCCATGGGAGGGTAGGACAAAAGATGTCATGCAAGTTCTTTTCCATAAGCATGTATGACTATATTCGGAATACATGCCTACATTGCATTGACGAACTGGAGCTAGTTCTGTGTCACCCTATGTTATAACCGTTGCATGAGGAATCACATCCGACATAATTATTCATCACTGATCCAATGCCTACGAGCTTTTCACATATTTATCTTTGCTTAGTTACTTTTCCGCTGCCACTTTTACAATTACTACAAAACTAGTACTATTACTTTTGCCACCGTTACCATTACTTCCATACTACTTTGCTACTAAATACTTTGTTGCAGATATTACGTCTTTCAGGTGTGGTTGAATTGACAACTCAACTGCTAATACTTGAGAATATTCTTTGGCTCCCCTTGTGTCGAATCAGTAAAATTGGGTTGAATACTCTACCCTCGAAAACTGTTGTGATCCCCTATACTTGTGGGTTATCAGTGTACTCCAAGTCTTCAGGGTTGCGTTTGTTCCAAAAATGATCCTCGTCAAGGTTCATTCCGTTTGGACTCCGTTTGATATTCCTTTTCTGCGAAACACTGAAATAGGAAAAAAACAACAATTTGCAATGGGCCTTGGGTTAGTAGGTTAGTTCCAAAAATAATATAAAAGTGCATAATAAAGTGCATTAAACATCCAAAACAGATAATATAATAGCATGGAACAATAAAAAATTATAGATACATTGGAGACGTATCAGTCACATGGCGATGTGAACTATGGATGTTAATCACATGGCGATGTGAACTATTGGTGTTAATCACATGACGATGTGAACTAGATTATTGACTCTAGTGCAAGTGGGAGACTTAATGAAATATGCCCTAGAGGCAATAATAAAGTTGGTATTTTATATTTTTTATATCAAGATAAATGTTTATTATTCATGCTAGAATTGTATTAACCGGAAACTTGATACATGTGTGGATATAAATAGACAAAACATTGTGTCCCTAGTAAGCCTCTACTAGACTAGCTTGTTAATCAAAGATGGTTAAGTTTCCTAACCATAGACATGTGTTGTCATTTGATGAACGGGATCACATCATTAGGAGAATCATGTGATGGATAAGACCCATCCATTAGCTTAGCATAACGATTGTTCATTTTTCCTGCTATTGCTTTCTTCATGTCAAATACATATTCCTCCGACTATGTGATTATGCAACTCCCGAATACTGGAGGAATGCCTTGTGTTCTATTAAACATCGCAACGTAACTGGGTGATTATAAAGATGCTCTACAGGTATCTCCAAAGGTGTTTGTTGGGTTGGCATAGATCGAGAATAGGATTTGTCACTCAGAGTATCGGAGAGGTATCTCTAGGCTCTCACGGTAATACACATCGTAATAAGCCTTGCAAGCAAATGACTAATGGTTTAGTCACGGTATGATGTATTACGGAATGAGTAAATATACTTGCCAGTAACAAGATTGAACTAGGTATGAAGATACCGATGATCGAATCTCGGGCAAGTAACATACTGATGACAAAGGGAATAACATATGTTGTCATTACGGTTTAACCGATAAAGATCTTCATAGAATATGTGGGAGCCAATATGAGAATCCAGGTTCCTCTATTGGTTATTGACCGGAGAGGTGTCTCAGTCATGTCTACATAGTTCTCGAACCCGTAGTGTCCGCATGCTTAACGTTTGATGACATTTTGCATTAAGAGTTATGTGTTTTTGGTGACCTAAGATTGTTCGGAGTCTCGGATGAGATCAAGAACATGACGAGGAGTCTCGAAATGGTCAAGAGGTAAAGATTGATATATAGGATGATAGTATTCGGACACCAGAAGGGTTCCGAGGGGTACCGGGTACATATCGGAGTTCCGGGTGGCTACCGGAACCCCCCCCCCCCCCGGGGAAAGTTATGGGCCTTATGTGGCATAATAGGGAGGCACACCAGCCCACGTAGGGGTGGCGCGCCCCCTCCATGGAAGGAGACCGAATTGGAGTAGGGGAGGGGGTGCCACCCCCCTTTCCTTCTTCTCCTCCCCTCCTTCCTCCTTTCCTCCTCCATGAGAAGGAAAAAGAGGGGGGTCGAATCCTACTAGGAATAGGATTCCTAGTAGGACTCCCTCCCCTATGGATGCCTCCCTCCCTCTCCCTCCTTTTTATACGTGGGGAGGGCACCCCTAGAACACACATCAATTGTTCCCAGCCGTGTGCGGTGCCCCCCTCCACAGTTTGCTCCTCAGGTCATATTGTCGTAGTGCTTAGGCGAAGCCCTGCGTGGATTACTTCACCATTAGCGTCACCACGCTGTCGTGCTGACTAAAATCTTCCTAGACACTTTGCTGGATCAAGATTTCGAGGGAAGTCATAGAGCTGAACGTGTGCTGAACTCAGAGGTGTCGTACGTTCGGTGCTTGATCGGTTGAATCGAGAAGATCTTCGACTACATCAACCGCGTTAAGTAAATGCTTCCGCTTTTGGTCTATGAGGGTACGTGGACACACTTGTTGGGGAACATAGTATTTCAAAAAAAAATCCTACGATCACGTAAGATCTATCTAGGATAAGCATAGCAACGAGCGGGGAGAGTGTGTCCATGTACCTTCGTAGACCGAAAGCGGAAGCGTTTAATAACGCGGTTGATGTAGTCGAACGTCTTCACGATCCAACCGATCCAAGTACCGAACGTACGGCACCTCCGTGTTCAGCACACATTCAGCTGGATGACGACCCTCGAGCTCTTGATCCAGTTGAGGACGAGGGAGAGTTTCGTCAGCACGACGACATGGTGACGATTATGATGAAGTTACTGGCGCAGGGCTTCGCCTATGCACTGCAACGATATGACCGAGGTGTGCAACTGTGGAGGGGGCACCGCACACGGCTAACAGATTGTCTTTTGTGCTTTGGGGTGCCCCCTGGCCACGTATATAAAGGAGGGAGAGGAGGAGGCTAGTGGCCAGGTAGGGCGCGCCCTAGGGGGAGTCCAACTAGGATTCCCAATCCTAGTTGGAGTCCCCTTCTTTTCCAAGAGAGGGAGAGAGGGAAGGAGTAGGAAAGGGAGAAGGAAAGAGGGGGGGCGCCGCCCCCTCCCTAGTCCAATTCGGACTTGCCATGGGGGCACGCTGCCTCCCCTTGTAGCCCTTCTCTCCATTCCACTAAAGCCCATTAAGGCCCAATACTTCCACGAACGAATTCCCGTAACTCCCCGATACTCCGAAAAATAACCAAATCACTCAGAACCATTCCGATGTCCGATATAGCCTTCCAATATATGATTATTTACCTCTAGACCATTTCGAGACTCCTCTTCATGTCCGTGATCTCATTCGGGACTGCGAACAAACTTCGGTCATCAAATCACATAACTCGTAATACAAATTGTCATCGAACGTTAAGCGTGCGGACCCTAGGGGTTTGAGAACTATGTAGAAATGACCCAGACACATCTCTGGTCAATAACCAATAGCATAACCTGGATGCTCATATTGGCTCCTACATATTCTACAAAGATCTTTATCGGTCAAACCGCATAACAACATACGTTGTTCCCTTTGTCATTGGTATGTTACTTGCCCGAGATACGATCGTCGGTATCAACATACCTAATTCAATCTCATTATTGGGAAGTCTCTTTACTCGTTCCATAATACATCATCTGATGACTAACTCATTAGTCATTTGCTTGCAAGGCTTATTATTATGTGTATTACCGAGAGGGCCCAGAGATACCTCTCTGACACTCGGAGTGACAAATCATGTTCTCGATCTATGCCAACACTACAAACACTTTCGAAGACACCTGTTGAGCATCTTTATAATCACCCAGTTACGTTGTGACATTTGATAGCACACAAAGTGTTCCTCCGGTATTCGGGAGTTGCATAATCTCATAGTCAGAGGAACATGTATAAGTCATGAAGAAAGCAATAGCAATAAAGCTAAACGATCATCATGCTAAGCTAACGGATGGGTCTTTTCCATCACATGATTCTCCTAATGATGTGATCACATTCATCAAATGACAACACATGCCTATGGTTAGTAAACTCAACCATCTTTGATTAACGAGCTAGTCTAGTAGAGGCATACTAGGGACACTATGTTTTGTCTATGTATTCACACATCTATCAAGTTTCCGGTTAATACAATTCTAGCATGAATAAAAGACATTTATCATGATATATAAGGAAATATAAATAACAACTTTATTATTGCCTCTAGGGCATATTTCCTTCAATCTCCCACTTGCACTAGAGTCAATAATCTAGTTCACATTGCCATGTGATTTAACACGGATAGTTCACATCGTGATGTGATTAACACCCATTGTTCACATCGCCATGTGACCAACATCCAAAGGGTTTACTAGAATCAATAATCTGGTTCACATCGCCATGTGATTAACACCCAAAGGGTACTAAGGTATGATCATGTTTTGCTTTGAGAGAGAAGTTTAGTCAATGGGTCTGTTACATTCAGATCTCTATGTATTTTCACGAATTTCCATGTCTACAATGCTCTGCATGGAGCTACTCTAGCTAATTGCTCCCACTTTCAATACGCATCCAGATTGATACTTAAAGTCATCTGGACTATTGTCCGGGCTTGCATCACCGTAACCCTTTACGACGAACTCTTTATCACCTCCATAATCGAGAAACATTTTCTTAGTCCTCCAGTTACTAAGGATAATTTTGACCGATGTCCCGTGATCTACTCCTGGATCACTATTGTACCTCCTTGCCAAACTCATGGGAAGGTACAAAACAGGTTTGGTACACAACATGACATACTTTATAGAAACTATGGCTAAGGCATAAGGAATGACTTTCATTCTCTCTATATGTTTCTGTCGTGGTTGGGCTTTGATTCTTACTCAACTTCACACCTTACAAATCAGGCAAGAACTCCTTCTTTGACAGATCCATTTTGAACTACTTCAAAATCTTATCAAGGTATGTACTAATCGAAAGTCTTATCAAGCGTCATGATCTATCTTTATAGATCTTGGTGCCAAATATGTAAACATCTTCACCGAGGTATTTTATTGAAAAACTCCTTTAAAAAAATCTTGTATGCTTTCCGTAAAATTCTACATCATTTCCGAAGAACAATATGCCATTCACATATACTTATCAGAAATGTTGTAGTGCTCCCACTCACTTTCTTGCAAATACATGCTTCATCGTAAGTCTGTATAAAACCATATGCTTTGATCACCTTATCAAAGTGTATATTCCATCTTCGAGATGCTTGCACCAGTACATACATGGATCGCTGGAGCTTGCACACTTTGTTAGCACTTTTAGGATCGACAAAACCTTCTGATTGCATCATTGACAACTCTTCTTTAAGATATTCATAAAATGCGGCAATTGCTAACATGATTCGAACAGACTTAAGCATCGCTACAGGTGAGAAAGCCTCAACGTAGTCAACTCCCTGAACTTGTCGAAAACCTATCGCAACAAGTTGAGCTTTGTAGACAGTAACATTACCACGACATCAGTCTTTCTCTTAAAGATCCATTTATTTTCAATGGCTTGCCGATCATCGGGCAAATCAACCAAAGTCCACACATTGTTCTCATACATGGATCCCATCTCAGATTTCATGGCCTCAAGCCATTTTGCAGAATCTGGGCTCATTATCGCTTCCTCATAGTTCGTAGGTTCGTCATGGTCTAGAAACATGACTTTTAGAACGGGGTTACCATACCACTCTGGTGCGAAACGTACTCTGATTGACCTACGAGGTTCAGTAGTAACTTGATCGGAAGTTTCATGATCATCATCATTAGCTTCCTCGCTAATTGGTGTAGGAATCATTGGATCTGATTTCTGTGATGAACTACTTTCCAATTTGGGAGAAGGTACAATTACCTCATCAAGTTCTACATTCCTCCCACTCACTTCTTTCGAGAGAAACTCCTTCTCTAGAAAGGATCCATTTTTAGCAACGAATATCTTGCCTTCGGATCTGTGATAGAAGGTGTACCCAACAATTTCTTTTGGGTATCCTATGAAGATACATTTCTCTGACTTGGGTTCAAGCTTATCAAGTTGAAGCTTTTTCACATAAGCATCGTAGCCCCAAACTTAAGAAACGACAACTTGGGTTTCTTGCCAAACCACAGTTCATAAGGTGTCGTCTCAACGGATTTAGATGGTGCCCTGTTTAACGTGAATCCAACTATCTCTAAAGCATAACCCCAAAATGATAGTGGTAAATCGGTAAGAGACATCATATATCGCCCCATATCTAATAAGGTACGGTTATGACGTTCGGACACACCATTACACTGTGGTGTTCCAGGTGGTGTGAGTTGCGAAACTATTCCACATTGTTTTAAATGAAGACCAAACTCTCAACTCAAATATTCGCCTCCGCGATTAGATAGTAGAAACTTTATTTTCTTGTTACGATGATTCACTACTTCAGTCTGAAATTCTTAGAACTTTTCAAATGTTTCAGACTTGTGTTTCATCAAGTAGATATACTCATATCTAGTCAAATCATATATGAAGGTCAGAAAATAACGATACCCGCCGCGAGCCTCAACACTCATCGGACCGCATACATCTGTATGTTTTATTTCCAATAAGTCATTGGCTCACTTCGTTGTTCTGGAGAACGGAGTTTTAGTCATCTTGCCCATGAGGCATGGTTTGTAAGCATCAAATGATTCATAATCAAGTGATTCCAAAAGTCCATCAACATGGAGTTTCTTCATGCGCTTTACACCAATATGAATTAAACAGCAACGCCACAAGTATATTGCATTATCATTATCCACTCTGCATCTTTTGGCTTCAATATTATGAATATGTGTATTACTACGATCGAGATTCAATAAACCATTCACCTTGGGTGTATGACCATAGAAGGTTTTATTCATGTAAACCGAACAACAATTATTCTCTGACTTAAATGAATAATCGTATTGCAATAAACACGATCAATCTTGTTTATGCTCAATGAAAACACCAAACAACATTTATTTAGGTTTAACACTAATCCCGAAAGTACAGGGAGTGTGTGATGATGATTATATCAATATTGGAACTACTTCCAACACACATCATCATCTCACTCTCAACTAGTCTCTGTTTATTCTGCAACTCCTGTTTCGAGTTACTAATCTTAGCAACCGAACAAGTATCAAATACACAGGGGCTACTATGAACACTAGTGAGGTACACATCAATAACATGTATATCAAATATACCTTTGTTCTCTTTGCCATCCTTCTTATCCGCGAAATATTTGGGGTAGTTCCGCTTCTAGTGACCATCTCCTTTGCAATGGAAGTACTCAGTTTCAGGCTTGGGTCTAGCTTTGGGCTTCTTCTCGGGACTGGCAAGTTGCTTATCGTTCTTCTTGAAGTTCCCTTTCTTTCCCTTGCCCCTTTTCTTGAAACTAGTTGTCTTGTTTAACCATCAACACTTGATGCTCTTTCTTGATCTCCACCTTCGCTTATTTCAGCATCGCGAAGAGCTCGGGAATCGTTTTCGTCATCCCTTGCATATTATAGTTCATCACGAAGTTCTAGTAGCTTGGTGACAGTGACTAGAGAACTCTGTCAATCACTATCTTATCTGGAAGATTAACTCCCACTTGATTCAAGTGATTGTAGTACCCAGACATTCTGAGCACATGCTCACTAGATGAGCTATTCTCCTCCATCTTGTAGGCAAAGTATTTGTCAGAGGTCTCATATCTCTCGACATGGGCATGAGTCTGAAATACAATTTTCAACTCTTGGAACATCTCATACGCTCCGTGGCGTTCAAAACGTATTTGGAGTCCCGGTTATAAGCCGTAAAGCATGGCGCACTAAACTATCAAGTAGTCATCATACCGAACTTGTCAAACGTTCATAACGTCTACATCTCCTCCTGAAATAGGTTTGTCACCTAGCAGTGCATCAAGGACATAATACTTCTATGGAGCAATGAGTAGAATCCTCAGATCATGGACCTAGTTCGCATCATTGCTACTAACATCTTTCAATTTAGTTTTCTCTAGGAACATATCAAAAAACATAGGGGAGCTATAACGCGAGCTATTGATCTACAACATAATTTGCAAATACTATCAGGACTAAGTTCATGATAAACTAAAGTTCAATTAATCAAAATACTTAAGAACTCCCACTTAGATAGACATCCCTCAAGTCATCTAAATGATCACATGATCCAAATCAACTAAACCATGTCCGATCATCACGTGAGATGGAGTAGTTTTCAATGGTGAATATCTTATGTTGGTCATATCTGCTATATGATTCACGCTCGACCTTTTGGTCTCAAGTGTTCCGAGGCCATGTCTGTACATGCTAGGATCGTCAAGTTTAACCGGGGTATTCCACATGAGCAAAATTGTCTTGCACCCGTTGTATGTTAATGTAGAGCCTATCACACCCGATCATCACATGGTGTTTCGGCATGAAGAACTGTCGCAACGGTGCATACTCAGGGAGAACACTTATACCTTGAAATTTTAGTAAGGGATCATCTTATAATGCTACCGTTGTACTAAGCAAAATAAGATGCATTAAAAGATAAACATCACATGCAATCAAAATATGTGACACGATATGGCCATCATCATTTTGTGCTTTTGATCCCCATCTCCAAAGCATCGTCATGATCTCCATAGTCACCGTCTTGACACCATGATCTTCATCATAGCGTCATGGCCGTCTCGCCAATTATTGCTACTACTACTATCACTAACTCATAGTGATAAAGTAAAGAAATTGCATGGCGTTCGCAATTCATACAATAAAGAGACAACCATAAGGCTCCTGTCGGTTGCCGATAATTTACAAAACATGATCATCTCATACAATAATGTATAACTCATCATGTCTTGACCATATCACATCACAACATGCCCTGCAAAAACAAGTTAGACGTCATCTACTTTGTTGTTGCAAGTTTTACGTGGCTGCTACGGGCTTCTAGTAAGAATAATTCTTACCTACGCATCAAAACCACAAAAAATTTCATCAAGTGTGATGTTTTAACCTTCAACAAGGACCGGGCGTAGTCACACTCGATTCAACTAAAGTGGGAGAAACTGACACCCGCCAGCCACCTATGTGCAAAGCACGTCGGTAGAACCAGTCTCATGAATGCGGTCACGTAATGCGGTCACGTAATGTCGGTCCGGGAGGCTTCATCCAACAATACCCTCGAATCAAAGTATGACATGCTGGTAAGCAGTATGACTATTATCGCCCACAACACTTTGTGTTCTACTCGTGCATATCATCTACGCATAGACCTGGCTCATGATGCCACTGTTGGGGAATGTAGTATTTAAATAAAAAATTCCTATGATCACACAAGATCTATCTAGGAGAATCATAGCAATGAGCTAGAAGAGTGTGTCCACGTATCCTCGTACACCGAAAGCCGAAGCATTTAGTAACGTAGTTGATGTAGTCGAACATCTTCACGATCCAACCGATCCAAGTACCGAACGTACGACACCTCCGTGTTCAGCACACGTTCAGCACGATGACGTCCCTCGAGCTCTTGATCCAGTTGAGGACGAGGGAGAGTTTCGTCAGCACAACGGTATGTTGACGGTGATGATGAAGTTACTCGCGCAGGGCTTCGCCTAAGCACTGCAATGATATGACTGAGGTGTGTAACTGTGGAGGGGGCACCGCACACGGCTAAGAGATTTTTTGTTGTGCTTTGGGGAGCCCCCTGGCCACGTATATAAAGGAGGGAGAGGAGAAGCCCGGCGGCCAGGTAGGGCGTTCCCTAGGGGGAGTCCAACTAGGATTCTCAATCCTAGTCGGATTCCCCTTCCTTTCCAAGAGAGGGGGAGAGGGAAGGAGGAGAAAGGGGAGAAGGAAAGAGGGGGCGCCGCCCCCTCCCTAGTCCAATTCGAACTTGCCATGGGGGGCGCGATGTCTCCCCCTGTGGCCCTTCTCTCCTTTTCACTAAAGCCCATTAAGGCCCAATACTTCCCTGGACGAATACCCGTAACTCCTCGGTACTCCGAAAAATACCCGAATCACTCGGAACTTTTCCGATGTCCGAATATAGCCTTGCAATATTTGAATCTTTCCCTCTCGACCATTTCTAGACTCCTCGTAAGGTCCGTGATCTCATCCGGGACTCCGAACAAACTTCAGTCATCAAATCACATAACTCATAATACAAATTGTCGTCGAACGTTAAGCGTGCGGACCCTACGGATTCGAGAACTATGTAGACATGACTGAGACACATCTCCGGTCAATAACCAATAACGGAACCTAGATGCTCATATTGGCTCCTACATATTTTACGAAGATCTTTATCGGTCGAAACGCATAACAACATACGTTGTTCCCTTTGTCATCGGTATGTTACTTGCCCGAGATTCGATCGTCGGTATCATCATACCTAGTTCAGTCTCATTACTGGCAAGTCTCTTTACTCGTTCGGTAATACATCATCTCGTGACTAACTCATTAGTCATTTGCTTGCAAGGCTTATCATGATGTGTATTACCGAGAGGGCGCAGAGATACCTCTCCGAAACTCTGAGTGACAAATCCTATTCTCGATCTATGCCAACACCACAAACACCTTCGGAGACACCTGTAGAGCATCTTTATAATCACCCAGTTACGTTCTGATGTTTGATAGCACACAAAGTGTTCCTCTGATATACGGGAATTGCATAATCTCATAGTCTGAGGAGCATGTATAAGTCATAAAGGAAGCAATAGCAACAAAACTAAATGATCATCATGCTAAGCTAACGGATGGGTCTTCTCCATCACATCATTCTCCTAATGATGTGATCCCATTCATCAAATGACAACACATGTCTATGTTTAGGAAACTCAACCATCTTTGATTAACGAGCTAGTCTAGTAGAGGCATACTAGAGACACTCTATTTTGTCTATGTATTCATACATGTATCAAGTTTCCGGTTAATTCAATTTTAGCATGAATAAAAGACATTTATCATGATATATAAGGAAATATAAATAACAACTTTATTATTGCCTCTAGGGCATATTTCCTTCAGTCACCCCCTCTCGTTGCTATGCATCTCCTAGATTGATCTTGCGTGAGCGTAGGATTTATTTTGAAATTGCATGCTACGTTCCCCAACAATTTCGGCAAAACATAGGGCATTATTTCTATGTCATTGCTCGATATATGGAACGGGTTGACTTTAGGTCTGTTTCGGCTCCTTGTGTGTCTTTCAGTGTGGGAGAGTGTCCACCATATATATATATATATATATATATATATATATATATATATATATATATATATATATATATATATATATATATATATATATATATATATATGAGAGGAAGAATCCCGACTATTGTCGTGCGAGTCGCTTCTCCTTCTTTTCCTTGTGCTAGATATTTGTAGTGCACTAGGGAAATGAGGAGTAGCGACCATCACCGACGGTCGAAATGTGAGAGTGGAAGAATCCCGACTATATACGTGAGATAAGAGTTTAGGAAGGAAGACTTGGCAGACCTAAAGTCAACATGTTGCATATTGAGTAATAGTAATATGTGTGTTGAGTTTCCTGGTAGTTGCCTACGATAGATTTTCAATTAATGTTTCAACTATGAACATAGGAAATGTCTGACGATGAAAGGGAATTCTTTATGTGCGAAGATTGTGAAGACGAGTGTGGCATGTGCGATGGGCCTCACCTAGTTTGTGGTAGGCGCTTCAACATCATGCTGGATGAGACCTTCGAAGTGGATACATTAAGTCACAACGACAAGTCTTTTTTTTGTAATTAAGCATGACTTCTGCTTCTTTTGCTTGAACTTATAATTTTTTTTTACAATTCTACTAGCATATGCTCTACCATGCAAGAATGTATATCTTGGATAAGATTGGTTTCAATACTATGGAAAGTATGGAGATAAAGAGAGTTCACTTGAGGACCGAGCATGGTTATACTTTTGCCGTAAAATTATACAATGCAGACACCTACTCCTATTTTGAATGCAAACATTGGAGAGCACTATGCAAGGCTTATGCATTTGAGCCTAATATGCTTATCACCTTTGATATTCATCCGGAATATGAAATTGAAGGTAATATGAATATCTAGGTCGGTGTTTAGACGCCTACAGTTCTACCATTATGTGAGTTTCTCAACCATATTTATTAAGTAATTTATATTTTTTATTTGAAAATAGTTGACAACTAATTTCTATTGACAGCTTATTTCCATTCAAGCAAACATGTCCAGTGCTTGGTGGACAACACCTACTATTGTCCTAGGGCTGAACTAAACTGCGAAGAGATAAGTCATTATGTTTCATAGCCTGAGGATCTTGACACTGTCAAGACAAGTTATTTTCCTGGATTTCAAAATATTAGTACTCAACATGTGTGACCACTAGTGTGCGTATTGAACTACGGTCACATCTATTTAGGAAACATGGTGAGCTTTTTACTATTTGTCCTCAGTGCATCTTTTGTACACATTATTTGTTAAGCTAAACTTCATTGCTAAGTATGTTACTACGATGTTCTTCAATAGGGACTCCTGATGGATGTTGTGCCTCGTTAGATCGAGCCTAAAGGTCGCATGACAATGGTTAGCTGAAGACCAAGATATCATGTATTGCACATGAGTACATTCATGGTTTCTCGAAGCGAGCAAGTCTTAATAGTCAAAGACTAGAGCAAAATTGTGAAGGATCAGAGCAGAGAAGTACTAGGGGGCAGCAATCAGAAGTGCAACCCACAATTAGGAGACAGGTTCATCTGCATTCTCCAATATGATGAAGAAGGAGTGCAACACATGTTTATGCTATTTTACCTGAGAGAGGGAGCAGCAGGAGTGATTAACTAGCTAGAATGAGTTTGAAGATGATGATGTGCTACACTATGACTTTGATGATTAAATGGCTAGTGTTGGTGGTAATGACTATGATGATTTTTATTAGCTAGTGTTGGTGGTGATTAGATAGCTACACTATGACTATGATGATTAAATAGTGTTCGTGGTAATGATTATGATGATTATTAGCTAGTGTTGTTGGTGATGATATGATGCAAGAGTTTTATATTAATATGATGATGATGTTGATGATGATTATCATGATGATTTGTTATTAGCTACTATTGGTGGAAGGAACACATATTAGATTCATGTGGATGATATGATGCAAAATTTATATAATGGCATATGAGTACACTAAGAAAAATGAGAAACACTATACTAGTAGCGCTGGACAGAAAGAACGTTACTACTAGTTAGATTAGCAGTAGTGCGTCTTTACTAAAAGTGCTGCAGCTATTAGCAGTAGCGCCTTTCTCCAAAGATCGCTACTACTACCTATGTATAGCAGTAGCATGGACCGACCCGTGCTACTGCTACATGTTAGTTGTAGCGCCATATCAGTAGCGCAGGTACCTACGCTACTGATATACCAAATACCCGCGCTACTGTTAGGCTTATCCCTAGTAGTGTGTGGAGTCTGTCGCCATGGGCTGTGGCGGCACGCTAGGACCTGACCACTACACGATAGCCCTGCGCAGGGACCGTCGTTTGGTTGGTAGCATCTCATTTTGTCTCATTTAGTGCACAAAGTCCTAGGAGGAATTTTTTACGTCTGTCCCATGTTTTTGTATTCCTTTTCTACTAATATTTTCGGCCATTGCATCAATATATGAGCCTATAGACGACATCCCTCTCTCGTCCTTTCGTGTCCATCCTTCCCACTTAATTTTTCTTCCCGCCAACCATTCCCCACCATTTTTTCCCGCCAATCATTTCCTGTCATTTTCATTCCAGCCCATTTACCGACTTTTCTATTGCCTCGCCAACTCTATAAAAGCACCCCCCCCTAGCATTGTTGTGTTATGCGTCATTCCTTAGCCATTTCTTCAGTCATGTCTGGTGAAACTTCCCATTGTTTTACTCCAATTATGTCACATTTGCTTTTGTCATGTGCCACGAGAATGCAGAATAGTAATAGGGATTCCATGTGTGTTTTGATGAATTAGCTAGTAGTTATAGACACCTGACACAATTGGGTAAATGTTTTTCCAAGCACGGACTCTCGGAGAAGCTCCCCGAAAGGGACCTAAAGGAAATTCGACAAGAACTTTTGCGGTTGTGTGGAAGGTGGGACGGGATTGTTGAACTCAAATATATAGATGTGCACATTATTAGGTTATCTTTTATTCCTGACCATCCGAAATAAATTTTATTCAGAAGAAATGTGAGGACCACATTAAGTTAATTAATATTTCTTTATGGAACTCAATTAGAACATATGTTCGTCATCCAAATTTTTTGCATTGTTATTTGTAATTTGCAGAGGTACCCTTAGAATGGGGAAGTCTTGAACAAGGAGATCTTCAACTTTGGGTGGATGCTGTCATTTGGGGCCCTATATCTAATGGGAGAATAATGGGGCAGAGTGTTGCATTGATAAGGGGTGGCGCAAGCTCAAAGAAAGTGAGCAAGGACACTGATGACTTTATGCCAAGCAAACAAGCTCAGAACAAATCCAAGGGTATTGTTGCATCAATGAAGGGTGGTGCTAGTGTTGGAAATATGCCCTATAGGCAATAATAAAATTGTTATTATCATATTTCCTGTTCATGATAAATGTTTATTATTCATGCTATAATTGTATTGATCGAAAACTTAAACACACGTGTGAATACATAAACTACATCGTGTCCCTAGTCAACCTCTACTAGACTAGCTCATTGATCAAAGATGGTTAAGTTTCCTAACCATGGAGATGAGTTGTGATTTGATAATGGGATCACATAATTAGGAGAATGATGTGATGGACAAGACCCAACTATAACCTTAGCATATGATCGTATCACTTTAGTTTTTGCTACAGCCTTCTTCATGTCAAGTATCTATTCCTAAGACCATGAGATCATGCAACTCCAGGATACCGAAGGAATGCCTTGTGTGCTATTAAACATCACTTTGTAATTGGGTGATCATGAAGGTGCTCTAGGTATCTTTGAAGGTGTCTGTCGGGTTGGCATGGATCGAGACTGGGATTTGTCACTCCGTATGATGGAGAGATATCTCTGGGCCCTCACGGTAATAAAACATCGTAAAGAGCTTGCAAGCAATGTGGCTAATGAGTTAGTCATGGGATCTTGTATTATAGAACGAGTAAAGAGAGTTGTCGGCAGTGATATTGAACTAGGTATGGAGATGCCGACGATCGAATCTCAGGCAAGTAACATATCGCTAAACAAAGGGAATTGCATACGGGGTTAACTGAATCCTTGACATTATGGCTCAACCGATAAGGATCTTCGTGGAATATGTAGGAACCGATATGGGCATCTAGGTCCTGCTATTGGTTATTGACCAAAGAGGTGTCTCGGTCATGTCTACATGATTCTTGATCCTGCAAGGTCCGTACACTTAACGTTCGATGACGTGATAACCCACAAGTATAGGGGGTCGCAACAGTTTTTGAGGGTAGAGTATTCAACCCAAATTTATTGATTCGACACAAGGGGAGCCAAATAATATTTGCAAGTATTAGCAGTTGAATTTTCAATTCAACCACACCTGGAGACTAAATATCTGCAGCAGAGTGATCAGTAGCACAGTAATATGGTAGTTTGATAGCAGTGGTAATAGTAGCAACATTAACGGTAACATCATTAGCAATAGTTTAGTAGCAATTGTGACAGTAGTAGCACCAGTAGTAACTTAGCAAAGATCAATATGTGAAAAGCTCGTAGGCATTAGATCGGTGATTACGTTGGATAACATTCATCATGTAACAGTTATAACCTAGGGGAACACAGAATTAGCTCCGATTTATCAATAATGTAGGCATGTATTCCGTATATAGTCATACGTGCTTACGATGAGAACTTACATGACATCTTTTGTCCTACCCTCCTGTGGCAGCGGGGTCCATAAGGAAACTAAGGGATATTACCGCCTCAATTTTAATAGAGAACCGAAACAAAGCATTAACACACATAGTGTATACATGAACTCCTCAAACTACGGTAATCATCTGAAAGAATCCAAATTATTGTCACCTTAGGGTATGCGGATAATAACACGTAATCGGTGCATATAACTTGCAAGATCGGATCAAGAACACAAATATATTCGTGAAAACATAAAGAGTTCAGATCTGAAATCATGGCACTAGGGCCCTAGTGACAAGCATTAAGTGTAACAAAGTCACAGCAACATCAATCTCAGAACATAGTGGATATTAGGGATCAAGCCCTAACAAAACTAACTTGACTACATGATAAATCTCATCCAACCCATCACCGTCCAACAAGCCTACGAAGGAATTACTCATTCCCAGCGGTGAGCATCATGGAATTAGTGATGGAGGAAGCTTTATGATGATGACAGCGTCGAAACCCCCTCTTCCGAGCCCAGAACGGAACCCAGATCAGCCCTCCCGATGGAGAACAAGAGGTGGGGGCAGCTTCATATCGTAAAACGCAATGATTCCTTCTCTCTGATTTGTTCTTGTTATTGTATGTATGCTTAACTATTGTTCAAGTTTTTAGCAAAGATTATGAACTAATTGAAGAAAATATGCCCTAGAGGCAATAATAAAGTTGTTATTTATATTTCCTTATATGTCATGGTAAATTTATTTTATTCATGCTATAATTGTATTAACCAGAAACTTCATACATGTGTGAATACATAGACGAAACTCAGTGTCCCTAGTAACCCTCTACTAGACTAGCTCATTTTATTAACCATAGACATGTGTTGTCATTTTATTAACAATATCACATACTATGAGAATGATGTGATGGACATGACCCATCCGTTAGCCTAGCGTATTGATCATTCAGTTTTTATCGCTACTTTTTTCTTCATGTCAAATACATATTCCTCAGACTATGAGATTATGCAACTCCCGGATACCAGAGGAATGCCTTGTGTGCTATCAAATGTCACAACATAACTGGGTGATTATAAAGATGCTCTACAGGTATCTCCTAAGGTGTTTGTTGAGTTTGCATAGATCAAGAATATGATTTGTCACTCCGAGTATCGGAGAGGTATCTCTGGGCCCTCTCGGTAATACACATCATAATAAGCCTTGCAAGCAAATGACTAATGAGTTAGTCATGGGATGATGTATTACGGAACAAGTAAAGAGACTTGCCGGTAACGAGATTGAACTAGGTATGAAGATACCGATGATTGAATCTCGGGCAAGTAACATACCGATGACAAAGGGAATAACGTATGTTGTCATTACGGTTTGGCCGATAAAGATCTTTGTAGAATATGTAGGAGCCAATATGAGCATCCAGGTTCCACTATTGGTTATTGACCGGAGAAGTGTGTCGGTCATCTCTACATAGTTCTTGAACCCGTAGGGTCCTCACGCTTAATGTTCGATGACGATTTGTATTAAGAGTTATGTGATTTTGGTGACCGAAGATTGTTCGAAGTCCCGGATGAGATCACGGACATAACGAGGAGTCTCGAAATTGTCAAGATGTAAGTATCGATACGTTGTATGATGGTATTAGGACACCGGAAAGGTTTTAAGACATTTCAGATATTTATCGGAGTACCGAGGGGCTACCAGAACCCCCCGGGGAAGTATTGGGCCTACATGGGCCATAGGGGAGAGAGAGGGGAGCCAACAAGGGGTGGCCCCCCCATGGGATGTCCGAATTTGACAAGGGGAAGGGGCTGCAGCCCCCCTTTCCTTCTCCCCTCCCTCTCCCTTCCTTCCTACTTTCTCCACAAAAGGGAAAAAAGAGGAATCCTAGTCCTACTAGGATTAGAGTCCTAGTAGGACTCCTCCCCATGGCGCGCCCCCTAGGACGGCCTCCTCCTCCCCTCCTCCTTTATATATAGAGGCAGGGGGCACCCTAGAACACACAAGTTATTCTCTTAGCCGTGTGCGGTGCTCCCGTCCATGATCTACACCTTAGGTCATATTGTCGTAGTGCTTAGGCGAAGCCCTACGCGATCTACTCCACCATCATCATCAACACGCTGTCGTGCTGCTGGAACTCTCCCTCGACCCACTACTGGATCAAGAGCTCGAGGGACGTCATCAAGCTGAACATGTGCTGAACTTGGAGGTGTCGTACGTTCGATGCTTGATCGGTTGAATCGCGAAGACGTTCGACTACATCAACCGTGTTAATCTAACGCTTTCGCTTTCGGTCTACGAGGGTACGTAGACACACTCTTCCCATCTCATTGCTATGCATCTCCTAGATAGATCTTGCGTGATCGTAGGAAAATTTTCAAAATTGCATGCTATGTTCCCCAACAGTGGCATCATAAGCCAGGTCTAAGTGTAGATGATATGGACGAGTAGAACACAAAGGAGTTGTGGGTGGTGATGTTCATACTGCTTACCACCAACGTCTTATTTTAATTCGGCAGTATTGTAAGATGAAGCGACTCGGACCAACATTACATGACCATGTTCAGGAGACCGGTTCCACCGTTACGTGCAACTTGTTTGCATAAAGGTGGCTGGTGGGTGTATGTTTCTCTTGCTTTAGTTGAATCGGATTTGACTGCGGCCGGTCCTTGTTGAAGGTTAAAACAGCAAACTTGATAAATCATCGTTGTGGTTTTTGTGCCGTAGGTAAGAACGGTTCTTGCTAGAAGCCACGTAAAACTTGCAACAACAAAGTAGAGGTAGTCTAACTTGTTTTTGCCGGGCATGTTGTGATGTGATATGGTCAACACATGATGAGTTATACGTTATTGTATGAGATGACCATATTTTGTAAAATTATCGGCAACCGGCAGGAGCCTTATGGTTGTCTCTTTATTGTATGAATTGCGAACGCCATGTAATTGCTTTACTTTATCACTATGAGCTAGCAATATTAGTAGAAGCAATAGTTGGCGAGATGACCATGATGCTACAATGAAGATCATGGTGTCAAGCCAGTGATGGTGGAAATCATGACGATGCCATCTTATTTTGCTTAGAATAGCGGTAGCATTATAAGATGATACCTTACTAAAATTTCAAGGTCAAGTGTTCTCCCTGAGTATGCACCGTTGCGACAGTTTGTCGTGCTGAGACACCACGCGATGATCAGGAGTGATACGCTCTACGTTCACGTACAACGGGTGCAAGACGGTTTTGCACATGCAGAATACTCGGGTTAAACTTGACAAGCCTAGCATGTACAGACATGGCCTCGGAACACTGGAGACCGAAAGGTCAAGACTGAATCATATAGTAGATATGATCATCATAGAGATGTTCACCATTGAAAACTACTCCATCTCACGTGATGATCGGACATGGTTTAGTTGATTTGGATCACGTGATCATTTAGATTACTTGAGGGATGTCTATCTAAGTGGGAGTTCATTAAGTAATATGATTAATTGAACTCAATTTATCATGAACTTAGTCATGATAGTTTTTGTATATCTATGTTGTAGATTAGTGGCCCGTGCCACCGTTCCCTTGAATTTTTATGCGTTCCTAGAGAAAGCTAAGTTGAAAGATGATGATAGCAACTACACGGACTGGGTCCGTAACTTGAGGATTATCCTCATTACTACATAGAAGAATTATGTCCTTGCAGCGCCGCTAGGTGACAAGCCCCCTCCCGCTAATGTGGACGCTTTGAATGTCTGGCAGATGCGGTATGATGACTACTCGATAGTTTAGTGTGTCATGCTTCACGGCTAAGAATCGGGAATTCAAAGACATTTTGAACATCATGGAGCATATGAGATGTTCCAAGAGTTGAAGTTAATATTTCAAGCAAATGCCCGAGTTGAGAGATATGAAGTCGCCAACAAGTTCTATAGCTGCAAGATGCAGGAGAACAGTTCTGTTAGTGAACACATACTCAGAATGTCTGGGTACCATAACCACATGACTCAGCTGGGATTAATATTCTAGATGATAGTGTTATTGACAGAGTTCTTCAGTCACTACCACCAAGCTATAGAGGCTTTGTGACGAACTATAATATGCAAGGAATGGAGAAGACAATTCCCGAGCTCTTCGCAATGCTCAAAGCTGCGGAGGTAGAAATCAAAAAGGAGCATCAAGTGTTGATGGTTAACAAGACCAATAGTTTCAAGAAAAATGGCAAGGGAAATAAGGGGAACTTCAAGAAGAATAGCAGGCCAGTTGCTACTCCCGGGAAAAAACCGCCAAGCCTGAAACTGAGTGCTTCTACTGCAAAGGGACTGGTCACTGGAAGCGGAACTGCCCCAAGTATTTGGCGGATAAGAAGGATGGCAAAGTAAACAAAGGTATATTTGATATACATGTTATTGATGTGTACCTTACTAATGCTCGTAGTAGCGCCTGGGTATTCCATACTGGTTCAATTCTTCATATTTGAAACTCGAAACAGGGGCTACGGATTAAACGAAGATTGGTGGAGGACAAGGTGACGATGCGCGTGGGAAATGGTTCCAAAGTCGATGTGGTCGCCGTCGGCACGCTACCTCTACATCTACCTTAGGGATTAGTTTTAGACCTAAATAATTGTTATTTGGTGCCAGCATTGAGCATGAACATTATACTGGAGCCAACAAACACCAGAGGGGGCCACCAGGTGGGCACAACCCACCTGGGCGCGCCAGGCCCCCCTGGCGCGCCCTAGTGGGTTATGGCCTCCTCGGCCCACCTCCGGTGCCCATTTTCTGGTATATAAGTTACTTTGACCTAGAAAAAATAAGGAGAAGTTTTTTGGGACAGAGCGCCGCCGTCTCGAGGCGGAACTTGGGCAGGAGAACTTTTGCCCTCCGACGGAGCGATTTTGCCGGGGGAACTTCCCGCCCAGAGGTGGAAATCATCGTCATCATCATCACCAAATTCTCTCCCATCTTGGGGATAGAAATTTCCATCAACATCTTCACCAGCATCATCTCATCTCAAACCCTAGTTCATCTCTTGTATTTAATCTTGTTACCAGAACAATATATTATTGCTAGGGGGTGACTAGTAGTGGTGATTAGATCTTGTAGTTGATTACTATATAGTTTATTTGGTGGAAGATTATATGTTCAGATCCATTATGCTATATATTACCTCTCTTCTGTTGAGCATGTTCATCACTTGTGAGTAGTTGCCTTTGCTCTTAAGGTCATGGGAGAAATCATGTTGCAAGTAATCATGTGAATTTGATATGTGTTCGATATTTTGATAGTATGTATGTTGTGATTCCCTTAGTGGTGTCATGTGAACATTGACTACTTGACACTTCACCATATTTGGACCTAAGAGAATGCATTGTGGAATAGTAAATAGATGGTGGGTTGCGAGAGTGACAGAAACTTAAACCCCAGTTTATGCACTATTCTGTAAGGGGTCGATTGGATCCTAGAGTTTAATGCTATGGTTAGTTTATTCTTAATACTTCTCTCGTAGTTGTGGATGCTTGCGGGAGGGTTAATCATAAGTAGGAGGTTTGTTCAAGTAAGAACAGCACCTAAGCACCGGTCCGCCCACATGACAAATTATCAAAGTAGCAAACACAAATCAAACCAACATGATGAACGTGACTAGATGAAATTCCCGTGTACCCTCAAGAACGCTTTGCTTATTATAAGAGACCGTTTTGGCCTGTCCTTTGCCTCAAAAGGATTGGGCTACCTTTCTGCATACTTGTTACTATTATCGTTACTTGCTCGTTACAAATTATCTTGCTATCAAACAACTCGCTACTTACAGTTTCAACACTTGCAGACATTACCTTACTGAAAACTACTTGTCATTTCCTTCTACTCCTCGTTGGGTTCAACACTCTTACTTATCGAAAAGAGCTACAATTGATCCCCTATACTTGTGGGTCATCAAGGATATTTTCGGGCGCCATTGCTGGGGAGTGAAGTGCTTTTGGTGAGTGGAATTCGGTAAGGAAAAATTTATATAGTGTGGTGAAATTTATTGTCACTTGTTACTATGGAAAAAAAAATCCTTTGAGGGGTTTCCTCGGGTTATCTTCACCCCATCCAGAACCACAATTAATTGCCCCTCAACCTACTGCACCTACTAAAAATATTGAATATGAAATTCCTTCGGATATGATAGAACAACTGCTAGCTAATCCTTGTGCAGGAGATGGAACCGAACATCCTGATATACACTTGATATATGTAGAACAAATTTGTGGATCGGTTAAGCTTGCAGGTTTACCCGGAGATGAGGTGATAAAAAAGGTTTTCCCTTTATCTTTGAAGGGAAAAGCATTGGCATGGTATAGGCTATGCGATGATATTGGATCATGGAATTGGAATCGTTTAAAATTGGAGTTCCACCAAAAAATTATCCTATGCATCTAGTTTATCGTGATCGGAATTATATATATAATTTTTGGCCTCGTGAAGGAGAAAGTATTGCTCTAGCTTGGGGGAGGTTTAAGTCAATGTTATATTCATGCCCCAATCATGAACTCTCAAGAGAAATTACTATCCAGAACTTTTATGCTCGGCTTTCTCGTAATGATCAAACCATGATGGATACTTCTTGTGCTGGTTCATTTATGAAGAAAACTATTGAATTCCGGTGGGATCTTTTGGAAAGAATTAAACGCAACTCTAAAGATTGGGAACTCGACAAAGGTAAAGAGTCGGGTATAAAACTTAAGTATGATCGTGTTAAATCTTTTATGGATACTTATGCTTTTCAAAAGTTTAGCACTAAATATGAACTTGACTTTGAGATAGTAGCCTCCTTTTGTGAATCATTTGCTAACCATGTTGAACTCCATAAAGAGAAGTGGTTTAAATACCGCCCACCTATTAAAGAAGAAATTAAAGAACCGGTACCAATTAAAAAATAAGTTGGTGGCAATGGCTAGCTGATGGGCTTCTCGCCCCTCGTTGGTTACCCCAAGTGGAAGGTGTGAGATGTAGTGTTGCGGAAGTTTTTCCCTTGGCAAGATACCAAGGATCGAATCCCCAGAGACTCCTAGGTTCAACAAGAAGGTGTCAACTGCTAACGGCGCCAGATATTAGCAATCAACGTGGACCTGCACACAGATACAAATAACTTCGCTCCCAACGAGTACAGAGAGGTTGTCAATCCCTCCGGCCTTGTAGTTCACAAAGGATTAAACGCAAATGATAGTAGTGATAGATAATGTTTGCAATAGTAAATAATAGCGAAAAGTAAATAATGGATGTGATCAATGATGGTAATATGGACCGGAGTCTCATGATGTTCACTAGTGATGTCTCTCTCCCAAAAGACGATAAAACAGCTATGTGAGGTAAACGAATTACAGCTGGGCAATTGACAGGACCATGTGCGCAAACTAATGCTGACTAC
This sequence comes from Secale cereale, assembly GCA_902687465.1. Classification (NCBI taxonomy): domain Eukaryota; kingdom Viridiplantae; phylum Streptophyta; class Magnoliopsida; order Poales; family Poaceae; genus Secale; species Secale cereale. The sequence goes on from LR738711.1 coordinate 252,695,338, forward strand.
ATTGCAAGAAAGGTTGAGGTTCAAAGCATGGGCGGTACGCCAAAGTAAGTAGACCGAAATCCATCAATATCTACTACTAATCATCCACCTTGAGATATCTATCCAGAACATCTCGCTGGTATTAAGTTAGGAGTCCCACCCATAGTGTAAACTCAATGCAACAGACAACTGCATTAAAAGAACTTTGCGTAAAGTAAACAATCCTTGCACCCGCGGGCACAAGCACCGTTGTTTTCCCCCTTGTGGCAACAGCACATCCCCTAGACTCATGTTTCTGTCACTCAAGCTAGTCATCGAGGGGCATGAACCCACAATCGAGCATAACGTTCCCTCTTGGATTCACTACCTACTACTTGGCCAAAGCAATAAATAACAACGGAGAACATGCAAGAATTACTTATGAACATAAATATAAAAGAGGTAGATCAAATATATTACTCAATCACAATCTGAACATAATCTCATAATCCATCGGATCCCAGCAAACTCATCATAGCAACAGCATAAGGATTACATATGTGCCTCGATCATGTAGGGCAGCTCACGAGGACTAATTAGTGAAGCACAAGAACGGGAGGAGAACATCACATAGCTACTGGTCATGGACTCCTGGTCCAAGGGAGACTACTCACAACTCATCCGAGAGGCGTCCATGGTGGTGGAGAGGCTCCCGGTGGTGATCCTCCCCTCCGGCAGGGTGCCGGGAAGAGTTCTCCTGGTGCTCCCGATCTTGGAAGCGGCGGCGGCGGCGGAACAGAAATGAGATCGCGAAAAAGAGTTCTCGTCTCGAGGGTTTCGGGAAACGCTCTAAATATATGCCAAAGGGGGGCACCAGACGGGGCTCGGGGGGCCCAGGCGCCCCCCCCCC
>LR738711.1:252696309-252707089 GCA_902687465.1 Secale cereale
GCTGTCCTTCGGACGCACGGTAGGTTCTGGAACGCTGATTTTTTATATAATTTTTCTGGATTTTTCCTGGCAGTTCTCGTAATGTGAAAACCTGAAATACAAAAACAGCCGAAAACAGAAACTGGCACTGGGGTGCACTGAGTTAATAGGTTAGTCCAAATATGATCAAAAGTGTATGGAAGTGTATGAATGTCATAGCAATATCACCCAAAAGAGGCATGGAGCAAGCAGAAATTATAGATACGTTTTGGACGTATCAACATCCCCAAGCTTAATTCCTGCTCGTCCTCGAGTAGGTAAATGATAACAAGAATAATATCTGTGGTGACATGCTATTAACCATATAGGACTTTTTCATAGTCATATGACAAAAGCTTACTGAGACAATGAATCTATAGTAATTGAGTTGCCTCATGAGAAAATCACAAAGAACTGAAAGTTTTACAATAGGATACTGAAACATCAAATAGATTTGCAATGAACATGATGTGCAAATATGATAAAGTGATATCTAGATTGCCCCTTTTAGTGAAGCAAAACATAAATGCAGGGGCACCTTCAAGGTTTAAGTGATGACTAGATACAATGATTTCAGAATAAACGATATCACAATCATGCAAAAGACAATGCTACTTTGGGACAATGCACATTACACTTAGAATGACAATCATGCTCTGAGTAGTTGGTGCTTTAAAAGAAGGTGGAGACTCGGCATAAAAGTAAAAGAATGGTTATGTGCTAGAGCTTTTTATTTTGAAAACATAGAAGCAATTTTGTCAACGGTAGTAGTACTTCATATGTGTTATGCATAAGACATCCTATAAGTTGCAAGCCTCATGCATCGAATACCAATAGTGCTCGCACCTTGCCCTAATTAGCTCGGATTTCCATGAGTTATCATTGCATTACATATGTTTCAACCAAGTGTCACAAAGGGGAACCTCTATGCCACCTGTACAAAGGTCCAATGAGATAGATCGCATTTGATTTCTCGTTTTTGATAGATCTCAACTTGAGGACATCCATACCGGGACAACATAGAAAATAGATAATGGACTCCTCTTTAATGCTTAAGCATATTCTCATAAGAGATTGAGGATTAATGTCCAAGCTAAAACTTCCACCATGATACATGGCTTTGGTTGGCGGCCCAATGTTCTTCTCTAACAATATGCATACTCATTCAACTCAATGGCAAATCACCCTTCCTTCAGACAAGACGAACATGCATAGCAACTCACATGATATTCAACAAAAGTGTAACAGTTGATGGCGTCCCCAGAAACATGGTAACCGCTCAGCAAGCAACTTATAAGAAATAAGATACATAGGCAACATATTCTTTACCACAATAGTTTTTAAGCTACTTTCCCATGAGCTATGTATTGCAAAAATTGAAGGTTTTAAAGGTAGCACATGTAAATTTACTTGGAGTGGCGGTGAAATACCACATATAGGTAGGTATGGTGGACTCATATGGCATAACTGGTTTAAAAGGATGTGGATGCACAAGCAGTCAGTCCGCTTAGTACAGGTGGAGGTTAGCAAAAGACTGGGAGCGACCAACTAAGAGAGCAATGACGGTCATAATCATGCAGAGCGACAAAGCAACATTGAATCAGGCATGGAAGTTATATCGCTACTCAGAAATAAAAGATCATCAAGGCTTGACAGACTTTCTTTACAGTCTTAAATATGCGTGAGCATACGCCAAGTCAATCAAAATAAATTCTCAAAGGAAGATATTACTAAACCATACCACATCATAGGAAAACAAATCATGTTGGTACTCCAATAACACATTGGGAACCCACCAGCTAGTTGAGACTAACCATAAGAAAACATGAACTACTAAGCGCCATCATGCACGTAGCATCTTTATCATAGACATATCAACCAATGCAACGGAAGCAAACTCTCTTAATTAGATAAGCATGATAATTAAAGAGAGTTCAAGCAACCAACTAATCAAAAGCTCTTTGAAAAGATAAGCATGAATACTAAGAGTTGAGCATGATAGTAGCTATTAAAAGACAAAGAACACACACAGCAAAGATAGACATGAAAATTCTATGTTATGTTCTAGGTAGAAGTGGAGCGTGTTTCTCTCCCACATAAAGAAAGCTGAGTTCCGACTCGTTATGGAAAACTAAAAAGGAAACTAAAAGCAAGACGCTCCAAGCATAACACATAACACATGAAGTGATTAAAATATAGTGGAACGAAAGACGAACTGATAATGTTGATGGAGAAGGGGATGCACGGGGGCATCCCCAAGCTTAGACGCTTGAGTCTCCTTGAATATTTCTTGGGGGTGCACGGGGGCATCCCCAAGCTTGAGCGCTTGACACTCCTAAATCTTTTTATCATCTTCCCTCGCACACTTGAAAACTCCCTTCATACATAACTCATCATAATCTAATTAGCGAGGTTAGTACCCATAATAAAATAATTATACCTTGCTGGAAATAAGGATATTCTTGAAGTTCTACTGTTTCTAAAGATTTCCAAAAGGTTTTTGCGAAGAAAAAGCAAGCTCTTGATTTGCAAAATGAAAGAAAGGCAAAACAAGACAGAATCTGTGAAAAACAGAACAGCAGGTAGTAATTGATTTGTTCGGGGCACTTCTGCAACTCAAATAAAAAAACTCAGAACAGATGCACGAAAGACAATTATATAGAGAATGCTTTCGAAAAAATTCAGACCAAAAAGATGATCTGGTGATTTTATACGAATTTTTCTATCCAAGGACAGAATCTGTTTCCTGGACAGCACCTCACAACTTTTGAACTTTCTAGCAATCAGAGGCTATACTTGGCACAAAATTGAAAAGCAAAGACACAATGATGATGCTACTGTAGTAAACAACATCAAGACATAACAAAAGCAAAATAAAAAATTTATTCATGTGGGCTGCCTCCCAAAAGCGCTTTCTTTTATGCCTTTAAGCTAGGCATAATGCATATAGATCAAGTTGTATCAATTGAACCATCATCAAGATCATCAAAAAGCTCCTCAATAATACAACTAGTCTTAAGAGGACTCTCAAATAAAGGCCTCATAGAGATACTTCTAGGTAGAAGACCAAAAGGATAAAAGTCAAGGGAAGATTCATTTATAAATTCATCACAGAGAGGTGTTTCTTCCGAAGTCTTTACAGTTTCAACCCCTTTGGCAATAGATGGATTACTTTTAGAACGGGGAGCCTTTGGAACGTGAACGAACTTAGGCTCCCTCTTTGCCAGAGTTTCTACCTTTTTGGTTTTGATCGAGGAGAAGGTAGTTCCTAGGGTATCAAATATTTCCTCAATCTTGTCTATCCTAGAAGAGTCCAAGTCATGGGATTTGACGGTCTCCAAAATTTTGAAAATTTTATGCATGGAGCTATCAAGCCTATTAAAATTCCCTTGGACCTTACGATCCAACTCATTCATCTTATTAATGCTTGGCATCTCTAGCTCTATCTTTTCAAGTTTTTTCATAATGTGAGCTAGGGTGATGTCCTCTCGAATGCTAACAACAGGGAGATTCCCAACAAGATTTTCAATAATACTAAGGGACTCCCAAACTAGGGCCTCTAGGAAATTCCCATTGATAGCAGTATCTAGAATAAACCTATTCCAAGAAGTAATTCCAACATAAAAATTTCTAAGTAAGATGGTAGTAGGATGCTTCTTGGTGGCTCTTTTTTGTGAATCATTAATTCTATACCAACCATCTTTCAAACTTTCCCCGCCTCTTTGTTTAAAGGTGAGAACTTCTGCCTCGTCAAAGACAAAAGGACCCAACATAATGACAACTAAAGAATGAGATAACTATTTTTGTGATTTTTGATAAAAGATACTAAAGCAAAACTGAAAGGTAAACTAACAAGACTAAAAAGCAAAGGTAAAAGATAGCGTGCAACTCCCCTATCCTGAAGAGTGGAGTCCCCGGCAACGGCGCCAGAAAAACTCCTTGCTGGGCTTATCGCCCCTCGTTGGTTACCCCAAGTGGAAGGTGTGAGATGTAGTGTTGCGGAAGTTTTTTCCTTGGCAAGATACCAAGGATCGAATCCCCAGAGACTCCTAGGTTCAACAAGAAGGTGTCAACTGCTAAGGGCGTCAGATATTAGCAATCAACGTGGACCTGCACACATATACAAATAACTTCGCTCCCAACGAGTACAGAGAGGTTGTCAATCCCTCCGGCCTTGTAGTTCACAAAGGATTAAACGCAAATGATAGTAGTGATAGATAATGTTTGCAATAGTAAATAATAGCGAAAAGTAAATAGCGGATGTGATCAATGATGGTAATATGGACCGGAGTCTCATGATGTTCACTAGTGATGTCTCTCTCCCAAAAGACGATAAAACAGCTATGTGAGGTAAACGAATTACAGCTGGGCAATTGACAGGACCATGTGCGCAAACCAATGCTGACTACATTGCAAGAAAGGTTGAGGTTCACAGCATGGACGGTACGCCAAAGTAAGTAGACCGAAATCCATCAATATCTACTACTAATCATCCACCTTGAGATATCTATCCAGAACATCTCGCTGGTATTAAGTTGCGAGTCCCACCCATAGTGTAAACTCAATGCAACAGACAACTGCATTAAAAGAACTTTGCGTAAAGTAAACAATCCTTGCACCCGCGGGCACAAGCACCGTTGTTTTCCCCCTTGTGGCAACAGCACATCCCCTAGACTCATGTTTCTGTCACTCAAGCTAGTCATCGAGGGGCATGAACCCACAATCGAGCATAACGTTCCCTCTTGGATTCACTACCTACTACTTGGCCAAAGCAATAAATAACGACGGAGAACATGCAAGAATTACTTATGAACATAAATATAAAAGAGGTAGATCAAATATATTACTCAATCACAATCTGAACATAATCTCATAATCCATCGGATCCCAGCAAACTCATCATAGCAACAGCATAAGGATTACATATGTGCCTCGATCATGTAGGGCAGCTCACGAGGACTAATTAATGAAGCACAAGAACGGGAGGAGAACATCACATAGCTACTGGTCATGGACTCAAGGTGTAATGCCCCGGATGTAATACTTTCCCTTTTGGGCTTATAATATATCTCCGGCTTCATCTATTTCCTTTTCGGGTTCTTTGTCTTTCGGGCTTTCGTCGTTTTGTTGTGTGTGTGTGTGGCATTCATTCATATCATGTAGACATGTGCATTGCATTGCATTTGTGTTGTGGGTTGCATCCGGTTCGTGGCGTTTCTTCCCGTTGTCCGTTTCGTGTTCCGGAGCTCCCTCACGTGTCCGTGACGTCCCGTAGGCCTACTTTGTTGTTCGGGCGTTTTTCGTTACCGGTGTGCCGTGAGGTTGTGTTGTGTGTTGTTGTTTTGTTGTGTGCAACCCGCCTCTCAAATCTCGTCTCGTTTGGACTCCGTTGACTTTTCCCTCCGTTGTCCGTGTGGGTCCGAAGTGCCCTTACTTCGTGTCCCGGAAATACCCCTGTTGCATTCTTTCATCTCCATCTAGTCCTTTTAAATCACCCCCGCGATCGGATCCGTCGGATCGCGATCGGAGGGCTCCTAGCGCCCCTAAACTCCTCCTAACCCTAAAATTCTGCTACTAATAGACCCCCCTAGTCTATTTTGGGCATCTCTATCCCCTTCTTCTTCCTCCTCTAGTTCCTTTCCTTTTTTTTTCTTTTCTACTCCAGATCCAAGAAATCCTGGCCGGATCCCGAAGGATCCCTCGATCCCACCGCAGCAGCGCCGAAGTCAACGCTCCAGCGAGCGCTGGGCGCCTCTCCGCGTCGGCCAGATCGACCGACCGAGCCGGCCGCATCGCCCGACCGGGCCTCGATCTTCACCGCGCGCCTGTGGACCACATCGCTGTGGCCGCCTCGCGCCTTCGCCCGACGGGCCTCGCCCGAGCGAGCCGCCGCTCGCTTCTCCAGCCCCGCATCGCCAGTTCACCGCGCCGGGCCGCGGGCTCCCTCACCGCAGCCGACCGGGCCGCCTCCCTCCCGCGCTTGCCAGGTGGGCCGGGGATCCGCGCCGCGCCGCCGGCCCGAGCGGGTCGCCTCTCCCAGCCAGGCCTTCGCCACCCCACGGGCCGGGCCCTTCGCCAGGCGGCAGGCCGCACCGCAGCCAGGCCCCGGGCCGCCTTCCTCCTCCACCGGGCCTCCGCCGCACTGTAGCCCCGCGGGCCCGCACTGTTTGCCAGATCCAGATCTGATCTGAGAGGTCTATTTTCAAACCCTAGCCTCTGTTTTCCTGATCTGTGATGCTATCTTCCAACGTGCATAACTTCTTGTCTGTAGATCCGTTTAGCGCGTGTAGCATGTCCAGATGTTCGTGGAGATGTCCTCTACGTTTTACCTGTTGTAGTCATGCATGTTAGATGTCATCTTGACACTTGTTTTGCTGTTACAAGAGTGCATGATGATATAAACTGCTGTTATGTGTTATTTTTCATGCCACCTTTGACTTGTGATAACTTTTAGCTCGTTTGTCCAAACGAAGCAAATGACATGTCCACGTGTTCGTCTTGCCACGAACTACGTGTTGGGTGTGATAGGTTGCATGGTAGATGTATTGTTTCCTTGTTATCATCGTTGCAAAGTGCCATGTTCACATGTTGTGTTTTCACTTGTTATGAAATGCCATCTTGTTGAGCTCGTTGTAATCGGCGTGTTCACCACAATGATGCATGCTTGTGTGTTTCGGGATCACCTTCATATGTATTTTGATGAGGTGCTTACCCTTTGCCATGTTTAGTTTCGAGGTGTCTTAAACATGCTCTTTTTGATGCTATGATGATGTTGCTGTTTTGGGACTTAGTGATTTTTCACTAAGTCTGAAATCTGTAACGTTCCGATGCCATGTTCGTGTGATGTTGTAGGAAAAAGCATGATAGTTTTGGGGTGGATTTTGATTGTTCCTTGAAGTATATATTGTTGTCTTTCCATTCATGTCCTCACATGTCCATTTGAGTGGCTGTAGCATGTTTATCTTTTGCTCCAAACTTTCAATAAAATTCTGCTGCCAGAATTTTATTTCAAAGTTCAATATGTCCAAGATCATTGCTATTGATCCGTGACTCCGTTGGGGGTGCACTTTGGACCTAGTTGATGTACATTATATCTAGTTTATGTTCAAGTCCTTTGCCATGCCTTTTGGGTGCTGTAGATTATTTATTTTGAGCTCCCAAGATGCTATGTTGCTGTAATTTGCAGTTTTCGCTCAAATCTTGTTTCGGGCATAACTTTTAGCCCGTAACTCCGATTTCAGCGAATCTTATATCAAACTTGGGTGTTTTTCTGTGTAGATTAATAATATCAGATTGTTATCTTGTTTTGAGGTGTTTTGCTTGAGTGATGTTTTACGTGCTCCATGTGCTTCACTAGTGCATCCATCATGCATACATGTTTTTCGAGTGCGCATTGCATCGTGTTGATTGGTGCTTGGTGTGTTTGTCTTGTTTAGACCCGGAAGTTGAGCACGAGTTTTCCAACGAGGTTGAGCACGAGGTTTCCAACGAGTTTGAGCACGAGGACCCTTCTTTCGATCCGAACGTCTTCTCTTCAGGCAAGATGACCGAACCCCGATAACGTTACTATCTTTGCCTATTGCTAGTAGTCTCGATCTATAGTTTTGCCTCGATGCCCATGTTCTTCTTGTCAGCCTCCTACTTGTAAACAATTGCCATGTTTAACCACCCTACCTATGCAAACCGTTGCTTGGCTAAGTACGCTTCGCTCAGCCCTTCTTATAGCGTTGCTAGTTGCAGGTGAAGTGAAGATGCTTGCTCCATGTTGAAGTTTGGTTGGGTTTTATCACACTATATAAATGCTTTAATTGAAATCACCTATATATTGGCAAGGGTGGAAGGCTAAGCCTTTTGCTTGGTGTTTTGTTCCACTCATGCCGTTAGGATCCGTATAAGCCGGTTTTATGTTCCTTGATTATGCGTTCCTAACACGGTTGGGGTGTATGGGACCCCCTCGATAAACCGCTAAGTGCTAAGTCTTTTCCAGCAAATCCCAACATTGGTACTATTTGCCTAATAACAAACTAAACATGCATAGGGAGTAATTAACCCTCTTTCTTAATCAACAACCCCGGGCCAGTGCTCCACATGAGTGTTGGTCCGAAACGGGGGTCCTGCGGGGCCACCTCGAGGAAACTCAAGGTTTGGTAAAAACCCGTAGCATCACCCATCCGGTCGTGTCCTGAGACCTAGATACGCGCGGCTACGATCAGGGTGTCGACACGCCGGGAGGATTTGCTGGATTAGCCTTACCTTAGCTCGGTATATCTTGAGCACGGGATTCCGAGGATACTCGGGTCTTCCCACTTTGGAGTTGCGACTCCGCGGATCGTGGGCTTGTAATGGGTCAAGTTGGAACACCCATGCAGGGTTTGAACTTTCGAAAGCCGTGCCCGCGGTTATGTGGCAGATGGGAGCTTGTTAATTCCGGTTGTAGATAACTTGACACAATGATACTAATACACTACCAGCGTGTGTTCCGTGACTGTCAATTTCCGAATAGGGATTCGGGAGTTGAACACGGAGGGGTTATGTTTGTAAGCTTGTAGCTAGGATCACTTCGTGATCACTTCTCGCGATACCTTCTCTTCTCGCTCTCACTTGCGTAAGATAGATGCTAGTTGCTGCTGCAGACTTGTTCTTTCTTCAGCCTTTCCCTCACCTAAAGGCTTTGATAGTTCTGTTACCCGGGAACGGGATTGCTGAGTCCTCTGTGGCTCACAGTTACTTCACACACCAGATGCAGGTCCAGCGGTGAGCTATCCAGGTGATGGCACCGAGCTGGATTGGGAGTACGACGAGGAGCGTAGTCGTTACTACGTGCGCTACCCGGACGATCAGTAGTGGAGTCTCTTACTAGGATTCGATCCGCCTGTGGTTGTTTTAATTATCTGAGTTTGGTACTTTGACATTTGGCTTTTGCCCTTAGAGGGTTGTAGTGATCTTAATGTATGATGTTTGAGACTTGTACTGTTATTTCTGTGACGTGGCGATTGTAAGCCAACTATTTTCAGTTTACTATCCCTCTTTTACATGAGATGTGCAAAGATTACCAAACTTGAGATCATTCTAGGATGGACTTATGCCTTTAAGTCATGCCTCGACACGTAGGAGGTATAACTCCATCCTGGGCATTACAAGTTGGTATTCAGAGCCTTCTCCGACCTAGGAGCCCCCACTGTTTGATCGAACCGTTGACGGTTGAGTCTAGGCACACACTGAAAAACTTTTTGAGTCCTATATTATATCGGAGAGTAGGATTTCTTTGCTTCTCATCCCCTTTCTCTCTGGTGAGGACTCCTGACGTCTACTCTTGTCTCTCCTATCTTCAAAATTTGCACAAATTTTTTTTTAGGAATCCCGCGAGTATTCTGGGATTGTTTCGATGTTCTTGTGACAAGGATATTGTTCCTGATGCCTCCTGTTACCGAGGAGTTGAGCTTCGGGGTATCATTGTAACAAGCATATCGCGACAGTACTAAATACTTAAGACGGCCGACATCGAAAATCTCCCCTATACGGCCAGTGGCAAGATAACCCCGACATCACCCAGTACTGGGGAGGTAGTTCGGGAGTATTGCCATAGCTTGGTATAGTGGATGCTTTTCGAAGGTCCGAGGTACACAGCTTCCGAGAAAGACTGGTTATGTGTTGAAGGATGGATACACCTGGATGTAGGTTAGAGTTGATTGCGCGGTGCTTCCCGTGTATCCCCAACACCTGATTGCATAACTGGAATCTTTCGGAAAGCTATAGGTGGGTTTTATCCAGTAGATCGTAGGCATTCTTCCAACGAATGCAGGTTAGTGAGTTCGGGGTTCGACATTGAGTGGAGGAGTTATATGACCGAGGTTACTATCCGGAGTTGCATCTTAAAGGGTCCTTGGCTATGCTGATCCGGGGATTGCAAAACCTTTTCGTAACGCGTTCATATGCTTTCAGCACAAAGATGTTAGAACGAAACTCCTCTCTTGTGTTTGTTCTTTTCCGTACCTTGTTGTTTTTATTATTTTATCCTTTTTGATCCCTATGTGGCTTCTCGTGAAGACTGATGTTATCAATTAACTGAGAAATATCATTCGTTCCTCTTGTTCGGATGATTTCATTCGTTCTTATTGTTCGAATGATTATTGTGAAGACTTGTTGCAATTCATTCCATTGATTCAGCTTATTCCTTTTGTCAATCAATTGTTGATTCGTGGTCATCTCTTACAGGATGGCTCCGAAAAAGGTTCCGAATGCCAACCCAGAGGTGGAAGAGGTCCCAGAGCATCCTCCTTCCCCTCCTCCTCCGCCTGAGGCTTGGAGAGCAATTATGCAGACTACTGCTCAGAACACTCAGTTGATGATGCAGATGATGCAGCAAATGCAGGCTATGCAAGCTAATCAAGCTAATCAGGGTGTTCCAATGAACCAAGGCAACTTCTTCCAGCAGCACCATGCTACCCTCAACCAGTTCTTGGCCAACAATCCTAAAGCTTTCAGTTACTGTGTCGACCCTCTTGATGCTGAGGATTGGCTGACCGATATCAAGAAGCATTTTGAGTGCAGTAACGTGAAAGAAGATGACTATGTGAAGTTTGCAGCCTTCCAACTGAAAGATCAAGCAGCTGATTGGTGGCAGCAGTACAAAGACTCAAGGCCGGGTCAAGTGATCTCATGGGAGAATTTCTGCAAGGATTTCCGCTCGCATCACATTCCTACAAGTGTTATCGAGGGTATGCGTGAGCAATTCCGCAACCTCAAGCAGGGCTCCATGACA
>LR738711.1:252717134-252736740 GCA_902687465.1 Secale cereale
TCGGACGCATGGTAGGTTCTGGAACGCTGATTTTTTATATAATTTTTCTGGATTTTTCCTGGCAGTTCTCGTAATGTGAAAACCTGAAATACAAAAACAGCCGAAAACAGAAACTGGCACTGGGGTGCACTGAGTTAATAGGTTAGTCCAAATATGATCAAAAGTGTATGGAAGTGTATGAATATCATAGCGATATCACCCAAAAGAGGCATGGAGCAAGCAAAAATTATAGATACGTTTTGGACGTATCACTAGCGAGCAGCCGGCCATACCATCCGAACCCAAGGAGGCGGAGCCACAAGGCTCATTCCAGCCAGCCAAGGAGACCAAGAAGATTGCTTTGGACCCATCACACCCAGGGCGATTTGCTGTCATGGGGTCAAACCTAGACATCAAATAGGAAAGCGAGCTCGTCGATTTCCTCCATGAGAATCGGGACATCTTCGCATGGTCCCCCAAAGACATGCCGGGTGTCCCGACGGATTTCTCCGAGCACAAGCTACATGTGAGAGAAGACGCAAAGCCTGTCAGGCAGCCACTCCGCGGCCTGTCAGAAGAAAAAAGAAGAGTTGTTGGAGAAGAAGTCGCCCGCCTGATAGTAGCCGGCTTCATTACAGAAGTGTTCTACCCAGAGTGGCTCTCCAACCCTGTCCTAGTGCTGAAGAAAAACAACAAATGGCGCATGTGCATCGATTACACCAGCCTCAACAAAGCTTGCCCTAAAGATCCGTTTGCTCTGCCACGAATAGATCAAGTGATTGACTCCACGGCCGGATGCGAGCTGCTATCATTCCTTGATACCTATTCCGGGTACCACCAGATCAAACTAGATCCAGACGACTGCCTAAAGACCGCCTTCCTCACGCCATATGGGGCCTTCTGTTACCTGACTATGATGTTCGGCTTGAGAAATGATGGCGCCACCTTTCAGCATTGCATGCAGAAGTGTCTCCTCAAGCAACTTGGTAGAAACGCCCACGTTTACGTGGACGATATCGTGGTGAAGACGGAGAAGAGGGGGACTGCCTTGGAGGACCTCCAGGAGACCTTCAAAAACCTGCGCCGCTTTCAGATCAAGCTAAACCCCGAGAAATGCGTCTTCGGGGTACCAGCAGGCCGGCTTCTTGGTTTCCTGGTATCTGAGCGCGGCATCGAGTGCAACCCCACAAAGATCAAGTCCATTGAGAGGATGGAGAGGCCAAATCGCATACGAGACGTCCAGAAGTTCACTGGATGCCTGGCATCGCTCAGCCGGTTCATCAGCCGACTGGGCGAGAAGGCACTCCTCTGCACCAACTGATGAAGAAGACCACCTGCTTCGAGTGGAATGACAAGGCGAACGAAGCCTTCCACCAACTCAAGAAAGTGATGTCCACGCTGCATGTCCTGGCGGCGCCAACAGACAAGGAGCCCATGTTCCTTTACATAGCCGCCACCAGCCGGGTGGTTAGCACTGTGATTGTGGTTGAACGCCCAGAAGACGGCAGAGCCTTGCCTGTCCAGCGGCCGGTCTATTACTTGAGCAAGGTGATGTCAGTTTCCAAGCAGAACTATCCCCATTACCATAAGATGTGCTATGGTGTGTACTTCGCCGCCAAGAAACTCAAGCAATACTTCCAAGAGCATCCAATCACGGTCGTATGCACGGCTCCGCTTGCTGAGATCATGGGCAACAGAGATGCTTCAGGCCGAGTGGCGAAGTGGTCCATTGAGCTAGCCCCCTTCACCATCTTCTACCAGCCCCGCACCACCATCAAGTCACAAGCACTGGCCGACTTCCTCGTCAAATGGGCCGAGACCCAGTACCTGCCGCCTACTCCAGATTCAACCCATTGGCGGATGCACTTTGATGGATCGAAGATGCGCACTGGCTTGGGAGCCGGTGTTGTGCTCACATCTCCCAAAGGCGACAAGCTCAAGTACGCCTTGCAAATCCACTTTGCCGCCTCCAACAACGTGGCCGAGTACGAGGCACTCATTCATGGGCTCCGGATGGCCAAAGAGATTGGCATCCGCCGGGTGCTGTGCTATGGTGACTCGGACTTGGTGGTCCAACAGTCGTCTGGTGATTGGGACACCAAAGATGCAAACATGGCAAGTTACCGCTTCCTGGTCCAGCAAATCAGTGGGCATTTTGACGGCTGTGAGTTCCTCCACATACCATGAGCTGACAACATTCAAGACGATGCCTTGGCACTAATCGGCTCCACTCGGCAAGCAGTACCAGCCGGTGTGTCCCTCCGATGCTTGTGTAAGCCGTCTATCCAGCCATCACCAGAGTCGGAATCAATCTTCATGCCAGCCAATCCTGGGGCAGACGGCCCAAAAACCTCAGCAGCTGGCCCGGGGACTGTTGCGCCAACACCCGGCCCGGGGACTTCAAATCCCGGCCCGGGCACTGCTGCGGCCGGCTCAGGAGCTCCAGCAGGCGGCCAAGAAACTTCAGCTCCAACAGGCGGTCAAGGGACTGCTGCCCCAACACCAGGCCCGGGGACTTCAGAACCCGGCCCGGGGACCGCTGCAGCCGGCCCGGGGACTTCAGAACCACAGCAGGCGGCTCACACCAGCCCTCCACCTCCCGGCCCAACCACCCTGGTTTCAGTGGCAGAAGTAACAGGAGTCTCAACACCATCGTGGGCACAGCCAATCCTCAATTTTCTGCTCACAAGAGAGTTGCCAGCAGATGAGACCTTGGCACGGCAAGTTCAGCGCAGAGCTTCGGCATACACAATAGTAACAGAGAGCTCGTCAGACGCAGTGCAACCAGCGTCTTCTAGCGCTGCGTCGAAGTAGAAAAGGGTCTGGCCATACTAAGAGATATTCATCAAGGTGAATGCGGCCACCATGAAGCCTCAAGATCCCTCGTCGCCAAAGCTTTCCGCCACGGTTTCTTCTGGCCGACTGCTTTGGACGACGCCAAAGAATTAGTCAAGAAATACAATGGCTGCCAGCGCTTCAGCTCCAAGCAACACTTGCCGGCTTCTGCACTCAAGAGCATTCCGATCACTTGGCCGTTTGTAGTTTGGGGATTGGACATGGTGGGTCCTTTCAAGACAGCACGCGGCGGCTTAACTCATTTGCTTGTGGCCGTGGACAAGTTCACCAAGTGGATCGAGGCGAAGCCAATCATGAAACTCAACAGCCCGACTGTTGTGACCTTCATCGCAGATATCACAGTCCAGTATGGCATACCACACAGCATCATCACTAACAATGGCACGAACTTTGCCAAAGGAGCATTGGCCCGTTTCTGCGCAACACAGGGCATCCGACTAGACTTAGCGTCCGTGTCCCACCCGCAGTCAAACGGCCAAGTTGAGCGTGCAAACGGCCTATCTTGTCCGACATTAAGCCCCGGCTGGTCGAGCCTTTGGAACAATCGGCCGGCTACTGGATCGAGGAGTTGCCATCTGTCCTCTGGAGCCTCAGGACAACTCCGAACAAGTCAACTGGCTTCACTCCCTTCTTCCTCATCTATGGGGCCAAGGCCATCATCCCAACAGATGTTGAGTTTGACTCGCCTCGTGTCACCATGTACACAGAAGCCGAAGCAAGAGAAGCACGAGAAGACGGCGTGGACCTGCCGGAGGAGGCCCGGCTGGTAGCACTCCGCCGATCCGCATCTACCAGCATGGTCTTCGTCGCTACCATAGCCGGCGAGTCAGGCCACAATCCTTCCGCGAGGGGGATCTTGTGCTTCGGCTGATCCAGCGAACAGTCGGCCAGCACAAGCTCTCAGCCCCTTGGGAAGGACCATTCATCATCAGCAAGGTACTAGGCAACGATGCCTACTACCTTACCGACGCGCAGAAGCCAAGAGCACACAAAAGAGACGACTCAGGCAAGGAGTCGGAGCGCCCGTGGAATGCAAACATCCTTTGCCGCTTCTACAGCTAAAGGCAGTATGTATCACACTATCTACTGTATTTTGAGAAACAACGGGACCCCCGAGGAGTTCTCGGGGACTGCCCCTCCCTTTATCTATGTGATAAGATTTATGCATGTGAATGAGTATTTCCATTCATTTGCCCGGCACCGGGACCGAGCAGACGGCCCGAGGGCTTGCCGCCTCGCCCTATGTTTAAAGCTTTTTTCTCCAACAGTCGGACAAGTAATGTGCCGGCATCCAAGCCCTCTCCCACCTAAAGGTCACAGACTCGCAGAACACGGCTGTCTGACTGGCGGGTGCTACTTCTGGAGCTTGCGCTGTATTCCCTCGAAGAGGAAAGGGTGATGTAGCACAGTAGCGTAAGTATTTTCCTCAGTTTTGAGAACCAAGGTATCAATCTAGTAGGAGACCACGCCCGAGTCCCTCGCACCTGCACAAACAAATAAGAACTTCGCAGCCAACGCGATATGGGGTTGTCAATCCCGTTACGGTCACTTACGAAAATGAGATCTGGTAGAGATGATAGTTTGATATTTTTGGTATTTTTGGATATAAGAACAGAAAGTAAAAGCGGAAAAGTAAAGTAGATTGTAGATTGATATGTTGAGAATAGACCCGGGGGCCATAGTTTTCTCTAGTGGCTTCTCTCATGATAGCGGTATTCTATGGCGGGTAAGCAAATTACTGTCGAGCAATTGATAGAAAAGCGAATACTTATGAGACTATCTAGGCATGATCATTATATATAGGCATCACGTCCGAGACAAGTAGACCGAAACGATTCTGCATCTACTACTATTACTCCACACATCGACCGCTATCCAGCATGCATCTAGAGTATTAAGTTCATAGGAACAGAGTAACGCCTTAAGCAAGATGACATGATGTAGAGGGATAAACTCAAACATAGTGATATAAACACCATATTTTTATCCTCGATGGCAACAATACAATACGTTCCTTGCTGCCCCTACTGTCACCGGGAAAGGACACCGCAAGATTGAACCCAAAGCCAAGCACTTCTCTCATTGCAAGAACTATAGATCTAGTAGGCCAAACCAAACCAATAATTCGAAGAGATTTGCAAGGATATTAAAATCATACATAAAGAGTTCAAAAAAGAACCAAATACTTCTCGGTGTAGGGGGGCAGCTATTTATAGCCTAGGGAGCAGCCCGACATGATAAGACATAATGCCCTTAAATGATATGACCGTTAGGTGGATAAGATATTTTGGGACAGTTGGCGCATAGCACATCAACGGTCGGAAATTGAGCTCTCAAATTCCTCAGGGCTATCATGTTCCTCACTTGTAGGCAATCCGCACTGGCAAATTCCTAACACCTCAGTCAGAACAAATTCCTTAGAGAACAGAAGAACTCTGTCTCTGTTACTGAAGATATTGACTGAGCTGTATGAGATTTCCAAAGGCTTCACTCGAAAGGATTGGGTAGTGTAGGCTTTGAGATGAGCATCACTTGGATATGTGTTTCCTTAGTTTTACCTCGACCCCCTTTAACAGTACGATGTTTCCTATGACTCAAGAAAGAGAAAATGAAACTACGAAAACAAAAGTCTTCACGCTTCATAATCCTCGCATGAATATCCAAGTCTTCAAGGTTGCACCAATTTCCTCATTTTCAAAGTCTTTAACTAAAGACATACATTTTTAGGGGTTGACTTTCTTCTTAAATATCAAACTCCTCAGAGACTTATAAGACATGTGTACACTCATAAACGCATTAGTCCCTTAACCTATGAGTCTTCAATACACCAAAATCACTAAGGGGCACTAGATGCACTTACACCCCCATGGGTTGTCCAAATTGGACAAGGGGAAGGGGGGCGGGCCCCCTTTCCTTATCCCTCTCCCTCTCCCTTCCTTCCTTCCTTCTCCGCAAAAGGGAAAAAAAGAGGAATCCTAGTCCTACTAGGATTGGAGTCCTAGTAGGAATCCTCCCCATGGCGTGCCCCCTAGGTCGGTCGCCACCTCCCCTCCTCCTTTATATATAGGGGCATGGGGCACCCTAGAACACACAAGTTATTCTCTTAGTCATGTGCGGTGCCCCTCTCCACAGTCTACACCATAGGTCATATTGTCGTAGTGCTTAGGTGAAGCCCTACGCGATCTACTTCACCATCACCGTCAACACGCCGTCGTGCTGCCGGAACTCTCCCTCGACCCTCTACTGGATCAAGAGCTCTAGGAACATCATCAAGTTGAACGTGTGCTGAACTTATAAGTGTCGTACGTTCCATGCTTTATCGGTTGAATCGCGAAGACGTTCAACTACATCAACCGCGTTAATCTAACGCTTCCGCTTCCGGTCTACGAGGGTACGTAGGCACACTCTTCCCATCTCGTTGCTATGCATCTCCTGATAGATCTTGCATGATCGTAGGATTTTTTTGAAATTGCTTGCTACGTTCCCCAACACTAATCATATTCATGGTAACATTTAGGTCTCACATTTACTCACACCAATGACATAACCAACTAGCGAGCAATAATAAGATATCTCGGATGCCAACTATTTATCAAGACAATCATGATATAATATGATAACATGGTATCTCGCTAGCCCTTTCTGAGACTGCAAAATATAAATGTAGAGCATCTCTAAAGTTGAATCAGCGAGTAATTAAACGTTGTAATTCATGGTACAAGAGATCCAGTCATGCTAACACCCAACATTAACTAACACAATGCATAAGGATGACAATAGTGCTCTTCAACTAGTGCTTAATTGAGACAGCGATGACTCAACAATAAAATAAAATAACATAAAAGTAAATAGATAGGCCCTTCGCAAAGGGAAGCATGGATTTGCAGAGGTGCCAGAGCTCAAAGTATAAATCAAAGATAAATGAAATTTTGGGAAGTATGCCTTTCCTGTCAACGTCACGACTAAGAGTTTTCAATTCTTCCATGCTAAACAAATTAGCAGCGGTTCCCAAGAGGAAAAAGTAAAGTTTACTCCCCCTCCACCAACAAACACAAGCCATGGCTAGCAGAATCCCCGGGTGCCCTCCATACCAACAACTTGGGGGGGGGGGAGTTTGTTTTATTATTTTTGCACTTTTAATCATGGGACTAGGCATCCCGTTTACCAACCCCTCTCGTGCAAGGACAAGTGAATAAACACTCATCATGAGAATAACTCGCTTAGCATGGAAGATAATGACCGCCCCCTGTCACTTCATGAGCGGTACAGGCATACAAAACATATGTTCATTTGAATGTTTAGACGTGGCACAGGCAAATTTACTTGAAACGCCAGGGTAATACCGTATATAGGTATATATAGTGGACTCATCTGGAACAACTTTGGGTTTAAGGATTTGGATGCAGAAGCAGTATTCCCGCTTGGTACATTCGAAGGCTAGCAAATAGATTGAGAAGCGACCAACTAGAGAGCGAAAACGGTCATAAACATGCATCAAGAATAATTAACATTGAATATGGACATGAGTAGGATATAAAACACCATGAGCATTGGTTTTGAATCAATTGCACGCGTGAACATGTGCCAAGTCAAGCCACTCGAATCATTCAGAGGGGATACCATACTATCATACTACATAACCATTTTAATGCATGTTGACACTCAAGATAATCATTACCCACTCCTAGCTAATTAAGCATGATAGGAGCAACTATAATCTCTAATTGTCATCAAAAACATGTTTACTCATAATGATATGGAATCAGGAGCGACGAGCTAAACATATTTCGAAAAAACAAAAATAAGAGGAGTTCATACCAAAATAGATCTAGGTATTGTCATCTTTGGTATGCAATTCATAAGTAACTCTCATAATAGATTCATAAGGCAATTTAATTTTCTTTCTTCAGAAGTGTTCCATGCCCTTGCTTAATGGAAATTGAAATCTAATGTTTTCTTCTTTCACATCGATAATTGCACCAATCGTTCTAAGGAAAGGCCTACGAAGAATAATAGGACATGTAGGATTGCAATCTATATCAAGAACAATGAAATCTACGGGCACATAATTCCTATTTGCAACAATAAGAACATCATTAATCCTTCCCATAGGTTTCTTAATAGTGGAATCCGCAAGATGCAAATTTAAAGAACACTCATCAATTTCACGAAAACCTAACACATCACATAAAGTTTTTGGAATCGTAGAAACGCTAGCGCCCAAATCACACAAAGCATGGCACTCATAATATTTAATCTTGATCTTAATAGTAGGTTCCCACTCATCATAAAGTTTTCTAGGAATAGAAACTTCCGATTCAAGTTTTTCTTCAAAACATTGCATCATAGCATCAACGATATGTTTAGTAAAATCTTTATTTTGATTATAAGCATGAGGAGCATTCAACATGGATTGCAACAAGGAAATAGAATCTATTAAAGAACAATTATCATAATTAAATTCCTTGAAGTCCGAAATAGTGGGTTCATTGCTACTTAAAGTTTTAATCTTGCCACTCCCACTTTTATCAATTTTTGCATCAAGATCTAAAAACTCAGAATCATTGGGACGTCTTTTAACTAAAGTTGACTCATCTCCAGTCCCATCTTTATCAAGATTTATATTGGAAAACAAAGATTCAATAGGAGTCACATCAATCACTTTAAGATCTTCATTATTTTCACGGAAACTAGAAGAACACGTTTTGATAAACCAATCTTTTTTAGCACGCATCTTAGTGGTTCTTTCTTTGCAATCATCAATGGAAATTATCATAGCTTTGAGAGACTCATTGATATCATGCTTGGGTGGAATAGATCTTAAGTTTCAAAGAATCAACATCAAGAGAAATTATATCCACGTTCCTAGCCAAATCATCAATCTTAAGAATTTTTTCTTCAATCAAAGCATTAAAATTCTTTTGTGCACTCATAAATTATTTAACACTATTCTCAAAATCAGAGGGCATCTTATTATAATTTCCATAAGAATTGTAGTAGGAATTACCATAATTATTAGAGGAATTACTAGGGAATGGACTCCGATTAAAATTTCCTCTCTACGCGTTGTTACCAAATTATTCCTACCAACAAAATTCTCATCCATATATTCATTATTATTCTCAATCAAATTTGACAAGGTCATATCATTAGGATCAATATGAGTACCCTTGCTAGCAAATAATTTCATAAGCGCATCCATCTTTCCACTCAAAACATTAATTTCTTTAATTGCATGTACTTTTTTACTAGTGGAAGATCTTTCAGTATGCCATTGAGAATAATTAACGATTATATTATCTAGGTGTTTAGTAGCTTCTCCTAAAGTGATTTCCATAAAAGTACCTCCCGCGGCCGAATCTAAAAAATTTCTAGAAGCAAAGCCCAATCCGGCATAATTTTTTTGTATAATCATACATAAATTCAAACCATGCGTAGGGCAACAATTTCTTATCATAAGTTTCATCCTCTCCCAAGATTGTGCGACATGCTCATGATCAAGTTGTTTAAAATTCATAATATCGTTCCTAAGGGAAATGATCTTAGCGGGAGTAAAATACTTGCCAATAAAGGAATATTTACTTATTCCATGAATCAATACTATTTTTAGGCAAACATGAAAACCAAGTTTACCCCGATCTCGTAGTGAGAACGGAAATAGCTTCAATTTAGCAAGATCATTATCCACATCTCTTTTCTTTTGCATATCACACAAATCAACAAAATTGTTTAGATGGGATGCGGCATCTTCACTAGGAAGGCCATAAAATTGATCTTTCATAACTAGATTCAATAAAGCAGCATTGATTTCACAAGATTTCACATTAGTAGTGGGAGCAATCGGAGTAGTGATAAAATAATAATTATTGGTGTTGGAAAAGTCACACAATTTCGTATTTTCTTGAGCCATCGTGACAAACCAAGCAATCCATACACAAGCACACAAAAAGCAAGCGAACTAGACGAACAGAAAAAGGGCGAAGAAAAGGAAAATCTTTTCGAAAATCATTTTAGAAGTGGGGGAGAGGAAAACAAGAGGCGAATGGCAAATAATTTAAATGCAAGAGATGAGAGATTTATGAAGGGTACTTGGTATGTCTTGACTTGACGCAGATCTCAACGTCACCGGAGATTGGTGAGTTGACAGAAGACAAATCTTGACTCTTGTATTGGCATAGATCTCCCCCGCAACGGCGCTAAAAATTCTTCGTGCTACCTCTTGAGCTTGCATTAGTTTTTCCCTTGAAGAGGAAAGGGTGATGCAGAAAAGTAGAGTAAGTGTTTCCCTCAGTTTGAGAACGAAGGTATCAATCCAGTAGGAGACAACGCACAAGTCGCCAAATACCTGCACAATCCATAAACAACTTGCATCCAACGCGATAAATGGGTTGTCATTCCCTTTACAGTTACTTGCAAAAGTGAGATCTGATAGAGATAGATAAACTGTAAAGTAAATATTTTTTCATATTTTTTGTTTATAGATTGGAAAGTAAAAGATTGCAAAATAGTAGATTGGAAACTTATATGATGCAAAATAGACCCGGGGGGGCATAGGTTTCACTAGAGGCTTCTCTCAAGATAGCAAATATCACGGTGGGTAAACAAATTACTGCCAAGCAATTGCTAGAAGAGCGCATAACTATGATGATATCTAAGGCAATGATCATGAATATAGACATCACGTCCGTGTCAAGTAGACCGATTTCTGCCTGCATCTACTACTATTACTCCACACATCGACCGAAACGATTTTGCATCTAGAGTATTAAGTCCATAAATAACAGAGTAACACATTAAGTAAGATGACATGATGTAGCGGAATTAACTCAAGCAATATGATGAAAACCTCTTCTTGTTATCCTCGATGGCAACAATACAATACGTGTCATGTCCCTTTCTTTCACTGAGATTGATCACCGCAAGATTGAACCCAAAGCAAAGCACTTCTCCCATTGCAATAAAAACCAATTTAGTTGGCCAAATCAAACCGATAGCTCGAAGAGAATTACTAAGATATCAAATCATGCATATAAGAATTCAGAGAAGATTCAAATACTATTCATAAATAAGCTGATCACAAATCCACAATTCATCGGATCTTGGCAAACACACCGTAAAAGAAGATTACATCGGATAGATCTCCAAGAACATCGAGGGGAACATGGTATTGAGAATCAAAGAGAGAGAGAGAAGAAGCCATCTAGCTACTAGCTATGGACCCATAGGTCTGTGGTAAACTACTCACGCTTCATCGGAAGGGTAATAGGATTGATGTAGATGCCCTCCGTGGTCGAATCCCCCTCCGGCAGAATACCAAAAAAAGGAAGAAATAGGTCGGTGGAGTCACGGGGGGCCCACAAGGGTGGGGGCGCGCCCTCCGTCCTTGTGACCGCCTCGTGGCTTCCCTGACGTGCACTTCAAGTCCTCTGAATGTCTTCTGGTCCAAAAAAAATCATCGTAAAGTTTCGTTCCGTTTGGACTCCGTTTGATATTTTTTTCTGCAAAACTCAAAAACAAGGGAAAAATAAAAACCGGCACTGGGCTCTAGGTTAGGTTAGTTCCAAAAATAATATAATAATGAATATAATACATCCAAAACAGATAATATAATAGCATGGAACAATCAAAAATTATAGATACGTTGGAGACGTATCAGGGTCACGGCGGGGCCGGAGATGGATGGACGGGCGGGCTGCGTCAATGTTTCCGGCCAGAAATCGCCGACAGCGGAGGCGAGCGGGCGGCAAGCGAGCGTGCGGAATGAAACTGAAAAGCGGTTGGTGGTTGCCGCGCGACTTCGAGTTTTACATCTCCTGTAGGTGGAGATGTATATTTGCATCACCAAGTATTATAGTTTGTATCTTGGGAAAGTGGAGATGTAGAATTTGTTTTCATCTATGTCATCTATTGAAGAGAAATTTTTGGACCTCGAAGATGGAAAAGTTTGGTATTTCTGCACCTACATCATCTGTTTGAGAGGAATGTAAGTTTTTCCAATAAAATCTGCCTCTACTTCAAAAACAAAAGAAATCCCGTCGTCAATCAGGCCGTTCCGGGCGGACGCCACACCTCCCCTAGAAAACCCTACTCCTTCCCTCCCCACCCGCAACCCGAAGCCGCCATTGCAGCGATGACGCCTCCCTTCCTCGCCGCCTCAGGCCCCGACGACTACGCGTTCGTCCGCTGCGCCTCCGGCTGCGACTCGTGGGCCCCCCACCACGTCCGCCTCGACGGCGATTCGTATCGCCTCTGCTCCTCCTGCGTCCTTCTCTCCAACCCCGAGGCCTACTGCTCCGCCTGCCTCCTCCTCCTCTTTCCCGGCGCCTACGCCGCCTCCTCCCGCGAAGCCCATGTCGACTTCTCGCCAGGCCCCACCGCCGCCTGCTCCAACTGCGGCGTCTTCGTCGCTCACCTCTCCTGCATCGCGGACCCGTACTCCTTCATCTGCCCGCCGTGCGCCGCTGCCGTCGACAACATGCCCTTCTCGTACGATCTCGCGGGAGTGGGGCGGAGCACGCTGGAGGGGCGTTCTGCGCGCGTCCTCCTCACCGCGGCGCTGCTTTCGCACGAGTCCGCCTTGCACGACGCCGCCGCAGCCCGCGAGAAGGCGGAGCGTAGCCTACAGGAGGCTGCGGCCGCCCGGAGGCAAGCGCGCGCCATGCTAGACGCCGCGTTTCGCATCGCAGAGGCGGAGGCCTACAGGGACGCCAAGGAGCAGGCCACGCCGTCCGCGTCCGCAGTCGTGCAGCTCAAGAAGAAGACGCCTAATACCATCGGGCACAAGAGGGAGACCCCCAAGAGCAACGATGCCAACAGGGAGAGGGATAAGCTGCTCAAGTTCAACGACACGCAGCAGCCGGCGCTGGCCTTTGCTGCGGCGGCAGCGGCAGCCAGCTCAATGTCATCGCCAAGACTGAACCAGAGTCAAGTGAAACAGGAGGCCATGCCATTGCCGATGCCCTCATCAAGATTGGACCGCGGAGGTGAATAAGCATGACATTATTGCAGATGCAGAGCCAATCAATTAACCGTGCTGCACAGTAACTGTCGTGTAATTCTTGCAGGTTCAGCAGACGGAGCGGCGAAAGGTGATTACAGGGCACTCTTCGGCACGTTGCAATAGTGAGATTGGGGGTTCCATTGCCATTGTGCTGCAGCATTTTGTTCTAGCAATTTACGGAATACAAAGTTCCAGGGTCAAAGAATCCCCATCAAGTGTGAATTCCTCTCACTGTAAATTATAGTCTTGAGGACATGTTAGCTGATCGTATCTGCACTACTGTTTTCGTCTTATATAGCTGCTCTGCATACTGTATCAGTTTGCTATTAATAGAAGAAAAAATTGTTGCTCGTGGATAATAGTTGCTCTCATGAATGCAAGAGGATCCGTGCCGGTAGAATAGAACCTAGATTTGAACTTTGAGCTGTTGGTTCCTTTCAGATACCGTCTAGCCATTAGCCAATGCATCACAGCACTTTATTATTGCACTTGGGGGTGCATATGTTCTTTCATTTATTTGGCATGATATTGTCAATGTGCTTCTTTTTCAAGACTACTAGGAAGTAGGAAGACTGGAGAAACGAGATGAAGTGTCTCCGATCTTTCGTGTTGCTACATTTCTAGCATATCTCGCTGTGTTTAATATTGTTGTCATTTTTGTATCAAGATACTACCGGTTGTACTTTGATAGTATCATAACTTTTTAGGCCGCGATTGGTATGGTTGTAATTCGATACAGGTGTATTTAACTTCTGGGTGTAACTTACCGGTCAAGATCTATTTTCAGCTGGAAAGCAAAATGACCGGCCGAGACCTGTATATTAGACTGAAGTTAATATAATGTCATTTTGCTAACGAAAATGTTAAGTACAACTACAAAGATTTGCTCCATTTGTCCAAGACATATGTGGTCCATGACCATATGTGTCAATGTGTGACTTGCTCATGTTAAAATAAAAATAGAAGTAGTAGAGATCGTATGCTTAGGTATAATATAGGATCATATAATATAGGATCATACAAAGCTTGTTTTCTCTGAAGCAGCCCTACCTACATAACACAAAGCTTCACATTTGGTGAAAGTATTGCACCCAGACAAGATCTAGCGTGCAGAGCAGCGCGTTTGGAGCATTCATTTTTTCTGCAAAAGTGACGTACATAATCAACATCGTGAACCTGCAGAGCTGTGTCCACAGTTAATGCCTCCAGCGCAGGGGCCTTTTCCACAACATGCACAAGAAATTCAAGTTGACCTCTTGCCCCTTTATATCCTGTCATATGCACACTCTTCAGATAATTATATTCACAGTGCTGAAGGTACTGCGGCTTGTCCGCAGTACCCTTGTGCGCTTCACAAAGATGACTACCACCGGCAGTAAACTGCAAGATTAAAACAAGGTAGCATATATGATTAGCACGATTTATATGATAATCCATTACACAAATTCGAAGTGAAGAATAGGTAGACTAGCACCAACAGGAACAAGATAGAAGGGCTAAAACCAAATAGAATATGGTGCCAAAAAACTTTATCTATTGGCACATATAAGAATCAAGAACAGTACTTACTAGCACCAACAGAAACAGGATAGAAGGGATAAAACCAAATAGCATGTGGTGCCAAAACACTATTGACACATAAGAATAAGAACAGTACTTACATGGATCTCTAACTTCTCAATAGATGGAGCTGCTCTCAGAATGGAAACTAGACGGGGAAGTTTGTTTATATCTACAAGTGTTATACCCAATAACAACTGTAAGCACCTAAGATGGGAAAACATGCATGTGCTATTCAACAGTGATTGCGTCTGCAAGACAAAAGAAAAAAATGTGATTGGCCAGATGATGTTACATAAATCAAATGGTAACTTCAGTGGCATTGTAGGAAACAAACCTCTATTCCTGCTTTCAAAATTTGTAGCGTCAGATTTTGCACCATCGGAATACTATTGAGAACTGCACTGACAGCACCATCGAAATTTGCCTTGAAGAGCCATAGTTGTGCATTTTCCAACATGAAATCTCGATTTATAACAATTGGAACAAAGTCTCCATGATATACAAATGTATCCAGTTTCAGAATTGGAAGATCTATCCTGGTTATGTCACACCATACAACTGCTAGGTGTCGAAGGTTGGACAACGGACGATCCCACTTTAGCTCGTCCTTCACAGTGCATCTGACTAGGCTTAACCATTTAAGATAACAGCAATTGGACAATATAACTTCAAGATCTGTTCTAGTGATATCCACGAATTCTAGGTCAAGCTTTCTTAAGCTTGGGAAACCACTGAATTCCAATGGTGGTCTCAAAGATACAAAGCTAAGCTGAATGCACTCTAGACGTGATATGCTTTCACTATCCAAGAGGTGAAATGGAAATTTGTAACGACCAGGATCCCAAAGACTCAGGTTATCTGGATATAAGTAGAACGCTATCTTCCTTATCTGCGCTGACGCCGCAAAACTAACCCAATCATTCAGATGATCAACGAACATGCTGTCAAACTGCAATTTTATATTGAATTCTTCTACCAACTTGTCATGGCAATTTCTCACTACCGCGTTAACATTATTGATGAATTCCTGCATGCGTTGGCAGTATTCTCTTCTTTCAAGAATATGATGGGGATACCCAGCAGGAACAGTGAAACATAATTTGTAGCAACCAGTAGCACAGATATATCTCCAATTACTTGACAAAATATTAGCCCTTGAGGCCTCTTTAGGAGACAACTTTGATACAATTGTGCAGAGCACATCCTGCGGGCATCAATATAATATATCCCTCAGTATTAGAAATTCCATCAGTACTCAACATTCGTACAGAAAATAAATTTGACATACCAGTGGAAGGTCTTCCAATTTAATTTTTGATCTTGGATTCGTGATTGGTTTCCCGTGGATATGGTTTGCGGATGTTCTTTTGCAAATTGTATGCCTCGTCATTTTGAAACTGAAATTAACCAGGCAGAGTTCTTCAGATATGATGGTATTAACAAGTGGATAGTAGCGATACTCATAACTCAGATGTGACAAGCATGTAACGAAAATATACTCCACTTGGTTTCGGAATAGAGGATTTTTGACTTCATACAATACTGTATATGATATGCATCTTTGACAATTAGTTCTTGGAAGGTATGCAAGTTCAGTATTATACTCCCTCCGTCCCAAAATAAGTGACTCAAAAGTGAGTCAACTTTATACAGAAGTTAGTATAAAGTTGAGTGATTTTTGAGTCACTTATTTTGGGACGAAGGGAGTAGTAAATTAATGAAAGTTAGTACGACATACTAGATGACTACATATCAATCAATGCAGGAAGATGGGGGCATACTCTCCTTGTCAGAAAAAAAAAGGTATGCACAATAATATAGAAAACCCAAATGCTTAAAATTAGTGTCCACATGCACTATTTGGGTGAAGCGAGAGCACCCTTTGGTCGGGACAATGGGGTGCATCAAATCACAGAGGGAAAATTTGGTTCCAAAAGTATAGGAACTTGCATTAAATTTTTGTTTTCTAAATTTTAAAAAGCTATAACTCCTAAGTTTGACTGCAGAATGTGGACATAATAAAAATATGTCTACTTCCAAACTTAGGGAGTATTAGTATAGTATATGGTTGAAGTTATAGTGTTATGCGTAACTTCCTTGTATCTGGTATCACAGGGTAATTAAAAATTTATGTATATATACTATAGAAAGCTTCGTGAAAGCGCATGCTTGTTTACTGCAGAATGACAAGCTATATGTAGTTTAGATGGTATTCTGAGTCTGGTTACTCCGTGTTGACAAATTCAGCGGATCATATGGACTTCTCTCTCGACAAGATTAGGCAGGAAAAAAAAAAGGGGGTCATGTCGCCGAGGAAGAATCCACAACCAATCCAGCATATAGCTTGAGAGAGAGGGACAGAGGAGGTTACCAAACCTGTAGAGATCAGCGACGGCGTCAGCAGGGTCGAGGAAGCCGTGGCGGCGTTCTCGTGCTCCGGAGACCGGAGGTGTATCCAGTTAATATAGGGGTTTCAGCGGGAAGGTCGAGAGGATTCGTCTAGGAAGCGGAATTCGACCTGGACGCGGGTGGTGATTGGTGAATACGATCGTTGTGCTTGTTCCTGTCGATGAACGTTGAGAAAACTGCAGACGCGGAGGTGCCGTGAATCGACCAACAAAAAGGGCCCAGCCGAGTTCGAATGGGGTTTAGGATTTGTATCTGTGCCGGGCTGGCCTCGTCAACTTCTGGGAAAGCGGGTCGGCATGTTTAGTCTTTCGGTCATCGTTCGGGCCGTCCAGTTGTGCCAGATCGAAGCCTCACGGAACATTTTTGTACAAGTTACTAAGAAAACATTTTGTACAGGGGGCTGCTACGCGTCAGCGTAAAAGATCCGCCACCTCGACGGTCGTTAGATCAGCGGTCAATCGTTGTTTTCATAATTGCAACAATGGTGGTGTTGCGGAATTCTTTTGCAACAAAGGCGTTGTTGCAAAAATATTTGCAAAATGATTCTATTGTGGAATTTTATTTTTGTCTCATTTTTGTGCAACATGGGTACTGTTGTCGAAGGACTTATGCAAACAAGACTGATGTTGCAGATTTTTTTCTCACGAGGATAAGATTTGGGACGACAAGTTGTACTACAGTTTTTTATTTCATCTTTGCCTTTTTGTAACATTAGTGTTGTCGCGGAAGGAGTTCTGCAACAAAAATATTGTTGCAGAAGTTTTTCCTCGCGGTGATTAAATTGGGGACGAAGTGTTGATCAATGGATAAGGTTACTTGTCCTGCGAGATGTTTCTAGATATTTATCACGTGCAGCATTTGAGCGGTATACGATAACTTTTGATCGAACGACAACTCATTCAGCGGACGTGTGCGAGCGATCGGTCGCCCGAAACGAATCTTCTCCCATGTTTCACAAACATAGAAGATGTTGCAAAATTCTAATACATTCGTGTGTGGGACAACACATGGTTGGCTCTCGACGTGGCGGACGCGAGTATTAAAATCGGCCGGATGATTGTAATCATTTCCCTTTGTACAAACCCCTAAAAAACATTTTGTACAATCAAACCTAATGAAAGGCTACTTAAACAAATAAAACTAAACAAAGAGGAGAAAAGGTGCATTTCCCTCCAAAAGGAAAAATCCACAACGATCCATCATCCTTCATCAACGGTTTCAGTTCTCACATCAGGAAGAGGGCAAACCACATCGGTTGCTACAATCACTAGAGTTACACATGGTACAACAGCAGGCAAAAAACATTCATGCTAGCTTGCTCCTCCACTGTTCTGGTAGTGAAGCTCCAAACACCTGGGCCAGCACTATCTTCTGCCTCTTGTTCAGTCGGCACAACTGCTGGACCCTGCCGGTGTCGCCGTTCAGCAGCCTACGCCCATCGCCCGCGGCCTTTCTCCTAAGGGAGCAGAGCTGCGCCGACGGGTCAGTCGCTGCAGCCACTCCGTCGGCATCAGCGTCGGGTTCGTCTGCTCCCCAGTCTAACTCGTCGTCGGTCATACCTTTTGATGCATCATTTGTTGATTCGGAGCCTTCCCGGTTATCGTCTTTCACAGCAGCACTCTCTGTGTGGCTGTCAGTCCCCCACCATTTCATTGTTTCAGTAGACAGTCCAGATGATGGAAATCCGTACTTGAAATCATCCATGTAGGTGGGGATGTCTTTGGCTTGGCTAAACTGGGACACGCTTGGTGCATTTTGTCTACCTATAGCTGATCCTGCCTTCGCACTGCCTTGTTGAGCTTTTGGCACTCCCTGGAAAGCACCTGATGACCTATCAATATGACAAAATTAAGGGTCAGATAACTGCTGAAAGTTGTTTATTCATTACAACAATCATCATTTGGTCTATGTATGGTTAAGAGTAATTGTAAGACGCCGCATTGTACCATAAACTGGGAAAATGGAGATGATTAATATCATTCAACAAACTCAGAAATGAACAACAATACATGAAGCACTCTGGCCTTTGGAGGTCCTGTAGAGGGACCGTTTAAACAGAGTGGCCATGGTCAGGTTTACCTGGTACCTAACCAGGCTACTGCTCCCATCATCCAAGTCCTCAGAGAGCATATGGGCAGTGGAACCATTAACCAGAAAGAAACACACCTTATGCAAGTGGCACACAGAATAATCTCCACTTGACATTAATTAGCACAAGGATCCATGTTTCAAGTGCTTACAACACGAAGTTACCAAGTGGGTGAAAGATTGATAAATCAATCTAAGGGCTGTGAGACTAGTAAACACTAAGCAGAGTAAAAGTTGCACTGAGTTTGAGGAGTTAAATCAGGCAACCAATACAACTGGACATAACGTTAAGAAAAATACAACTGGACCTAAATCCAAATTTATTGCATAGAAGTTACATGTATAGCTTGAGAGGGGTTGTGCTTTTAGACTACAGATAGATACAGCTCACAAGAAGGGAAACACGCATCATCAACACTACCTTCAATATAAATAATAAAACAGTTCCAATATCTTCTCAGTGGACGGTGAAAGTCACAAATCATTCTATGTTATGCAGGATCAGGAGCAGGAACCCTAATAATCAGTAAAGTGTACAATCTTATACATGATTAAATTCTATTCATATTCATGGAAAAAGATGTGCCGCGGCAAGTTCGAGACTGATGTCGATAAAAGTAGTGCGCGACAAATAGAGATTGTACTGTGCCTTAGTACTGTTGGCAGGGCATGCAATGGATGATCTCCAATAGGCAACAGGAGTTATCCGCG
>LR738711.1:252743506-252904877 GCA_902687465.1 Secale cereale
TCTTAGAATATTCAATAAAGTATATTGAGAATGATAAAGAAGTATAATTAATGCGTATATGAGGTATATTGAGGATGAGAGTACATACTCCCAGGAGTACAGAAAAGGAGTCATATATATATATATATATATATATATATATATATATATATATATATATATATATATATATATATCTGTGTGTGTGTGTGTGTGTGTGTGTGTGTGTGGGCGCGCGCGCGTGCGTGTGTGGCATTGGTGCCTTGTGGCCGAATGAGTATGGCCAAGTGTGGCCGTGAGTGGAGTGGCGTGGTGGAGCTTGTGGCCGTATGAGTATATGCGTGAGCATGGATGGATGGGTGCTTGTATATATAAGTGTGGGCATGGGTGTGTGGCTTGAGATGTAAGATACAGTGGGTAGCTTACATCTCAAGCTGTGTGTAGCTTGCATGCTAGGCTATGTCTGTTGTCGGTGTCAAAATCGGCAGATCTCGAGTAGGGGGTGCTACTTCTCGAGCTTGCGTTGTATTCCCTCGAAGAGGAAAGGGTGATGCAGCACAGTAGCGTAAGTATTTCCCTCAGTTTTTAAGAACCAAGATATCAATCCAGTAGGAGACCACGCGCGAATCACTCGCACCTGCACAAACAAATAAGAACTTCGCAGCCAACGCGATAAGGGGTTGTCAATCCCTTTACGGCCACTTACGAAAGTGAGATCTGATATAGATGATAGTTTGATATTTTTGGTATTTTTGATTATAAGAACAGAAAGTAAAAGCAAAAAAGTAAAGTAGATTGTAGATTGATATGTTGAGAATAGACCCGGGGGCCATAGTGTTCTCTAGTGGCTTCTCTCATGATCAAGGGCGATTTTACCGTCCGGTCACCCCGGGCACGTGACCGGGCTCGAGGGCTGCCAATTTTCCAAGCGCCGGCGTCACAATATGTGAATACGTTAAAAAAATACATCTGATTCACGAATTGGCCTACTTTGTGCGTTATTTTGCCTCTTGGGCTTACTCACGTCAAAGGCCCATCCATTAATTTCATGTATCTTACATGGGCCATAATAATAGGTAATCAGATCGTGCCATCGATAATCAAATCGGCCGGTGGCTGCATCGCTCGCCTCGCCTCGGCGGCTACTTCGCATGCCTCTTCGTCTGTGCGCCGCACGGCACGACGTGCCCTAGCAACTCTGGCGGTTGAAGGCGGCGACCAGCGAGGTGGACTGACGGAGCACCGGCGGTCGGCAAGACCGCAAGAGATGATGCAAGCCTGGGCCTAATCAGGCTACGACTCCAGCAAGCGACAATCGGGATCGAAAGCGGAAGCGCCAAAGTCAAAGCGGCAGCCCCTTGTGTAAATTCCACTTCGGCACCGGCGGATGGTGCTCGTATTCGTCACCGTCGGCACTTCAGGTCAATGAAAATTGTATAGTCTGGTAATGTGTTGTATCTTGTAGATACTCTCTTTTTTTGCACTTTAATTCAATGGGAATTTAATTATTTGATTATGTGTTGTATCTTGTAGATTGTCATCTGTGCACAAGGATGAACATCAGAGATTGGAATTTTATTTGGTAAACTGTATCTCATGTTTTAATTTATTTATATGATTTATGAAATATTAGTGTGCATATTACAACTGATTGTTTACCTAAATATATGATACTTCTGGTATTGATAGACCAAAGTAAATTTTAGCTTGCGTCGTGCCCAGGCTTCGACAATTTGCTAGCTCCGCCACTGCTCATGATAACGATATTCTACGGTGGGTAAACAAATTACTGTCAAGCAATTGATAGAAAAGCGAATAATTATGAGACTATCTAGGCATGATCATTGTATATAGGCATCACGTCCGAGACAAGTAGACTGAAACGATTCTGCATCTACTACTATTACTCCACACATCGACCGCTATCCAGCATTGAAAGCACATTTGCTCCCTGGGTGGTTTTGGTAATTAATGACAACATACTCTGTGGTTGGACTAATGCTTTTATCAAGTATGTTTCAGGAAATCCAATCACATTGGTATGGCAAAAGGACTGAAGAAGTGGACCCCTCAAAATGCTAAGGAAAGCATTGGCAAAAGCTCAAGACTCCATTTTTTGATTAAGTGATCCAAGATCACATTGAGTCCATAGGAAAAGCCAATACTATTAAAAGGGGATGAGGTTGTGTTGATGATCTGGTTGCTCAAGTTCTTAGTGATATATCTCCTTTAACTATCAGCAACTTTCACTACAATACACACTCATAAGTAATCTCGGACCAACCGATTTTCCAAACTCAGTCCCACCGAGATGAACCACCTCAGCCATAAGCCAAACCCTAGAAAAATCGGTCAATCCGAGTTTGAGATCGGTCTCACCGAAATACGGGCTGCCAAGCTTCTGTAACAGTTTGTCCTCAAATCGGAATAACCGAGTTGATGATTTCGGTCTCACCGAAACTGGCGAGTTCCTGTCTTTGCTCAAATCGGACAAACCGAGATGGTATTTTCGGTCCCACCGAAAACCCCAACGTTCACTATATTTGAACTTTCGGTCTGACCGAGTTTCCACTTCGGTCTCACCGAGATTGCTCAATTATGTGTGTAACGGTTGGATTTTGTGTGGAGGCTATATATACCCCTCCACCCCCTCTTCATTCGTGGAGAGAGCCATCAGAAAGAACTACCACTCCTACCTTACACTTTCTGAGAAGAGAACTACCTACCCTTGTGTTGAGATCAAGTTGCTCCATTCCTACCATATGAAACTTGATTTCTAACCTTCCCAAGTTGCTTTCCACTCAATCCTTTCTTCCACCACAGCCATATCAGTGAGGAGAGTTGAGTGTTGGGGAGATTATCATTTGAAGCACAAGAGCAAGGAGTTCATCATCATCTACAACATCTATTACCTTTTGGAGGGTGGTGCCTCCTAGATTGGTTAGTTGTCGCTTGGGAGCCTCCGTCATCGAGATGTGGAGTTGAACCAAGAAGTTTGTAAGGGCAAGGAGATCGCCTACTTCGTGAAGATCTACCCCGAGTAAGGCTAGCCCTCCGTGGGCGTAGGTCATGATGGAATAGACAAGGTTGCTTCTTCGTGGACCCTTCGTGGGTGGAGCCCTCCGTGGACTCGCGCAGCCGTTACCCTCCGTGGGTTGAAGTCTCCATCAACGTGGATGTACGATAGCACTACCTATCGGAACCACGGGAAAAATCATTGCGTCTCCAAATTGCGTTTGATCTTCTCCACTTCTCTTTACTACTTGTGCAATTTACTTTCCGCTGCCCATACTCTAGAATTGCATGTGTAGTGTGCTACTTGACTTGTGTGTTGTGCAAAATCTGCCAAAATCTGTCCTTGATAAAAGACAGAATTTTTATCTTGTCGAGTAGTCTAATCACCCCCCCCCCCTCTAGACACTCTCACCTTCTTCGATCCCTCAATTGGTATCAGAGCCTTGGTCTCCATCGCTTTGGTTTACACACCATTCGAGGAAGATGGACGTGTCTACGTTTGGGAGTATTAGCCATAGAGTGCCTATTCTTAATGGAGAGTCATATAACTCATGGAGGTTTGAAATGCTTAGTATCTTTAAGAAGTACAATTTGTGCAAATATGTTGAGACCCCCTATGTGCCTCCTTTTGATCCCTTGCACCCTACCATGGATGAAGAGCTTGATTTGCTTTGTAACCTTAGAACTGTAAATCTTATCATTAGAGGGTTACCCGATGATTTGCTTAAGCTTGTTACAAACTTTGAGTGTGCCTATGCTATGTGGAAGTTCTTGGAAGAACTTTATCCGGACTACTCTATGAGAGGTCTTGATAAAATTCTATACAAGACTATTGAATTTGATAAGATGCACCCCAATGATCCCAACTTTGATAAATGCTTCTTTGAGCTTCGTGATCTTATGAAAAAGAAGGGTGATCCCGCTCTTATCAATGTTTTAATTAGAAATGCTCTTGCATTGCATTCCATTATTGTCACATTGACAAAACTAATGCAAGCACGTATCAAATTGACCTAGGTGTTGATGATGAACAATCTATGGGTCAATATGATGATGAGCATGAGCATGATGATGATTACTTCGATTCGGACGTCAAGCTAGACAAGGTCATGAAGAGTCTCAATCTTATGGCAAATCTGAGAGACTACATGTCAGGCGGAAAAGAGTGGATTCTTGATAGTGGATGCACCGATCACATGACCGGAGATAAAGACATGTTTCGAGAGCTTGCAAAGAACGATGGTCCACGCAAGTATGTGACTTTTGGAGACAACTCCAAGGGTAAGGTACTTGGCCTTGGTAAGGTGGCCATATCTCATGATAGCTCTATTCAAAATGTCATGCTTGTAGAATCTCTTGGATACAATTTACTTTCCGTGTCTAGATTAGCTGACTTTGGATTCAATGTGCTATTCACCAAAGTAGATTGCCAAGTCTTTCGTCGTGACAATCAAAACATGGCATTTACTGGTATCCGTAGAGGTGATCTATATATTGTTGATTTCACTAAGAAAGCCCAACCTAGAGCTTGTTTCATTGCAAAATCTTCTAAAGGTTGGCTGTGGCATAGAAGGCTAGGACATGTTGGTATGCGTAATCTAGACAAGCTAATCAAAGGTGATCATATTCTTGGTGTTAAAGATGTTCTCTTTGACAAAGATAGACTTTGTAGTGCTTGTCAAGCAGGAAAACAAGTAGGTGGAAGTCATCCCGTGAAGAACATCATGACCACAAGGAGACCGCTTGAGCTTCTTCATATGGATCTCTTCGGTCCCAATGCTTACAAAAGCTTTGGTGGTAACTCCTTTGGTCTAGTTATAGTTGATGATTATTCCAGATTTACGTGGGTATTTTTCCTTGATGATAAATCGCAGGTTCAGAGAATCTTCAAGACCTTTGCCAAAAAGGCCTAAAATCAATTTGAGGTGAAGATCAAGAAAGTTCGGAGTGACAATGGAACGGAGTTCAAGAACGCCAATGTAGACTCTTTTCTCGATGAGGAAGGGATTCTACATGAGTTCTCGGCCACGTACACTCCTCAACAAAATGGAGTTGTTGAGAGGAAGAACCGAACGCTCATAGAGATGGCAAGAACGATGCTTGATGAATACAAGACACCGAAGCATTTTTGGGGAGAAGCGGTCGAGACAGCTTGTCATGCTATCAACAGGCTTTATCTTCATAAGCTCCTCGGCAAGACATCATACGAGCTCCTCACCGGTAACAAACCCCAAGTGGGATACTTTCGTGTCTTTGGTTCAAAATGCTATATCCTTGATAAGCATCGTCGGTCTAAATTTGCTCCTAAATCTCATGAAGGCTTTCTCCTTGGTTATGGATCAAACTCCCACACCTACCGTGTCTACAATAATTTCACCCGAAAGGTTGAAGAGACGGTAGATGTGAAGTTTGATGAATCTAATGGCTCGCAAGTAGAGCAAATGCCTATTGATGTAGGAGACAAGGACCCATCGGAAGCTATCCAAGACTTATCTATTGGAAAGATTCGTCCCATGGAAGTGAAGGAGAGTACCTCATCTACATATGTGGAGCCCCCTACCTCACGGCAAGATGAACCTCAAGGCAATATGGAGGCCTCCACAAGTGGAACTCACCAAGATGAGGAAGTGCAACAAGAAGATCCACCACAACCTCCTTCTCCACCGCCTCAAGACAACACCAACAACAATGAAGAAGAAGAAGAGGAAGATGAAGATGATGAGGAAGCTCAGCCACAACATCAACAAAAGCTATCCCGAGTTCGAGCAAGAGTCAAGAAGAATCATCCCGTGGAACAAATTATGAACGACATCAACTCCGGGAGAATTACTCGCTCTAAAACTCGCTTAGCTAACTTTTGTGAGCATTACTCATTTATCTCTAGTATTGAACCTATGAAGGTACAAGAAGCACTTGAAGACCCGGATTGGGTGAACGCTATGCACGAAAAACTACACAACTTCGAGAGGAACAAGGTATGGACTTTGGTAGAGAAGCCCAAGGATGATCAAAACATCATTGGAACCAAATGGGTGTTTCGGAACAAGCAAGATGAAGATGGACAAGTCATCCGCAACAAGGCTCGTCTCGTAGCTCAAGGTTACACACAAGTCGAAGGTATGGACTATGGTGAGACCTATGCCCCCGTTGCTAGACTTGAATCCATTCGCATTCTTCTTGCTTATGCCAATCATCATGATATTACTCTCTATCAAATGGATATCAGAAGTGCTTTCCTAAATGGTGAAATTGAGGAGGAAGTTTTTGTAAAACAACCTCCCGGATTTGTGAATCCCAAAAAGCCTAATCATGTTTACAAGTTGCACAAAGCTCTTTATGGTCTTAAACAAGCTCCTAGAGCTTGGTACAAATGCTTAACTAGCTTTCTTCTTGAAAAAGGCTTTGAAATTGGAAAGATAGACTCAACGCTGTTCACGAAAAGGGTTAATGGTGAACTATTTGTGTGCCAAATATATGTTGATGATATTATCTTTGGTTCAACTAACCCCCATTTTAGCAAGAAGTTTGGACAGCTCATGTCGGAGAAGTATGAGATGTCCATGATGAGTGAACTCAAATTCTTCCTTGGGTTGCAAATCAAGCAATCTAAGGAGGGTACCTTTGTCTCACAAACAAAGTACACCAAGGATCTCTTCAAGAAGTTCAACATGCAAGAAAGCAAAGGTATGAGTACCCCCATGCCTACAAGTGGACACAATGACTTGACAAAAGATGGAGAACCCGTTGATCAAAGGGTTTACCGTTCTATGATTGGTTCTCTACTATATCTTTGTGCTTCTCGTCCTGACATAATGTTGAGTGTATGCATGTGTGCACGATATCAAGCAGCCCCTAAAGAATGTCATCTTAAAGCTGTTAAAAGAATAGTGAGATATTTGATACACACACCAAACTTTGGCATTTGGTATCCTAAGAGGGCCTCTTTCGACCTTGTTGGCTATTCCGACTCGGACTATGCCGGTGACAAGGTTGATAGAAATTCAACTCCGGGTACATGTCAATTCCTTGGTCGATCCCTTGTATCTTGGTCCTCCAAGAAACAAAATTCGTTATCATTATCCACTGCCGAAGCGGAATATATTGCTGCTGGTTCGTGTTGTGCTCAATTGCTATGGATGACACAAACGCTTAAAGATTATGGGATACATGTGAGACATGTTCCCTTGCTTTGTGACAATGAGAGTGCAATTAAAATTGGACACAATCCAGTGCAACACTCTCGAACAAAGCATATTGAAGTTCGTCACCATTTCATTCGTGATCATATTGCCAAGGGTGACATTAATCTTAAGCATGTTCGTACTGACAAACAACTTGCTGATATCTTTACAAAACCTCTTGATGAGAAGGTGTTTTGTCGCTTAAGGAGTGAGTTGAACATCATTGATGCTTCAAACTTGGAGTGAGAACTCCATTGATGCATGCAAGGCATGAGCTCACTTGACTAATCCTTGATATTTCTCTTATGATGATGATCATATGTCTTGGACACATTTGCCTCCTTGTATTGCATCTAACTCCCTGCAGGTACTTGGATGATCTTCATTCCACAAGATTACCACTCACTCAAATTATGAGAAATCTTGTCATTGACCAAGTATCTACCCCTTTGGGATGTTGAGTTCAAGGAACAAAATTCCACATATTCTTTTTGACATCTTATACATCTTGTATTTCACTCTTGTCATCTTGGATATCCTCGAGTATTTCCTTGCTTGCCTAACCCATGTAGGAAGATGAACTACACAAGTAGAAATGACACTCCAACTTCACATTCAATGAGCACCTATATCAAGTCTACCTACATGAGCAAAGCATCAACAAGCCCAAGGTATGTTCTTCACATCTTTAAGAAGCTTTGCTCAAAGTCATGAGTACAAGCAGCTTCATAAGATGTGATCACATCAAATGCTTAATCGAAAAATGGCAACCCCATTTTGAGCTTAAATGATGAGTATGACCTATGATCAAATGTCCTCATTTGATTCCTAAGTCAATATACTCAAACATAGGTGATCTTGTCGCCGACCTTTATCTAGATGAAGTACATATGTTTTGGAGTCTTTTTGTTTTCTCTTATGTTCTCTCATTGAGTTTTCTTTACACAAAAAAAAAAACTTCATCTAGGAATCTTTTTTATTTCCATTCTTATGTTTCTTTGAATATCCTTCTGGCTCTGATCAATTCCCCGAAAATCTTTTACAAATTCATTGCAAATCCTTTGAAACATTCCTCGCAAAGTGAGCTGAATTATTTCTGTATTTCCTTGGAATTAAACTCGGCGTCACCGATTTATTTATTTCGGTCTAACCGAAAAGGGTCTACCCTAACTCAATTCGGTGTCACTGATTTATTTCCTCCAGGATATCATCTCCTGCAGCTCCACTCATTGTTTCTCTATGCATGTTCTTATTTGCCCTGTTGTGATTCTTAAGGATCCCACCTCTTTCTTTCCATCTTTCCTAACCTTCCTAGTTTGCTGTCCTTTTCGGCACTTGATGTCAAAGGGGGAGAAGACTTAGGGGGAGTAGGGGGAGAAGAGAAGACTTAGGGGGAGAAGAAAAGCAATCTTATCTTAAGGGGGAGAGAATCACATCAAAGCTTTGTCGTGTTTTACCTTGGACATCATTCTTTTGATTTTGCTGTTTCCATCACATCCCTGTTCTGAGAGAACTCAAAGGGAGAGGAATCTTCACAATTGATATCTTATGGAAAGCAAAATCTCTCAGTGTTCATTGAAAATCTTTTAGTTTCGGAGACATGTTTGCTGATTCAAGCCTGTGCTCAATATGAGACACTCCTTATACATGTCATCCCTGGCTTGGTACTCTTGATGTTCTTGCAGTTGGTTGAAGGAATACTCTTGTGTTATCTAACCTTGTTTTCCCAAGTTTATCCCTTCAGGTACAATGCCAAGGAACCTCAAGGTAAGTATATGCATCTTGCAGAATGTGCATGATGGTGACTTGCTTGTAAATACTTGTTTGCAAGAAATCACCATGCACATATGCATTATCACTCACTTCTTTTCATCTGCTCTGATGCATATAGCCAAGCTGCATGTAGCACATCTTGCTTATCTCTCTTGTGTGCTTGTGGTAGTCCAAAACCAAAATTTATGAAAATCTTGCGCACTTGTAGGGGGAGCCTGTGTACTACATGCTTGTCAAAGCTTTCGTGATAATTCTGTCTTTCTTTCAATAAGCTTTGATGTCTTGTTTAGTGTGATTTTAGTGTGTTGCCATCAATTACCAAAAAGGGGGAGATTGAAAGCACATTTGCTCCCTGGGTGGTTTTGGTAATTAATGACAACATACTCTGTGGTTGGACTAATGCTTTTATCAAGTATGTTTCAGGAAATCCAATCACATTGGTATGGCAAAAGGACTGAAGAAGTGGACCCCTCAAAATGCTAAGGAAAGCATTGGCAAAAGCTCAAGACTCCATTTTTGGTTTAGTGATCCAAGATCACATTGAGTCCATAGGAAAAGCCAATACTATTAAAAGGGGATGAGGTTGTGTTGATGATCTGGTTGCTCAAGTGCTTAGTGATATATCTCCTTTAACTATCAACAACTTTCACTACAATACACACTCATAAGTAATCTCGGACCAACCGATTTTCCAAACTCAGTCCCACCGAGATGAACCACCTCAGCCATAAGCCAAACCCTAGAAAAATCGGTCAATCCGAGTTTGAGATCGGTCTCACCGAAATACGGGCTGCCAAGCTTCTGTAACAGTTTGTCCTCAAATCGGAATAACCGAGTTGATGATTTCGGTCTCACCGAAACTGGCGAGTTCCTGTCTTTGCTCAAATCGGACAAACCGAGATGGTATTTTCGGTCCCACCGAAAACCCCAACGTTCACTATATTTGAACTTTCGGTCTGACCGAGTTTCCACTTCGGTCTCACCGAGATTGCTCAATTATGTGTGTAACGGTTGGATTTTGTGTGGAGGCTATATATACCCCTCCACCCCTCTTCATTCGTGGAGAGAGCCATCAGAAAGAACTACCACTCCTACCTTACACTTTCTGAGAAGAGAACTACCTACCCTTGTGTTGAGATCAAGTTGCTCCATTCCTACCATATGAAACTTGATTTCTAACCTTCCCAAGTTGCTTTCCACTCAATCCTTTCTTCCACCACAGCCATATCAGTGAGGAGAGTTGAGTGTTGGGGAGATTATCATTTGAAGCACAAGAGCAAGGAGTTCATCATCATCTACAACATATATTACCTTTTGGAGGGTGGTGCCTCCTAGATTGGTTAGTTGTCGCTTGGGAGCCTCCGTCATCGAGATGTGGAGTTGAACCAAGAAGTTTGTAAGGGCAAGGAGATCGCCTACTTCGTGAAGATCTACCCCGAGTAAGGCTAGCCCTCCGTGGGCGTAGGCCATGATGGAATAGACAAGGTTGCTTCTTCGTGGACCCTTCGTGGGTGGAGCCCTCCGTGGACTCGCGCAGCCGTTACCCTCCGTGGGTTGAAGTCTCCATCAACGTGGATGTACGATAGCACTACCTATCGGAACCACGGGAAAAATCATTGCGTCTCCAAATTGCGTTTGATCTTCTCCACTTCTCTTTACTACTTGTGCAATTTACTTTCCGCTGCCCATACTCTAGAATTGCATGTGTAGTGTGCTACTTGACTTGTGTGTTGTGCAAAATCTGCCAAAATCTGTCCTTGATAAAAGACAGAATTTTTATCTTGTCGAGTAGTCTAATCACCCCCCCCTCTAGACACTCTCACCTTCTTCGATCCCTCAAGCATGCATCTAGTGTATTGAGTTCATAAGAACAGAGTAACACCTTAAGCAAGATGACATGATGTAGAGGGATAAACTCAAACTTAGTGATATAAACCCCATCTTTTTATCCTCGATGGCAACAATACAATATGTGCCTTGCTGCCCCTACTGTCACTGGGAAAGGACACCGCAAGATTGAACCCAAAGCCAAGCACTTCCCCCATTGCAAGAACTATAGATGTAGTAGGCCAAACCAAACCAATAATTCGAAGAGACTTGCAAGGATATTATAATCATACATAAAGAGTTCAGAGAAGAGCCAAATATTTCTTATAGATAATCTTGATCATAAACCCACAATTCATCGGATCTCGACAAACACACCGCAAAAAGAGATTACATCGAATAGATCTCCTCGAAGACCGAGGAGAACTTTGTATTGAGATCCAAAGAGAGAGAACAATCCATCTAGATACTAGCTATGGATCCGAAGGTCTGTGGTAAACTACTCACAACTCATGGTGAGGCGATGATGATGATTTAGAAGCACTCTGTGGTAGATCCCCCCTCGGGCGGAGCTCCGGAACAGGCCCCAAGATGGGATCTCACGGGAATAAAAGGTTACAGCGGTGGAACTAGGTTTTTCTCTGTTCTTCTGAAGGTTTCGGGGTATGTAGGCATATATAGGAGGAAGGAGGGCACCGGGGGCCAAACATGGGGCCCACGAGGCAGGGGGCGTGCCCTATAGGGGGGCGCACCCCCACCCTCGTGGGTACCACGTATGCCCTACTCCGTGGTTCTCAAGTCTCCCGTGCGTGATTTTCTCCAAGAATATCTCTCCCGAAAGTTTCATTCCGTTTGGACTCCGTTTGATATCCCTTTTCTGTAAAACCCTAAAACAGGCAAAAACAGCAATCTAGAATGGGCCTTTGGGTTAGTAGGTTAGTCCCCGAAATAATATATAAGTGTATGACAAAGCCCATTAAACATCCAAAACATCACAAACAATAGCATGGAACAATCAAAAGTTATAAATACGTTGGAGACGTATCAAGCATCCCCAAGCTTAATTTCTGCTCGTCCTCGAGTAGGTAAATGATAAAAACAGAATTTTTGATGTGGAATGCTAACCAACATAGTTTTTCAATGTAATTCTCTTAATTGTGGCATGAATGTTCAGATCTGAAAGATTCAAGACAAAAGTCT
Organism: Secale cereale; assembly: GCA_902687465.1. Classification (NCBI taxonomy): domain Eukaryota; kingdom Viridiplantae; phylum Streptophyta; class Magnoliopsida; order Poales; family Poaceae; genus Secale; species Secale cereale. Next base: position 252,755,482 of record LR738711.1, read on the forward strand.
ATATTGACATAAGAAATAATAATACTTCAAGCATACTAACAAAGCAATCATGTCTTCTCAAAATACTATGGCTAAAGAAAGTTTTCCCTACAAAGTCATATAGTCTGGCTATGCTCCCTCTTCATCACACAAAATATTCATATCATGCACAACCTCGATTTCAGCCAAGCACTTGTTTTCATACTCTATTCTTTCAAACCTTTCGACTTTCACGCAATACATGAGCGTGAACCATGGACATAGCACTATGGGTGGAATAGAGAGGTGGTTGTGGAGAAGACAAAAAGGAGGGAGATAGTCTCACATCAACTAGGCGTATCAACGGGCTATGGAGATGCCCATCAATAAATATCAATGTGAGTGAGTAGGGATTGCCATGCAACGGATGCACTAGAGCTAAAAATGTATGAAAGCTCAACAAAAGAAACTAATGGGTGTGCATCCAACTTGCTTGCTCACGAAGACCTAGGGCATTTGAGGAAGCCCAACGTTGGACTATACAAGTCAAGTTCTATAATGAAAAATTCCCACTAGTATATGAAAGTGACTAAACATGAGACTCTCTATCATGAAGAACATGGTCCTACTTTGAAGCACAAGTGTGAAAAAAGATAGTAGCAATTGTCCCTTGTTTTTCTTTTCTTTTTCTCTTTTTTCTTTTTTTGGCCTTTCTTTTTTTTCTTTGGCCTTTCACCTTTTTTTCTTTTTTTCCTTGGAGGGGCTTTATTGATTTAGCCTTTCCTCACATGGGACAATGCTCTAATAATGATGATCATCACACTTTCATTACAACTCGGTATTACAACTCGATACTAGAACAAAGTATGACTCTATATGAATGCCTCCGGTGGTGTATCGAGATGTGCAATGAATCAAGAGTGACATGTATGAAAAATTATGCATGGTGGCTTTGCCACAAATACAATGTCAACTACATGATCATGCATGGCAATATGACAATATGAAGCGTGTCATATGAACAGAACGGTGGAAAGTTGCCTGGCAATATATCTCGGAATGGCTATGGAAATGCCATGATAGGTAGGTATGGTGGATGTTTTGAGGAAGGATATATAGTGGGTGTATGATACTGACGAAAGTTGCGCGGTACAAGAGAGGCTAGCAATGGTGGAAGGGTGAGAGTGCGTATAATCCATTGACTCAACATTAGTCATAAAGAACTCATATACTTATTGCAAAAATTACGAGTCATCAAATCAAAGCAATCAACACATGCTCCTAGGGGGGAGGTTGGTAGGAGTTAACCATCGCGCGCCCCCGACCTCCACACAAAGGTTGACACTTTATAAATACCTAATGCTCTAACTTCGTCACATAGAGGTTCACCATACGTGCATGCTACGGGAATCACTAACCTTAACACAAGTATTTCTCAATTTCATAATAACTCCACTAGCATGACTCTAATATCATTATCCTTATATCTCAAAACAATTATCAAGCATCCAACTTCTCATCATATTCAACGCACTAAGTGTGAACGTTTTTACTACATTGATATTGGATGTCTATCATGTGAAGACTAGTTTTATAGCCTAAGCACATTACCATGCTATTTTAATAGACTCTCAAATGGATATAAGTGAAGCATGAGAGTTCAACAATTTCTTCAAAATATTATCACCACCGTGCTCTAAAAGATATAAGTGAAGCACTAGAGCAAAAACTATTCAACTCAAAAGATATAAGTGAAGCACATAGAGTGTTCTAACAATTCCTAGGCCATATTTAACTTTCTCAAATAGGTGTGTCCAGCAAGGATAATTGTGGCAAACTAACAAACAAAGACTCAATTTATACAAGACGCTCCAAGTAAAACACATATCATGTGGTGAATAAAAATATAGCTCCGAGTATAGTTACCGATGGATGAAGACGAAAGAGCTTAGGCTTTTGGTTGTCCTTGAATTTTACCTTGGGGTGCCATGGGCATCCCCAAGCTTAGGACCTTGCTACTCTTTGTTCCATAGTCCATCAAAGCAATACTCAAAACTTGAAAACTTGACAACACAAAACTTAGACAAAAATCTCGTGAGCTCCGTTAGTATAAGAAAGCAAACCACTACTCAAAGGTACTGCAATGAATTCATTATTTGTTTATATTGGTGTTAAACCTACTGTATTACAACTTCTCTATGGTTCATACTTCCCAATACTACTCATAGATGCATTGAAATAAGCAAACAACACACGAAAAACAGAATCTGTCTAAAACAGAACAATCTGTAGTAATCTGCAGGTTTCGCATACTTCTGTAACTCCAAAAAATTCAAACTAAATTGGTAAACGTTAGGAATTTGTCTATTAATCATCTTCAAAAAGAATCAACTAAATAGCACACTCCAGTAAAATCTGATGACCATTCTAGTGAGCGCTAACGATTCTGTTTTTCACAGCAAGATCACATAAACTTCACACAAGTCTTCCTAGAAGTTCTACTTGGCACAAACACTAAACAAAACACAAAACCACATCTAAACAGAAGCTATATGCAATATTTATTCCTAAAAAGAAGCAAAAAAAATTGGCTTGCCTCCCAACAAGCGCTATTGTTTTACGCCCCTAGCTAGGCACGATACATGGATAGATCTAGGTATTGCCATCTTTGGAAGGCAGTCCATAAGTGGCTCTCATAATAGATTCATATGGTAATTTGATTTTATTTCTAGGAAAGTGTTCCATGCCTTTCCTTAACGGAAATTGGAATCTAATATTTTCTTCCTTCATATCAATAATTGCACCAGTCGTTCTAAGGAAAGGTCTACCAAGAATAATAGGACATGAAGGATTGCAATCTATATCAAGAACAATGAAATCTACGGGCACATAACTCCTATTGGCAAATATAAGAACATCATTAATCATTCCCATAGGTTTCTTAATAGTGGAATCCGCAATATGCAAATTTAAAGAACAATCATCAAGCTCATGGAAACCTAGCAAATCACACAAAGTTTTTGGGATAGTGGAGACACTTGCACCCAAATCACACAAAGCATAGAATTCATGATCTTTAATTTTTATTTTTATAGTAGGTTCCCACTCATCATAGAGCTTTCTAGGGATAGAAACTTCTAACTCAAGTTTTTCTTCATAAGATTGCATCAAAGCATCAACTATGTGTTTGGTAAAAGCTTTATTTTGACTATAAGCATGCGGAGAATTTAGTACGAATTGCAATAAGGAAATACAATCAATCAAAGAGCAATTGTCATAACTGAATCCCTTGAAATCCAAAGTAGTGGGTTCATCACTATGTAAAGTTTTAATTTCTTCACTCCCACTTTTAACAATTTTAGCATCAATATCTAAAAACTCAGAATCATTGGGACACCTTAAAGTAGAATCATCTCCAATCCTATATTCATCAAGATTTATACTAGAAAACAAGGATCTAATAGGAGACACATCAATAACTTTCAGATCTTTATCTTTATTTTCATGATAACTAGAAGAACACTCTTTTATATAATTCTCTCTTTTAGCACGCATCCTAGCGGTTCTTTCTTTGCATTGATCAATGGAAATTCTCATTGCTTTGAGAGACTCATTGATATCATGCTTAGGTGGGATAGATCTAAGTATCAAAGAATCAACATCAAGAGTAATTCTATCCACACTTCTATCCAAATCATCAATCTTAAGCATTTTTTCTTCAAGCTTAGCATTGAAATTCTTTTGCAAAATCATAAACTCCTTAGCACTAGTTTCAAATTCGGAAGGCATCTTTCCATAAGAGTTGTTGTAGGAATTACCATAATTATTAGAGGAATTACTAGGAAAAGGCCTAGGATTAAAGTTCCCTCTATAAGCATTGTTACCAAAATTATTCCTACTAACAAAATTCACATCCAAAGATTCATTGTTATTTTCAACCAACGTGGACAAAGGCATATCATTAGGATCAGAAGAAGCACTCTTAGCAGCAAATAATTTCATAAGTTCATCCATCTTTCCACTCAAAACACTGATTTCTTCAATAGCATGCACTTTTTTACTAGTAGATCTTTTGGTGTGCCATTGAGAATAATTAACCATAATATTATCTAGGAGTTTGGTAGCTTCTCCTAAGGTAGTTTCCATGAAAGTGCCTCCTGCAGCCGAATCTAAAAGATTTCTAGAAGCAAAATTCAAGCCAGCATAAAAGTTTTGAATAATCATCCATAGATTCAAACCATGTGTAGGGCAATTACGTATCATTAATTTCATCATCTCTCAAGCTTGTGCAACATGCTCATGATCCAGCTGCTTAAAATTAATAATATCGTTTCTAAGAGAGATGATCTTAGCAGGAGGGAAATACTTAGAGATAAAAGCATCTTTGCACTTATTCCACGAATCAATACTATTAATAGGCAAAGAGGAAAACCAAGTTTTAGCACGATCTCTAAGTGAAAACGAAAATAACTTCAATTTAACAATATCGTTATCCGTATCCCATTTCTTTTGCATATCACACAAATCAACAAAGTTGTTTAGATGGGTAGCGGCATCTTCACTAGGAAGGCCGAATAATTGATCTTTCATGACAAGATTCAACAAAGCAGCATTGATCTCACAAGATTCAGCATCGGTAATAGGAGCAATCGGAGTGCTAATAAAATCATTATTGCTGGTATTGGAGAAGTCACACAATTTGTTATTGTTCTGAGCCATAGTGACAAGCAAGCAATCCAACACACACAAGCAAACAAGAGGCAAGCGAACGATAAACACACGGTAGAAGAAGGGCAAATAAAACGACAAGGGTGAAGTGGGGGAGAGGAAAACGAGAGGCAAAAAATATAATGCGAAGGATAAGGGTTTGTGATAGGTACTTGGTATATGACTTTTGCGTAAGCCTCCCCGGCAACGGCGCCAGAAATTCTTCTTGCTACTTCTCGAGCTTGCGTTGTATTCCCTCGAAGAGGAAAGGGTGATGCAGCACAGTAGCGTAAGTATTTCCCTTAGTTTTTGAGAACCAAGGTATCAATCCAGTAGGAGACCACGCGCGAGTCCCTCGCACCTGCACAAACAAATAAGAACTTTGCAGCCAACGCGATAAGGGGTTGTCAATCCCTTTACGGTCACTTATAAAAGTGACATCTGATAGAGATGATAGTTTGATATTTTTGGTATTTTTTATTATAAGAACATAAAGTAAAAGTGGAAAAGTAAAGTAGATTGTAGATTGATATGTTGAGAATAGACCCGGGGGCCATAGTGTTCTCTAGTGGCTTCTCTCATGATAGCGATATTCTACGGCAGGTAAACAAATTACTGTCAAGCAATTGATAGAAAAGCGAATAATTATGAGACTATCTAGGCATGATCATTGTATATAGGCATCACATCCGAGACAAGTAGACTGAAATGATTCTGCATCTACTACTATTACTCCACATATCGACCGCTATCCAGCATGCATCTAGTGTATTGAGTTCATAAGAACAGAGTAACGCCTTAAGCAAGATGACATGATGTAGAGGGATAAACTCAAACTTAGTGATATAAACCCCATATTTTTATCCTCGATGGCAACAATACAATATGTGCCTTGCTACCCCTACTGTCACTGGGAAAGGACACCGCAAGATTGAACCCAAAGCCAAGCACTTCCCCCATTGCAAGAACTATAGATCTAGTAGGCCAAACCAAACCAATAATTCAAAGAGACTTGTAAGGATATTATAATCATACATAAAGAGTTCAAAGAAGAACCAAATATTTCTCATAGATAATCTTGATCATAAACCCACAATTCATCGGATCTCGACAAACACACCGCAAAAAGAGATTGCATCGAATCGATCTCCTCGAAGACCGAGGAGAACTTTGTATTGAGATCCAAAGAGAGAGAAGAAGCCATCTAGATACTAGCTATGGACCCGAAGGTCTGTGGTAAACTACTCACAACTCATGGTGAGGCGATGATGGTGATGTAGAAGCACTCCGTGGTAGATCCCCCCCTCCGGTGGAGCTCCGGAACAGGCCCCAAGATGGGATCTCACGGGAACAGAAGGTTACGACAATGGAACTAGGGTTTTCTCTGTTCTTCTGAAGGTTTCAGGGTACGTAGATATATATAGGAGGAAGGAGGGCACCGGGGGCCAAACATGGGGCCCACGAGGCAGGGGGGCACGCCCTATAGGGGGCGCACCCCCACCCTCGTGGGCACCATGTATGCCCTACTCCGTGGTTCTCAAGTCTCCCATGCGTGATTTTCTCCAAAAATATCTCTCCTGAAGGTTTCATTCCATTTGGACCCCGTTTGATATCCCTTTTCTGTAAAACCATGAAACAGGCAAAAACAACAATCTGGACTGGGTCTTTGGGTTAGTAGGTTAGTCCCAAAAATAATATAAAAGTGTATGACAAAGCCCATTAAACATCCAAAACATCATATATAATAGCATGGAACAATAAAAAATTATAGATACGTTGGAGACATATCAGGGGGCCTAAGTTGCGTATCTGAGGATCGGTGGTAGCAGGGAGAGACAAGGACATGATGTTTACCTAGGTCCAGGCCCTCTCAATGGAGGTAATACCCTACTTCCTGCTAGATTGATCTTGAAGTATATGGAGATTACAAGAGTTAATCTACCTCGATATTGTAAGGGCTAAACCCTAGATGTCTAGCATGTGATTGTTCTGTTAGCCTCTATGGACTAAACCCTCCGGTTTATATACACACCTGAGGGGGCCTAAGGTTGTACAGAGATGACTTGAGGAGGAAGGAATCATTACATCAGGACATCATTTTTGCTTTTATACGTACATAGGAGCCCTACCCGGACACGGGGGATGATCTTCTGCTTTATCTTCACAGCCCATTATTCCGGCCCACCTTCAGTAATCCCGACACCCGAGGACCCCAAATCCAAGACTCCCTTAGTAGCCCCCGAACTTGCCTTGAATGACGATGTAGTATCCGGCTTCATGTCTTCGGCCGTACACGGCAGGTTCTTCGATATACTTCGGAACGATAAAAGTTCAGTTCTGACTTTCATACCCCGCCTTAATGATTCCTTCCCACCGTCGCCTCGACTTCCACGTGTTAGGGGAATGTGAATAGTCCACGTACTTTTTACAAATAAACCCTTGGCCGCGCAAAGATGGCGTCTATTAAAGAGATTGGATCTCAAACGACCTTCCACACCACACAGAAACCCTCAGAGCAAACCACGAAAAATCCTCCAAACATGGCAAGCGCTCCGAGCTCCTCCTCGCGCTCCCATGGCCCTCAAACAGGCGACTGGGAAGTTGCTCGGTATCCCATTCCTAGTTGAATAGACTTCAAACGGAGGGATACCTTCCACCCGCGGATCTAGTCTCCGTTCAGGCTGGATTAGCTTCAATCGATGGCGAGGCCCTGGCAGAAAAATTTCCCAACCCCGGCAAAGAGGAGCGGGTGTGCTTCGTATCTTTCCTTCTGAGAGGTGTAGGATTTCCAGTTCATCCCTTCCTCAGAGGTCTTTTGGAATTTTATGCGCTCCTACTGCACAACCTTACGCCAGGTTTTATTTTTAGGCTGCGAAGCTCATTTTGAACTATGGAAAAAGTTCTTTTGCCTCGTCCCCCGCTCCCAAAAGGGATCCATATTCGAGGTGGGTGGCGCCGAAGTATGGCGCATAGTGGGAATAGGCTACCTGTCCGGCACTCCTAAAAAAGGGAATCGAGGAGTGGCCCTCGGAGTGGTTTTATATCAAAGACGTGGCCCTTCTAGACCTAGTTCGGAACGGTCTTCCTGAATTCTCCAGCGGCCCCTTGAAGAAACGCCTCAAGTGGCGTCCCCGCAGCCCTAAGCAAGGGGATAGCGAGGAAGTTATGAGGCTAGTCAGTAAGATCAGGGTACTTGCCCACTCCAAGCTCTCGATAGTCGAAGTTATGGCTATTGCAATGAAGCGATGTGTTCAGCCACTTCAATCCAGGGGGTTCCCCATGTGGCATTATAACGGGCTGGATGACGCATCTCGCTATAAGCGTGAAGGTCCGGATACCCCAAACGCCTTAGCCGCCATCTTAGTAGATCTCTACAATGGGGAGAAAGAAGACTTCATCCGTTTACAATGTCAGGAAGGTTTATCCATGTATAACCCCATCGACCGGGTAAGTTTTTTTATTACTATTATTATTCACCTCTTTTCAGTGACATGTGCTGATCGAACTATATTCGGCTGTTTCAAAACAGACATGGGGGAAGGTGATCGAGGGGGTTCATTGCCCTGCCCCGCAACCAGAGGACTGTATTCGCGACAAAGATACCGGATTCTAAGAAGATCGACATATATTCATAGAACTCGTCGACGGGGTCTTCTATCAGGCGAGTGTTGGTGTCAAAACCAGCAGATCTCGGGTAGGGGTGCCCAAGCTGTGCGTCTAAGGGATTGATAGTAACAGGAGACTGGGGACACGATGTTTACCCAGGTTTAGGCCCTCTCGATCGAGGTAATACCCTACTTCCTACTTGATTGATCTTGATGAATATAGGGTTACAAGATTTGATCTACCTCGAGATCATAATGGCTAAAACCCTAGGAGTCTAGCCTATGCAATTGTGATTCTGCTACCCTCTACAGACGAGACCCTCCGGTTTATATATCCACCGGAAGAGGTCCAGGGTTACAAATATTTCTTGGGAAGAAAGGAATCATTACACCTGAACATCTACCCTGCCTTTCTGCATACACATGAGTCCTAACCGGACACTGGGGATGTCAGTCTATCTTGATCTTCATAGCCCATCTGTCTGGCCCAGCTTCGGTAGACTGGACACTCGTGGACCCCTAAATATAGGACTCCCTCAGTACCCCCCGAACTTGCCTTCAATGACGAGGATGTATCCGGCTTCACGTCTTCGGTCTTGCAAGGCAGGTTTTTCTTTGGAATAGATGATAGTTCGGCTCCATATTTAATATTATATCCTATCGATTCCTCGCTGTCGTTGCTTCGGCTTCGACGTGTCAAACAAATGCGAACCGTATAGGTATTTTTACAAATAACCCCTTGTCCATGCCAGGAAGGCGTCTATTTAAGGAGACTAAATCTCAGATGCCATTCCACACCACACGGAAAATCCTTAGAGCTTGCCACGAAAAATTTCCAAACATGGTCGGCGTTCCCAGTTCTTCCTCACGCCCTCATGGCCCTCAAGCAGGCAATTGGGAAAGTTGCTCAATATCCCATGCGCATCTGAGTAAACTTTATATGCAAGGGTATCTCCCTCCCGGGCTGGATTAACTTCTATTGACGGCGAAGCCTTGGCGGAAAATTTCCCCAATCCTACCAAAGAGGAGCAGGTGTGCTTTGTCTCCTTCCTTTTGAGAGGCGTAGGATTTCCTATCCATCCTTTCCTCAGGGGGTTTCTAGAGTTCTATGGTCTCCAGCTGCACGATCTTATGCCAGGCTCTATCTTGCACATCGCGGGCTTCGTCGCTCTTTGTGAGCTATTTCTGAGCTGTGAGGCTCATTTCGAGCTATGGCAAAAATTCTTCTACCTCGTCCCCCACTCCCAAAAGGGATATATTTCGAGGTGCACGGCGCCAAAGTGTGGCGCATAGCAGGGACATGATACCTGTCCGGCACTCCGAAGAAGGCATCCAAAGAGTGGCCCTCGGAATGGTTTTATATTGAAGACGTTGTTCTTCCGGACCCATTCCGGCGGGGCCTTCCCAAATTCTCCAGTGCTCCTTTAAAGAAGCATTTCAACTGGTGTCCCAAAGCCTCAAGGAGGAAGACAGTGCGGAGATTAAAAGGCTAGTAAGCAAGATCAGAATATTCGCCCACTCCGAGCTGACAATAATTGAAGTGATGGCGATTTCAATGACGCGATGCGTGCAGCCGCTTCAAGCCAGAGGGTTTCCTATGTGGCATTATAATGGGCAGGACGATGCCTCGCGCTGTCTACGCAAGGGTCCGGACAACCCTACCGCTCTGGCCGCCATCCTAGCTGACCTCTACAAAGGGGAGAAGGAGGACTTTCTTTGCTTGAAGTGTTGGGAAGGTTTCTCTATGTACAACCCCATCGACTGGGTGAGTCTTTGTCTAATCGCTAGTTTTGCTCAATTTATCTTTTGGGACACACTAACCGAACTGAATTCTGTTATCTCCAACAGGAGTGGAGGAAGTTGGTCGATAGGATTCATAGCCCCATTCCACAGCCAGAGGACCATATTCGAGACATGGATCCTGGATTTGAAGAAGATCCAGACATAGGCATAGAGCTTAAGGATGGAGTTTTCTATTAGGCCAGCCATGATGGTACTGAAGTGGCTATCGTAGCAGATTACCCTGGCCTTCTTCTTTCCTCCCGCGTAAGTACCCGGGAGACACCTCTTCAAAGAGAACCTTCCCATTGTGCCTCACCCACCACACTATCTCATGCTCAAAAGGGGCGGCGCTCGTCCCGCCGTAATGCATCAAGGGCGTCCTCTAGGAAGGCGATGCCCGCGCATGGCGACTCTTTGAAACGAAAGGAAACCAGAGACACGCCGAACCTCCTCCTTTATCGAAGAGGTATAATTTTTTAACATATGCTTGCGGCAAGGCTGGATTGTAATATTTTCTGCTTTGTCTTATATTAGGAGGAGCATACGCCGAACTGTGTCCGGGGATCCTGCTGGCCATGCCCCAACCAATCCGGCACCGGGCCCATCCACAAGGACCAGGGTCAATACGGGCGTAACGCCAGATTGTCCTCTCCAAGAGGATTCAAATGAGGTATCCGTTACCAATTCCAAAGTGGAAAGCGCGATGAATCATCGGCGATGAAAAGCAGCAATGTGTGATCCAACTTTTACTGAAGAGGCGTTCAACGCCCTCAGTTCTGCGGATGCATATATCCAAGCTGCTCAAGACGGACTTGCGGAAGCCACTCACTAGATTTCCAAGGATATGCGGGGTAAGAAAGTTTAGAGTAGATTCAATAATCATATGCCAGTAGCCCTCGAGACTTGAAGCAGTTGGCCCAACTGATTTAAGGATCGCTATATCCTCAGGTACTCAAGGAAAATAATAACGTATTATCCAAGGAGCTTGAAGAATGCCGGACCAAGTTAACTAGTGTCACCACCGAATTGGAAGATTCGAAGAGGTCCAAGAAGGGCTCTGATGGTTAGAACAATAGTGTCCGAAAAGTATGATCCTGCGCCAATCAATGATTTTTAAATATACATTGTTTGAATTGCAGCAGCAGGGTCGACAGACCAACTGGGGGAGAAGCTACAGCTGCTCTGGCCGATAAAAAACACACCGAAGGGCAAGTAGCTACTGGTCAACGTGTATTAACACGAACCATAGAGGAGAAGAACAAACTATAGGATATGAATGTCAAGCAAGCCGAAGAGCTAAAGGACATGCGAGCCCAACTCACGGAGGCCTTTAAAGAGAATAGGAAGCTAAAAGGCGGCATATTCAGTATGACCTTGAACCTAGCTTTCATTATAGTCCCTTCATTCAAAGTTTTTTACAAAACTATTCCTGTAGGTTTTTATCTAGGTGGCCCGAGGGAGAGGTGTCCAGATTTCAAGGCGACCTGCTGCAAGAGCTCTCCAAGGTACAGGAGCGAGCTCGGAAAGCCATGAAGAATATGGCGAAGCCTTATGGCCAGTCGATTCACCTCCAGAAATTATGGAGGAACTGGTGAATTTGTTCAAAGGGGCTTGACGCTGCTTTGAACTGTGGAAGGCATCAGCATGTCGAGAAGGTGCTCGAGAAGCCTGGGCTATGGTGAAGACACGCTACACACAACTTGATCCGAATCATTTGGCCTGGGTTGGACCTCGAGGACCGGACGGACTAGAAATTCCCGTGAGCTTAGTATATGACCAAGTAAAGACAGCCGCCAAGTTTTCACAACAAGACTGTAAATTAGACAGTCTTATAGATGGTATAGATGAAGAGTAGGTGTTTGATTCCATGTAACAATGTACTTTATCATAAAACTTATCTCCGACCGAATTTATTTAAAAGATTGTCATCGCAGACCTTCCGCTTTGACCTCCGAAGCCCAAGGGCTGGAGTGTTTCCGAATACTATACCTATGGTAAACACGTGGTATGTTCAGAAACCAGGCAATCCGGTCATCTTTGCTTAAAAAACAAACTGTGTTCGGGGAGTTATGTTATATTACTATTTAACGTAAGAAACATATTCCAGAGAGAATAGTTCCTTTAAGGGTTCCTTTCCCTGGGTCATCATGCATATGTACGCGTGCCTAGGCTTTGATCCTTAAAAATAGGATTATAGGGAGCCTATCCTATGAGATTGAAAGATTATGTGCCAAAAAGCGATTCGTCGTTTGTCCGCCGACCAATGATTCCCTTAAGAACGCTAGCTTTCGGCTTCACCCGTCTGAGGTACAGGTCCGGATTAACCGGTTGTAACAATCGCAGAGGTGCTCCCTTTACACCCTAGACGAACAATCGGGAATGTAGGGTATAAACACAGGAGCCAGGCAACCCAGCTTGGCAAAAACTTAAGTCATAGAGGTGCATATAATGGCGAAGAGACTGTATGAAACAGACGACACGAGTATTGTAGGCAATATTCTTTTAATAATGAGCTTCGTTATAGAAGCCCCTAGGTATTTTGAGGTATATACATTTGAGGATGCTTTACCCGTTAATAGTCCGGTTAAGCTGAACACTATTCGGTAAGGAAAAATAAGAAATGAAGAGGAGAACTAAAATAAAACAAGGGATAAGACCTAAACTGAAAAAGATAATAAAAGGTGCTACCCAACTATCCGTAGAATCGTCGAAGCCTGGCAGCGTTCCATGGATTCGGCTCAAGGCGATTGTATGATGTGTGTGTCCCAGATCTTAGTGTTCTCAAGAGTGTTGTATTAGGTGATAGACAATATAACTTGGGAGCCATTGTTGCACGTAGGCTACATCATAATGGTTTGTACAGAGATTTATTTGGTGGTACGAAGGCGATAGGCTCCTTCGGTGAGTACTTCGTCAATAATGAAGGGGCCCTCCCATCTTGGTTTGAGCTTGTCCTTTTTCTTCTCCGGGAGGCGCAAAACGAGTTCGCCAACATTGTATGTTTTGGCCCGCACTTCTCTGCTCTGGTATCGCCTGGCATGTTGTTGATAGAATGCGGAACGGGCCTGCGTGATATCGCGCTCCTCTTCGAGACCATCTAGGTCGTCCTACTGATCGAGCTCGGCCTCTCGCTCTTCATACATGCGCACTCGAGGTGAGTCATGAATAATATCGCAGGGCAAAACAGCCTCTGCGCCGTACACCATGAAAAAAGGCGTGTATCCGGTTGTCCGTTTAGGTGTGGTCCGCAGCCCCCAGAGTACGGAGTCGAGCTCCTCGACCCAGTGTTTATCTGACTCCCGCAGTGAGCGCACTAGTCAGGGTTTAATGCCACTCATTATCAAGCCATTGGCCCTTTCAACTTGACCATTTGTTTGAGGATGGTACACAGAGGCGTAATCAAGTTTAATGCCTAACTTGGTGCACCAATTTTTCACCTCATCAGCTATGAAGTTGGAGCCGTTATTTGTGATAATACTGTGCGGGACACCATAACGGTGTACTACACTGAATATCAAATCTATCACTGGTCGTGCCTCAACTGTTCTGACTAGCTTGGCATCTATCCATTTAGTGAATTTATCAACAATGACCAGTAAATATTTATTTTTGTGGCTTCCCCCTTTAAGAGGTTCGACCATATCCAGCCCCCAGACCGCAAAGGGCCAAGTTATGGGGATGGTTCTCAGAGGGGTGGGAGGCATATGACTTTGATTTGCCAAAAGCTGGCATCCAACACAATGTTGGACTAGGGTTTGAGCATCTGCTTGGGCAGTTGGCTAGAAGAAACTAGTTCGGAAAGCCTTGCTTATGAGAGCCCGAGCTACGGCGTGATGGCCGCCCAAGTCAGCGTGTATTTCGGCTAGAAGTTGCCGTCCCTCCTTTTCGGAGAAGCATCTTTGGAGAACACCAGTAGTGCTTTTCTTGTATAATTCACCTTTGTGAACTTTATAGGCTTTAGAACGCCGAATTATGCGACAGGCCTCATTTTGGTAGTCGGGGAGCTCCTGCCTATTAAGGTAGGACAGGAAAGGTTCGGTCCAGGGGGCTATGACAGCCATGATCTCATGAGCCGAGGATGTGAATTCCATGTCTGAGTCCCTGATGACATATGTATTGAGTTCGCCTGGTGGGAGCGTGTTTGGGTCCGAATTAGCGTCTCTGCTCTCGTCCTGCCATGTCACTGATGGCTTGAACAACCTTTCTACAAAGGTGTTAGGCGGGACTGGGTCGCGTTTAGCGCCCATACGAGCGAGTATATCCGTTGCGTGGTTACTATCCCGAGCTACATGGTGAAATTCCAGCCCCTCGAATCGAGCCGACTTTTTTAATATGGCATTCTGCCATCTTTGAATCCTTCGCATGAAATTCTCCGTTTACTTGAGATATTGCGAGGTTTGAGTCTTTGCGTACCTCAAGGCGTTGTATGCCCATGGATACGGCCATGCGGATACCATGCATTAGTGCCTCATATTAGGCCGCATTGTTTGAGTTCGTATACATGATTTGCAGTACGAAAGGGACCGTATCCCCTGTTGGAGATATCAGGATGACGCCGACCCCCAATTCGGCTAGCATTTTGGAGCCGTCGAAATACATGGTCCAGTGGGAGTATGCTCTGTACTCTTTAGGGAGGTTGGCTTCAGTCCATTCTGTGACAAAGTCGGCCAACACCTGGGACTTAATAGTCCGACGTGGTTTGTATGATATTTCGAGTGGCAAGAGCTCGATGGCCCATTTGGCTATGCGTCCCGTGGTGTCTTTATTGTTTATGATATCATTGAGTGGTACTTCGGATGCCACTGTGATCGAACACTCTTGAAAGTAGTGTCGGAGCTTCTGAGATGCCATGAACACAGCATAGGAAATTTTCTGATGATGGGGGTATCGTGATTTACATGGTGTGAGGATCTCTGATACATAGTATACACGTTTTTGAATGGTGAATTTATGTCCCTCTTCCTCTCGTTCGACGACGAGTACCGCACTCACCACCTCGTGAGTGGCTGAGATATAAAGCAGCATTGGCTCGCCAAGACATGGAGCGGCTAGGATTGGGTTGCCCGCTAATAGGGTTTTTATTTCCTCCAATCCGGCTGTGGCCGCATCCGTCCATTCGAAGTTGTCTGTGCGCCTCAGCAGCCTATAAATTGGTAATGTTTTTTCTCCCAATATGGAGATAAAGCGGCTCAAGGCCGCTACGCAACCAGCTAGCTTTTGCACTTGTCTTAGATCGATTGGCATAGTTAGCTGTGACAAGGCCCGGATTTTAGTTGGGTTCGCTTCAATTCCTCTATGGGATACGATGAACCCTAATAGCTTTCCGGTTGGAACGCGGAAGACACATTTTTCTAGATTGAGTCGTATGTCATATGTTCGGAGGTCATTGAACGTGAGGCGGAGGTCATCCACCAATGTTTCAATGTGTTTAGTCTTAATGACTACATCGTCGATGTATGCCTCCACTGTCTTGCCAATTTGTTTCTCTAAGCATGTTTGAATCATGCGTTGATACGTGGCGCCAATGTTTTTGAGCCCAAATGGCATAGTGTTGAAACAAAAGGGGTCAGATGGAGTGATAAACGCTGTCACAGCCTGGTCGGATTCCTTCATTTTTATTTGATGGTATCCCAAGTAAGCATCGAGGAAACACAATGAGCCATTTCCTGCGGTTGCATCGATAATTTGATCGATGCGGGGCAGTGGGAAAGGATCCTTAGGGCAAGCCTTGTTTATGCATGTAAATTCGACACAAAGGCACCAGGATATGTCCTTCTTTGGCACCATGACTAAGTTGGCTAGCCAGTATGGATGTTTAATTTCCCTTATGAATTCGGCTTCCAGTAACTTGGCCAGCTCTTCCCCCATCGCTTGTCTTTTGGGTTCAGAAAATCATCGTAGTGACTGCTTGACTGGCTTGAACCCTTTGATGATGTTAAGGCTGTGTTCGGCCAGTCGGCATGGGATTCCCGACATGTCTGAAGGATGGCAGACGAATATGTCCCAGTTTTCATGGAGGAAGGCATGCAAGGCGCTGTCTATTGTTGGGTCCAGCTGTGCCCCAATGGATGTCGTCTTGTTGGGGTCCATTGGATGCACTTGAAGTTTTATAATTTCATCTGCTGGCTTGAGGGATGTAGATTTCGATCTTTTGTCAAGGACTACGTCATCCTTGAGCACTGTAGATCGTAAGGTGGTTAACTCTTCTACTGCGAGGGCTTCGGATAGTGCCTCTAGGGCTAAGGATGCGGTTTTGTTCTCGGCACGGAGTGCTCTGTTGGGATCACTTACTACTGTGATTATTCCATTGGGCCCTGGCATTTTGAGCTTCATGTACCCGTAATGGGGTATGGCTTAGCATGCGAAAGCATCCCACCCTAGAAGGGCGTGGTATCCGCTGTTGAAGGGGACAATGTAGAAGAGCAGTTCCTTCGACCTATAGTTCTCGGATATCGTGATTTGCACGGTGTAAGAACCTCTGATACGTAGTTGACTGGTTTTTGGACGCGGAATTTATGTCCCTCTTCCTCTCGTTCAACAACGAGCACAGCGCTCACAACCTGGTGAGTTGCTGAGATATAAAGCAACATTGGCTCGCCAATACTTGGGGTAGCTATGATTGGATTGCCCTCTAATAGAGTCTTATTTCTTCCAGTCCGGCTGTGGCCTCATCCGTCCATTCAAAGTTGTTCGTACACCTTAGCAGTCGATACAGTAGTATTGCTTTTTCTCCCAATCTGGAGATGAAGCGACTTAAGGCTGCTACGCACCATGCTAGCTTTTGGACTTGTTTTAGGTTAATTGGTGTAGCCAGTTGTGACAAAGCTTGGATTTTAGCTGGGTTTGCTTCAATTCCTCTATGGGAGACAATAAACCCTAATAGCTTTCTGGCCGTAACACCGAAGACGCATTTTTCCGGATTGAGCCGTATGTCATATGTTCAGAGGTTGTCAAACTTGAGGCATAGATCGTCCACCAGTGATTTGATGTGTTTAATCTTGATGACTACATCGTCCACGTATGCCTCCACTGTCTTGCCAATTTTTTTCTCTAAGCATGATTGAATCATGCGTTGATATGTGGCACCAGCGTTTTTTGAGCCCAAAAGGCATAGTGTTGAAGGAGAAAGGCACATACGGAGTGATAAACACCGTTGCGTCCTGGTCTGATTCCTTCATTTTTGTTTGTTATCCGGAGTAAGCGTCGAGGAAGCATAATGAGTCATGTCCTATTGTCGCGTTGATTATCTGATCGATGCGGGGCAATGGAAAATGATCCTTAGGGCATGCCTTGTTTAAGTCTTTAAAATCAACGCAAAGGCACCATGATTTATCCTTCTTCGGTACCATGACCAAATTGGCTAGCCAATCCGGGTGTTTGATTTCTCTGATGAACGCGGCTTGAAGTAATTTGGCCAGCTCCTCCGCCATAGCTTGTCTTTTGGGTTCAGAAAATCGCCGCAGTGATTGCTTGACCGGTTTGAACCCTTAGATGATGTCGAGGCTGTGTTCGGCTAGCCGGCGTGGGATCCCAGGCATGTCTGAAGGATGCTAGGTGAATATATCCAAGTTTTCACGCAGGAATGCGCGCAAAGCATTATCCTCCATCGCGTCCAACTGTGCTCCAATGGATGCACCTGAAATTTAACAATTTCATCAGCTGGCTTGAAGGAGGTAGACCTGGACCTTTTATCGAGGACCACATCATCCTTGTCCACTCTTGATCATAAGGAGGTTAATTCTTCGGCCGCAAAGGCTTTGGATAGTGCCTCAAGGGCCAAGGATGCGATTCTATTTTTGGCACGGAGTGCTCTGTCCGGATCACTTATGACTGTGATTATTCCATTGGGCCCTGGAATTTTAAGCTTCATGTACCCGTAATGGGGTATGGCTTGAAAGTGTGAGAAAGTGTCTTGCCCTAGAAGGGTGTGGTATCCGCTGTTGAAGGGGATGATACGTCTCAGTCGTATCTATAATTTTTTATTGTTCCATGCCAATATTCTACAACTTTCATATACTTTTGGTAACTTTTTATACTATTTTTTGGGACTACCATATTGATCCAGTGCCCAGTGCCAGTTCCTGTTTGTTGCATGTTTTTTTCGCAGAATATCCATATCAAACGGAGTCCAAACGGAATAAAACAGACATAGATTTTTTTTTGGAATATATGTGAATTTTGGGAAGCGGAACCAACATGAGACGATGCCCGGGTGGGCCACGAGGCAGGGGAGAGCCCTGGGCCCTCGTGGCCACACCGTATGGCAGTTGATGCCCTTCTTTCGCCGCAAGAAAGCTAATATCCGGATACAATTTGTGTCAAAAAATCAGCCCAATCGGAGTTACGGATCTCCGGGAATTTAAGAAACGGTGAAGGGCCAGAATCTGGGAACGCATAAACAGAGAGAGACAGAGAGACAGATCCAATCTCGGAGGGGCTCTCGCCCCTCTGCCGCCATGGAGGCCATGGACCAGAGGGGAAACCCTTCTCCCATCTAGGGAGAAGGTCAAGGAAGAAGAAGAAGGAGGGGGCTCTCTCCCCCTCGCTTCCGGTGGCACCGGAGTGCCTCCGGGGCCATCATCGTGTGACGGCGATCTACACCAACACCTCTGTCATCTTCACCAACATCTCCATCATCTTCCCCCATCTATCTACAGCGGTCCACTCTCCCGCAACCCGCTGTACCCTCTACTTGAACATGGTGCTTGATGCTTCATATTATTATCCAATGATGTGTTGCCATCCTAAGATGTCTGAGTAGATTAACGCAGTCAATTGCTTAGGGGCAATTTCGCAACTCCTACCACCACTTTTCCACACTCGCTATATTAACTTTATTATCTTAACAACCCCTAGTCTTTATTTATGTGTTCTTTATATTCTTGCAAACCTATCCCACAAAAACTATAAAGTACTTCTAGTTTCATACTTGTTCTAGGTAAAGTAAACATCAAGCGTGCGTAGAGTTGTATCGGTGGTCGATAGAACTTGAGGGAATATTTATTCTGCCTTTAGCTCCTCGTTGAGTTCGACACTCTTACTTATCGAAAGAGGCTACAACTGATCCCCTGCACTTGTGGGTTAACAAGACCTTTTTCTGGCACTGTTGCCGGGAAGCAATAGCGTGGGGTGAATATTCTCGTGTGTGCTTGTTTGCTTTATCACTAAGTAGATTTTATTTGCTGTTCTAAGTTGTTCTTTATCTTCAGTTATGGATATGGAACATGAAATACCAAAAAACTTAGGTTTACTTGCTACTCATGGAGATGGGGAACCTCCTAAAACCCTCGATGCTCATTATGTGAAAGATATTATGTACTACTTTGATAATCCTGAGAAAACCCCATTCAACTATGTAATGGGAGTAACGTTGGATCAACGTGAATACTTTAGGGATTATCGCTTGACACAAAAAGGGAAACTGTTATGGGATCAAATTCATTTGTTGCATTGGTATGCTCGGCAACTATGATTGATATATGATTATACTTGTTGCTCTAGGATGAAGGCTCCACACCTTCCCTTTTCATGCAAATTTAATGATAATGAAACCTTAGCTTCTTATGCTAATGGTATATATGATTATTATGATGTGGAACAAATAGAAGAATTCGTTGCTTTTAAGGGTGCTTATGAAATTGAATCTCTGTTTAAAAGGAATGCTGCTTTTGATGATGATGTTTCTAGGCCTGAAAATCTTGCTATATTGAAATATTGCTATTTGAATTATGAATATAACTCCAATATTGATGCGTTTATTGAGAAGGTCTCCGCTGTCCAAGAAGAGACTAATATTTTGCATGAGTCTATGGAAGAAGAAATCAATGACATTGTGAGCTCATTGGATGAAAAAGATGAGGAGGAGAGCGAAGAACAAAAGGAGGAAGAGCGGATTAGCTACCCGTGCCCACCTTCTAATGAGAGTAACTCTTCAACTCATACATTGTTTAATTTCCCTTCGTGCTTACCGAAGGATGATTGCTATGATCCCGTTGATTCTTTTGAAATATCCCTTTTTGATGATGCTTGCTATGCTTGTGGCCAAGATGCCAATGAGAATTATGCCTATGGAGATGAACTTGCTATAGTTCCTGATGTTAAACATGAGATAGTTGCTATTGCACCCACACATGATAGTCCTATTATCTTTTTGAATTCTCGAAACTACACTATATTGGAGAAGTTTGCACTTATTAAGGATTATATTGATGGGTTGTCTTTTACCGTTGCACATGATGTTTTGGATGAATATAATATGCATGTGCTTGCTGCTCCTACTTGCAATTATTATGAGAGAGGAACTACATCTCCGCCTCTCTATGTTTCCAATACGATAAAATTGCAAGAAACTGTTTATTCTATGCACTGGCCTTTATTATGTGTGCATGAATTGTTCTTTTATGACATGCCGATGCATAGGAAGAGAGTTAGACTTCATTGTTGCATGATATATCACTTTGTGCTCACTACTAAATGCCAAATCATTGCTAATTAAAATTGGCTTTGGTATACCTTGGGATCCGGGTGGATCCATCACTTGAGCACTATATGCCTAGCTTAATGGCTTTAAAGAAAGCGCTGCCAGGGAGACAACCCAGAAGTTTTAGAGAGTCATTTATTTTTGTTGTGTGCTTTTATAAAGTTTAAAAACAAAAAAAACAAAGAGGGGAACCTAAAACTTTTTCAAAAAGAAAAGTGAAAGTGAGATAGACGAGCATTGTGAAAGCGGGGGATGTCCTTGAACTTTGTTCATGCCCATGGAAACTTTGTGAATCTTAATTACAGAAACTTTTCAACAAAAATAATTATACCATTGTACAATTCCATTGTATTATAAAAATAATGTGCCAAGGTTTGCCTTTAGGATGTTTACAATGCTTGTTGGTTTGTGCGGTGCAGGACAGAAACTTTGGCTGTAGTGTGCGATTTTACATTTTTTGCTGGAACGTCAAATGGTTCTGAAACTTTTTGCACTGTCTTTATATACAAATTTTGGCAGAATTTTTCAAGTATCAGAAGTATGGTGAATGTTCAGATTATTACAGACTGTTCTGTTTTAGACAGATTCTGTTTTTGATGCATAGTTTGCTTGTTTTGATGAAACTATCAATTTCTATCAGTGGATTAAGCCATGGAAAAGTTATATTACAGTAGCTACAATGCAAAAAAAAATATGAATCGGTTTTCAACAGTATTTAGAGTAGTGATTTGCTTTATTATACTATCGGATCTTACCGAGTTTTCTGTTGAAGTTTTGTGTGGATGAAGTGTTCGAAGATCGAGGAGGTCTCGACATGAGGAGAAGAAGGAGAGGCAAGAGCTCAAGCTTGGGGATGCTCAAGGCACCCCAAGTAAATATTCAACGAGACTCAAGCGTCTAAGCTTGGGGATGCCCTAGAAGGCATCCCCTCTTTCTTCAACAAGTATCGGTATGTTTTCGGATTCGTTTCATTCATGTGATATGTGCAGATCTTGGAGCGTCTTTTGCATTTAGTTTTCACTTTTTATTTTATGCACCATGCTGGTATGAGATAGTCCTTGGTTGATTTATAGAATGCTCTTTGCACTTCACTTATATCTTTCGAGTATGGCTTTATAGAATACTTCATGTGCTTCACTTATATCATTTTGAAGTTTGGATTGCCTGCTTCTCTTCACATAGAAAACCGCCATTTGTAGAATGCTCTTTTGCTTCACTTATAATTGTTAGAGCGTGGGCATAACTTTTGTAGAAAGAATTAAAACTCTCTTGCTTCACTTATATCTATTTAGAGAGTTGACAGGAATTGGTCATTCACATGGTTAGTCATAAAATCCTACATAAACTTTTAGATCGCCGAATATGATATGTTTGATTCCTTGCAATAGTTTTGCGATACAGAGATGCTAATATGTGGGAGGAACTAGTGAATGATTATGGTTTAGTAAAAATATTGGTTTTAAGGTTTGTGATTCCCGAAGCATGCACGTATGGTCTCCTAACTATGTAACCAAATTGGCGTGCATTGTATTTTGATTGTTTATCTTTGCGTGAAGGTCGGGGGCGCGCGATGGTTAACTCCTACCAATCTCCCCCCTAGGAGCATGCACTGTAGTATTTTTGCTTCGAGGGCTAATAGATTTTTTGTAATAAGTATGTGAGTTCTTTATGACTAATGTTGAGTCCATGGACTATATGCACTCTCACCCTTCCACCATTGCTAGCCTCTCTTGTACCGCACAACTTTCGCCGGTACCATACACCCACCATATACCTTCCTCAAAACAGCCATCATACCTACCTATTATGGCATTTCCATAGCCATTCCGAGATATATTGCCATGTAACTCCACCATTCCGTTTATTATTGATACGTCCAAAATGCATCACTATTTTGTATCATAATTTATCCTTATTCATTGATATATTTGACGTTACGGTGATGTTCTTATGTTGTTTTGGTCTATTTTACACAATTTGCAAACTCCCCGATGCCGGAACAGCAGGCGCAAGATTCAGCAGTAAAAAGTGGACGCTGAGTTGCTGAAGAAGAATACCTCCAAATTACCTGAAAATTGACGGGAGGTATTTTTCTGATGAATCACGAAGACACGCAAAAGGGGAGCCAGAGGGGGGCCACAGGGTGCCCAGGCGGCCTGGGGGCGCGCCCCCCTGGCCGCGCCGGGGGGGGGGGCGCCTGGAGCCCCTGGCCCACCTCCGGATGCCCCCTTTTGCCTATATACTCTCCGTTCTCCGAAAACCCTAAAAAGAAGACTTTTTACGGAGTTCCGCCGCCGCTTCGAGGCGGAACCCTACGGAAAAGAAAAGGGCATCTCCGGCGGGCAGATTCCGCCGGGGAGATCACCTCCTGGAAGGGGAGATCGTCGCCATCGTCATCACCATCGTCACGGGCATCATCAAGATCATCATCAACATCATCCCCAACACCAGCACCATCTCCATCTTCATCCAAATCTCATCTTACAATCGTAACTCGTGTTGTAACTCGTACTACCTATCCTCTCTACTCCATCGGTGTTGATTACTACTTTGTGGTGAATGATATTGAGTTTTGTTGGAGAAATATTATTATGTCCAGATTGTTTATCACATATTTATCCCCACCGATCATGATCTCTTTTATGTCTCGTGAGTAGTTACCTTAGTTCTTGATGACATGGGGAAAGTCTTGTTGTTAGTAGTCATATGTTGTTGAAGTAATATGTGTTGTTTGATACTTAAGTTGCGTTGTCATTCTACTAGTGGTGTTGTGTGAGTCGAACACCCAACATTTCGCCTTATTAAGGACCTAGGAGAATACATTGTGTATAAAGAATACTTATGGTGGGTTGCCGGAGTGACAGAAACCTGAACCCCAGTTCGCACGCTTTTCCATAAGGGAATAATGGATCCTCGATCGTATTGCTATGGTTAGGCTTTTGCCTTAAATTCTATCTTGTATTTGCGGATGCTTGCAAGGTGTTTAATCATAAGAGTGCATTCATCTTAGTCTAGAGAGTGCACTAGCATAGATCCACCCACTCAACACTTATCAACACATAACATAGTATCGATACAGAATATGGTGAAAGCACATGACTACCTCTCCCGTGTGTCCTCAAGAACGCTTTAGTCTTTATAAGTTCAGTTGCTAGGCCTCTCCTTTGCTAAAAAGGATTGGGCCACTTGTTACTCTCAGTACCTTTTACATTACTTGCTTTTACTT
This sequence comes from Secale cereale, assembly GCA_902687465.1. Taxonomy (NCBI): domain Eukaryota; kingdom Viridiplantae; phylum Streptophyta; class Magnoliopsida; order Poales; family Poaceae; genus Secale; species Secale cereale. The sequence continues at coordinate 252,779,240 of LR738711.1, forward strand.
TCCTGTTGCTTATACCGAGAAAACCACTAAAAGTTATCTTTCAGTGTTTGCAGTAATTTCTTGCTCAGAATCGCTTATCAATACCTTCTGCTCCTCGTTGGGTTCGACACTCTTACTTATCGAAAACACTGCAATAGATCCCTTACGGTTGTGGGTCATCAAGTACCGTTTTCTGGCGCCGTTGTCGGGGAGCGTAGCGCTATTGGTAAAGTGAAACTGGTAAGAAAGTTTTTTTTATAATTCTGTTTTTATTTTTGCTATTTGCTGCTCCTTGTCCTTATGGACAACCCTATTATTGGGTCGTTGCTTGCGGGAAGACGCCCCACACCTGTGGTGGTTGATCCTCCCCCTACTGAAATTGTGCCTTATAAAATACCAGCTGGTATTATCGATTATGTTTTGGCTAATCAATACGCAGGAGACAGACATCCCGGCGAACACTTGCTATATCTGTCACAACTATGTTCATTATTTAAGCTTGCAGGTGTATCGAGGGAGTTTGTCATGAGGAAATTGTTTGTCGTATCACTTATAGATAAAGCGTCAGATTGGTATGGGCTTCTCGATAACTCACACTTGCTGGACTGGCAGGAGCTTATGTCTCTCTTTTATACTAAGTTTTATCCTCTTCATGAAATTCATCGAGACAGGAATTATATCTATAACTTTAGGTCTCGTGACGAAGAAAGCATTGCTCAAGCTTGGGGGAGATTGAAGTCCCTAATGCTCAAATGCCCTATTCATAAGCTTCCCAAAGAAATTATACTTACAAATTTTTATGCCAGGCTTTCTCGTCAGGATAAGGAGATGCTGGATGCCTCCTCTAGTGGGGTATTTCAGAAGAATAGTGTTGAAGAAAGGTGGGATCTCCTTGAAAGGATCCAGAGGAATACCGAAGATTGGGAAATTGATAAAGGTATTGAACCCGCTATAAATTATGAACATGATTATATTGAGAGCTATGTGAAAACTGATTACTTCAATACTTTTTGCTCTAAGATTGGTCTTGATTCCCATATAGTGATTGATTTGTGTAAGAATTTTGCCTCTCACGTTGATTCTTTTAAAAAGAAGAGAGACCAGCACCATGAACCTTTTAAAGAACCACCTATTGATATTTATGTTACTGACCCTATTTTGCCTGCAGTTATATATGAAGAGCCTCCTTTTCCCACGAGGATAAGGGAGCACTCTCTTGTGACAGGCATAATAAATAAAAGCGAGAGAAGAGTTGATGAGCCTGAGGACTAGATCAAAGTCGATCCTCAAGTTGCATTGATTAAAGACCTTGCTACTAATGATGTTTTGGATTCCAATATAACTTTTTGTGCTGTTTCCACTAACCTTGTCACAGCCAAGAATAAAGGCCCAATTTCAGGTACTCCAGTGGTATATGTTAAAATAGGAGATCACAATTATTATGGGCTATGCGATTTGGGATCGAGTGCAAGCGCTATCCCCTATTCACTTTATGAAGAAATCATCGGTGAGATTTCCCCTTGTGAACTCTAAGAAGTTGATGTTACTATTCATCTTGCAAATAGAACAACTATCTCTCCTATCGGAATTGTGAGGGACGTTGAAGTCCTATGTGGAAAGGTAAAATACCCTACCGACTTTCTAGTACTTGGTTCAGAGAGGGACAATTTTTGTCCAATTATTTTTGGTAGACCTTTTCTTAGAACTTGTGGAGCTATAATAGATTGCAAGAAAGGTAAAGTTTCTGTTGAATTCGATGGTGAGCCATATGAATTTAATTTTTCTAAGTTCTCTAAGCAGCCTCGTGGTACTGATTTACCTAGTGATGATAAGATTATTGAAAGTATTGCCTCTATTGCTATTCCCCCTAATGATCCTTTGCAGCAATACATGGAGGACCACGAGAATGATTTGCATATGCAGGAAAGAAATGAACTAGATGAAATATTCTTGAGGCAGCCTGCTATCCCGAAGCACAACCTTCCGGTTGAACCTTTGGGAATTTTATCAAAACTGAAAGGAGACCCGGTGTTCGATCTTAAACCTCTTCCCGATACGCTCAAGTATGCTTATTTAGATGAAAAGAAAGTATATCCTGTTATTATCAATTTTAACCTTTCAAGATATGAAGAGGAGCGATTATTGGAAGTACTTCGTAAACACCGAGGCGCAATTGGCTACACCCTTGATGACCTTAAGGGGATTAGTCCATCTATCTGTCAACATACTATCAACCTTGAGCCTGATGCTAAACCAGTTGTTGATCATCAACGACGGTTGAACCCGAAGATGATGGATGTCGTGAGAACTGAGATTCTCAAGCTTCTAGCCGCAGGTATTATCTACCCTATAGCTGATAGTAAGTGGGTAAGTCCGGTACATTGTGTTCCTAAGAAAGGAGGTACAACTGTGGTTCCTAATGATAAAAATGAATTAATACCTCAGAGAATTATTATTGGATATAGAATGTGTATTGATTACAGGAAGTTGAACAAGGCAACCAGGAAGGATCACTATCCGTTGCCGTTCATCGACCAAATGCTTGAAAGGTTATCCAAAAATACCCACTTTTGTTATCTCGATGATTATTCCGGCTTCTCTCAAATTCATGTTAACACTGTCGATCAAGAGAAGACCACTTTTACTTGTCCCTTTGGTACTTATGCTTACAGACGTATGCCTTTTGGTTTATGTAATGCCCCTGCTACTTTTCAAAGGTGTATGTCTGCTATCTTTCATGGTTTCTGCGGGGATATTATGGAAGTCTTCATGGACGATTTCTCCGTCTATGGAACTTCTTTTGACCATTGTCTTCACAACCTTAATAAAGTTTTGCAGAGATGCGAGGAGACAAATTTGGTACTCAACTGGGAAAAGTGCCACTTTATGGTTAATGAAGGAATTGTTCTTGGTCACAAGATTTCCGAAAGGGGAATTGAAGTGGACAAGGCCAAGATCGAAGCTATTGAAAGGATGCCCTATCCAAGGGACATCAAAGGTATTCGCAGTTTTCTCGGTCATGCAGGTTTTTATAGAAGATTTATTAAAGACTTTTCTAAAACCTTGAGACCCCTCACTAATCTTATCCAGAAGGATGTTCCTTTTGTATTTGATGAAAGTTGTAAGGAAGCTTTTGAAGTCCTTAAGAAAGCTTTAATAACTGCTCCTATAGTACAACCACCTGACTGGAATTTACCTTTTGAGATTATGTGTGATGCAAGTGATTTTGCTGTTGGAGCTGTTTTAGGACAAAGAGTTGATAAGAAATTGAATGTTATACATTATGCTAGTAAAACCCTTGATAGTTCTCAAAGAAACTATGCTACTACTGAGAAGGAATTCTCAGTTGTAGTTTTTGCTTGTGATAAGTTTAGGCAGTATATTGTTGATTCCAAAGTTATTATTCATACTGATCATGCTGCCATTAAGTATCTTATGACAAAGAAGGATGCCAAGCCAAGGCTTATCAGATGGGTACTCCTTCTTCAAGAATTTGATTTGCAGATTGTTGATAGGAAAGGGGAAGACAATCTGGTAGCGGACAATCTTTCAAGGATGGAAGATATACCGCACGACCCCATCCCAGTTAACGATAGTTTTCCAGACGAGCAACTTGCCGTTGTAAAAGTACAATCTCTTTCCGATCCTTGGTATGCAGATTATGCTAATTTTATTGTTGCAAAGTATTTGCCTCCAGGTCTAACATTTCAGCAAAGGAAGAAGTTCTTTCATGATTTGAGGCACTACTTTTGGGATGACCCACATCTTTTCAAAGAAGGTCCCGACGGGATCGTGAGAAGATGCATCCCGGAACATGAGCAGAAGGACATTCTCAGACGGTGTCATGATAGTCCCTATGGAGGACATCACCCCGGTGAGAGGACTGCACATAAGGTTCTTCAATCAGGTTTTTATTGGCCTACTCTCTTTAAAGATGCTAGAAATTATGTTTTAGCCTGTGATAAATGTCAGAGAGTTGGTAACATTAGTAGAAGGAATGAGATGCCTATGAATTACTCACTAGTGATTGAACCTTTCGATTGTTGGGGTTTTGATTTTATGGGTCCTTTTCCTTGTTCGCACAAGTACACTCACATTTTAGTAGCTGTTGATTATGTGACCAAGTGGGTTGAAGCAATCCCCACTGAAAGTGCTGATCACAAGACATCTTTAAAAATGCTTAAAGATGTAATATTTCCCAGGTTTGGTGTACCAAGGTATCTCATGACTGATGGGGGATCACACTTCACGCACGGAGCTTTTAGAAAAGCTTTGGCCAAATACGATGTTAATCATAGAATTGCTTCACCATATCATCCTCAAACTAGTGGGAAAGTTGAGCTCACCAATAGAGAGATTAAGTTGATCTTGCAGAAAACAGTAAACAGAAATAGGAAGGATTGGTCAAACAAGTTAGGAGATGCTTTGTGGGCATATAGAACTGCTTACAAAAACCCCATGGGCATGTCTCCCTATAAGATGGTGTATGGCAAGGCTGGCCATTTGCCATTAGAGCTAGAGCACAAAGCTTTATGGGCTGTTAGAGAGCTTAATGCTGACCCAAAACTAGCTGGTGAGAAGCGTCTCATGAACTTGACTTCTCTAGATGAATGGAGAAGTGAAGGTTACGAGAGCGCTAAAATGTTCAAGGAAAAGGTAAAAAAGTGGCATGATAGGAAGATTCTGAAACGTGAATTTAATGTTGGTGATAAAGATTTGTTGTTTAGATCCCGTTTCAGGTTTTCTCCAGGTAAACTACTTTCCAAGTGGGAAGGACCATTTCATATTGAAGAAGTTTATCGGTCTGGTGCAATTAAGATTAACAATTTTGAAGGCACCAAACCTCAAGTTGTGAATGGGCAAAGACTTAAACATTACATAGCAGGAGACCCTGTCAATGTTGATGTGAATATAATATGCACAACAAGCCATGAAGAACATGTTGCAGCCCTGTTTCAGACGCCAGCAGAAGCAGAATAAAGAAAAGGTATGTAGTACGGTAAGGAAACACCACAAACCATAATAAAAGTTCTGTATTACGAGTTTTTGCAAAATTAGTAAAATTCCGAGTCTAAGTGGAGCCGGAGATGACCTCCAGGGAGTCCAGGCGCCCCCCTGGCGCCCCCCCCCTAGGCCGCGCCGGCAGGCCGCCTGGACACCCGGGAGCCCGTCTCCGACCCCGCTTTGGTCCGCTACCTTCCTTTCTGTGTATAATTTTTTCCTATATATTTGCCCGGATTGTTCCGGCAACGTATCTTGCGATTTCGCGTGTTTTCTCTTCGATCTGTTTCTGCCAGGGAATCTTTCAGCTGAATTTAGGTGCCATGGCTTCTCCAAGTTCCCCCAAGGACAAGTTCGTCGTCAACGTCATCAACCCTTACCTCGCTGAGGTGAAGAAGCACCCTCAGGTTGTTCGGATGGAGGACGGTGTCCTTCATCAAGAAGATCTGAAGGGACCTATCAAGGAGGGGAGCATCCAGGCCAGGCTGGAAGAAGTGGAGCAAGAAGTCTTCGAGTACAAGAAGATGATCGAGCGTGGTGTCGAAGCTAACTTTGACATCACCAACGAGCTGAAGAACTACTTCCTGAAGGAGATGAAGGAGATGTGGGAAATAATCGCCGCGTTTGAAGACAGAATTATAGAACTCCAAGGGCAAATTAATGATCTACATAACCAGAACTGTGAGTATGAACTAAGGTTTCTGCGCATGGGTTTGGGTGCTGAATGCAGGATTCAGGAGACGAGCTTCTCATATGAGACTGGAGAACCCCTTCCATGGAAGCTTTCGCCAAGGACTACTTGATCAACGCCAACAAGGATGATGAGTGAATTCTCCTGGGGTAATGGCATTCCCTTGGCTTGTTCCAAGCTTGGGGGAGTGCCCGGTATCTTTATTTTTACCTTTTGTCTTTTAGAGTCAAGTAGAGTCGTATCATGTCTAGGGAGGTTATTATATGAGATAGGTGTGTGCATTGAGGTCTATCGCTCCTTCGGTGAGGAATTGTATCCGTGAGTGTGGAGTCGTTTATGATGGAATATTAATGAGAAGTTTATTGGTTCCTTTTGCTGCACTCGGTATTCTCTTCACGCAATCGACCTTATATGATGATTCTTATGGGGAGTATTGACCTTATGTCAGGTATGGCTATGAAACTTTATCTAATCTTGGCAAATATAGCTTTGGTCATAACAACAAGCATGATTTTCTTAAATTATCAACATAGCCAAAACTTTATGTTATTATGCTTGAAGTGTTATGCTGACAAGGAAGACAACTTGATGTGTTATGCTTATTTCGATGTTCATGCTTTATATTGCTTTGCATCTTAGTCATCATCAATTGTCTGTTCTTTCAAAACCTTTGCTAGCCTAACTCTGTACCAAGCGGTATTCTGCTTGTGCATCCATACCCTTAAGCCAATACCTTCCATATGAGTCCACCATACCTACCTACTCGTGGTATTCCGCTACCACCTCCTAAAAGTATATAATTTATGTGTTATCCTCAAATGTTCAAAATCTTTTATTTTGTGCCTCTGTTCTAGCTCATGAGGAAGTAATAGCTAATTCATAGTCTTTTTGAGTCGGACAAGCTTCACCCCGGGATTGCATGTATAATATGCAAACCCATAATACGAGAAGGAGCTGGCATAGAGTGCGCCCGGCTTAAAAATAATATAACAAACAAACCCTCCTTCACGCTTTGTTCATGAGAAATCAGAAAACTTTGGCAGTGATAAACAAAGAAGAATAAGAGGATGTTATCGTCCTCGTGCGGGAGCCGTTCCTCGAAACTTGTCCAGCTCAAAAAGCAATTGAGTTATCTATTAGCATTCGTTGACAAATCATGCACCCCTAAAAACTTGTTTTCATTCTATTTGATTTGAGGATAGCACATGAGTTTTCCCTACTACCCTAGAGCAGGGCCTATCTTTTAATTTTAAGTTGAGTCAGTTACTTCTACTTCCTTCTATTTCTCAAAGAGAGCAGACGTTTGATGTTGATAAGGATTCATTCATATAAAGCTGCATTAAGATTTGTCATATCATATCCTTGTTGACATTATCATTCGGTAAGTAAGTTGTTTGTCATGCCCAGCTAAGGCAAACATCTTCCTTTGTGTTAACACTTTCACTTCTTGCCTATTAACATGTTATTTTCAAAAAGCTTCAATTGATCTCATCAAATATAAGAGCAAAAGTTAAATCTATTGTTGTTCTTTGACCAAAGGACATGTTTGCCATGATATAATGAGTTTCCTTAGCCCTACTTTCGAATATAAGTGTTATCACTCTTTCATAAGGGCCTTATGAGTTGAAGATTGTTGTTGAGGATATTTGAGTTGGTAAAGAAACTATGATGCTTCTTGTCTGTATCCTATTTATCGACATTTCACTCTCTAAACTTGTGGACAGGTTTACCGAGTTCATATTCGCTTGGGGACAAGCGAGGTCTAAGCTTGGGGGTGTTGATACGTCCAAAATGCATCACTATTTTGTATCATAATTTATCCTTATTCATTGATATATTTCACGTTACGGTGATGTTCTTATGTTGTTTTGGTCTATTTTACACGGTTTGCAAACTCCCCGATGCCGGAACAGCAGACGCATGATTCAGCAGTAAAAAGTGGACGCTGAGTTGCTGAAGAAGAATACCTCCAAATTACTTGAAAATTGACGGGAGGTATTTTTCAGATGAATCACGAACACACGCAAAAGGGGAGCCAGAGGGGGGCCACAGGGTGCCCAGGCGGCTGGGGGCGCGCCCCCCTGGCCGCGCCGGGGGGCGCCTGGAGCCCCTGGCCCACCTCCGGATGCCCCCTTTTGTCTATATACTCTCCGTTCTTCGAAAACCCTTAAAAGAAGACTTTTTATGGAGTTCTGCCGCCGCTTCGAGGCGGAACCCTACGGAGAAGAAAAGGGCATCTCTGGCGGGCAGATTCCGCCGGGGAGATCACCTCCCGGAAGGGGAGATCGTCGCCATCGTCATCACCATCGTCACGGGCATCATCGAGATCATCATCAACATCATCCCCAACACCAGCACCATCTCCATCTTCATCCAAATCTCATCTTACAATCGTAACTCGTGTTGTAACTCGTACTACCTATCCTCTCTACTCCATCGGTGTTGATTACTACTTTGTGGTGAATGCTATTGAGTTTTGTTGGAGAAATATTATTATGTCCAGATTGTTTATCACATATTTATCCCCACTGATCATGATCTCTTTTATGTCTCGTGAGTAGTTACCTTAGTTCTTGAGGACATGGGGAAAGTCTTGTTGTTAGTAGTCATATGCTGTTGAAGTAATATGTGTTGTTTGATACTTAAGTTGCGTTGTCATTCTACTAGTGGTGTTGTGTGAGTCGAACACCCAACACTTCGCCTTATTAAGGACCTAGGAGAATACATTGTGTATAAAGAATGCTTATGGTGGGTTGCCGGAGTGACAGTAACTTGAACCCCAGTTCACACGCTTTTGCATAAGGGAATAATGGATCCTCGATCGTATTGCTATGGTTAGGCTTTTGCCTTAAATTCTATCTTGTATTTGCGGATGCTTGCAAGGTGTTTAATCATAATAGTGCATTCATCTTAGTCTAGAGAGTGCACTAGCATAGATCCACCCACTCAACACTTATCAACACATAACATAGTATCGATACGGAATATGGTGAAAGCACATGACTACCTCTCCCGTGTGTCCTCAAGAACGCTTTAGTCTTTATAAGTTCAGTTGCTAGGCCTCTCCTTTGCTAAGAAAGGATTGGGCCACTTGTTACTCTCAGTACCTTTTACATTACTTGCTTTTACTTTCCTGTTGCTTATACCGAGAAAACCACTAAAAGTTATCTTTCAGTGTTTGCAATAATTTCTTGCTCAGAATCGCTTATCAATACCTTCTGCTCCTCGTTGGGTTTGACACTCTTACTTATCGAAAACGCTGCAATAGATCCCTTACGGTTGTGGGTCATCAATTATGACACGCACAATCATTGTCATAATGCCTTGCATGATCGTAAGATAGCTAGCATGATGTTTCCATGGCTTGTCCGTTTTTTGATGTCATTGCTACGCTTGATCATTGCACATCCCGGTACACCACCGGAGGCATTCACATAGAGTCATATTTTGTTCTAGCTTCGAGTTGTAATATCGAGTTGTACGTAAATAGAAGTGTGATGATCATCATTATTAGAGCATTGTCCCTTAAAAAAATAAAATAAAAAAGGCCAAAAGAAAAGAAAAAAAGAAAGGCCAAAAAAAAGGAGAAAGGCCAAATAAAAAAAGGAAGGCCCAAAAAAGGAAAAAAAGGAAAAAGATAAAAAGGGGGCAATGCTACTATCTTTTTCCACACTTATGCTTCATCATAGCACCATGTTCTTCATGATAGAGAGTCTCCTATGTTGTCACTTTCATATACTAGTGGGAAGTTTTCGTTATAGAACTTGGCTTGTATATTCCAACGATGGGCTTCCTCAAATGCCCTAAGTCTTCATGAGCAAGCAAGTTGATGCACACCCGGTAGTTTTCTTTTGAGCTTTCATACACTTATAGCTCTAGTGCATCCGTTACATGGCAATCCCTACTCACTCACATTGATATCTATTGATGGGCAACTCCATAGCCCATTGATACGCCTAGTCGATGTGAGACTTTCTCCCTACTTTTGTCTACTACCTTCTATTCCACCCATAGTGCTATGTCCATGGCTCACGCTCATGTATTGCATGAAGAGTTGAAAAGGTTCGAAAAAGTAAAGTATGAAAACAATTGCTTGGCTGACACCGACATAGGCATGAGGGGTACCTTGTGTTAAGAAAAGGGAGCATAAAAGACTATATGATTTTGTAGGGATAACGTTCTTTAGCATTGATATTTTGAAAGACTTGATTGTTTGTTGGGATGCCTGAGTATTAAATTCTTCTATGTCAAATGATAGACTATTGCTTTGAATCACCGTATCTTAATATTCACTAGTGGTTGGGGTGCACCCTTGGTGCGCCGCCTGAGAGGAAGCATGGGCGGTGCTAGGTGGGGTGCGCTCCTTTCACTTCCCTATTTGCAATGTACTTGCATGGATAGTACATCTGCATCCTCATCACTGTATCAGCAGATTGGTTACAAATACGACTACACAACATCTCAATGTATGATTTAACTTTGTTCTTCAGAACCCATAACTAAACTGGAGTCATCTGCACATGGAGACATGCAATCTAACCATTGAGCGTCCTCTTGGATTAACATATGTAAGCGCAGGTGATGACGGCAACCGCAACTGCAAAGACAGTGGTAGTTCTCCTCACAGCCCTCTTGGCTTCGTCTCTACATGTCCATGCCAGTAAAGTAGAGCTCGGAAAGCTTCTTGTCCGAATCAGTGTAATCTCTAAAGAACGTGTCCTGCCAACATCTCCAACAAGCAAATGAAGATGAATTAAACTCTTCGTTACCTTTGCGTATAATTCAACTAAGGGACCGAAAGTTGATCCTCCATGAGAACCTGTTCTGTAAGCCACTTCAGGAGTACCCTTTTAGAAGCTCACTACAGCATATACAAAACATGACGTCCAGGGATGTACAACTTCACAATGTTGCGCTGATGACATTACATCTATATAATCTTAAGCCAATGTGCAATCAACAAATATGCATATAGTGTTAGCCTTTATTCTGTTACTTGCTCTACTGTGTTATCTTGCCAGCATATTCCATGTGCTGACCCATTTCGGGCTGCAACATGTTACGTTGCAGACTTTTCAGACGAGGAGTAAGACGTGCTACGTCGTTTGTCATGCACTCAGCTATGCCGTTGGAGTTGATGGACTCACTTATCTTCCAAGCCTTCCGCTATTATTTTGTTAGATGGCCTTAAACCATAGAATTTTGTAATAAGTTCTCTTTTGTGACATTCGATGTAATAAGTGTGTGATTGCCACTCTGTTATAATTCTTTCGAGTACTGCGTGTGTCAGCATTACCAATCCAGGGATGACACTGAAACACAGAGACTTCGGACCATTCGGATCATGGTCGCTACATAACCACAAAAGTACCAAGATTGGGATGACATGTAGAGAGTGAGTACTTAGTACTCTATATGGATATAGACATGTCCCCAAAGATTTTCTCCCCTTAAGTATCTTTCTCCCCATGAATCTTATATTGGATAATGGGAGAATATGGGGTAGAAGAAAATCAGAGCAAAATAGCAAAATAGAAAAACAGAGCAAAACAATCATAATACATACTAACATGTCTTTCCCCTCTTGAAGACATGTGACTTCTCTCCTCTTTGGATAATAAGCATCTGGAGATAAGCTTTGATGTGCTCTGTCTCCTCTTTGTGTGATAAGCTTTGATGTGCTCTCTCTCCCCCTTTGACATCAATTTCCAAGAAGGGATGTTCTGGAGCATGAGTCAAATAGGTTTGGTCCTTGAGTCATATCACAAAGCAACATGTAATTTAAGATGCTAGTAGAGGATAAGAATCATTGAGTGGAGCTGGAACAGATATACATAATGCAAATGGCAAAATCTTTGCTCAGTATTGAAATCAGTGAGACCGATTAATTTTCATCGGTGACACCGAGTTGGCAGTGTCAAGGATGATGCATATCGGTCAGACCGGGTTTGTCCTTGTCGGTTGGACCGATGAAAAATCTGCAATATAGCATTACAGTTTGGTCTAGCCGAGAGGCAAGGATCAGTGTGACCGAGTTCAATAGAGAGGAAGTATTTTGTCATTTTAGCTCACTAGGCAGATAAGATCTCACAAAGATTTACAGGGAATTAAGTGAAGGATTTGCAATGAATTTGATTAAGAAAATAACAGAGAAAAGAAAAGAAATCTAGATGAAGTTTTTTTGAAAGGGGAACAAACATGCAAAGGATGAATGCAAGAACATGGAGAAACACAAGAGTACTTCATCTAGAAATGGTCGGAGACAGAGTCACCTATGTTAGAGTATATTGACATAGGAGTCAAGTGAGAACACTTGATCATAGGTCATACTCATCGTTTAAGCTCAAAATGGGGTTGCCATTTTTTGTTTAAGCATTTTGATGTATTCGCATCTTGTTGAGCTACTTTGACCCATGTCTTGGGGTAAACTTTCTCTAAGATGGAATAACATACCTTGGGTGGTGGTGTTGATCTTGATCATGTATTTGAACTTGTGTTGGATGCTCGAGGTTGATGTAGTTCATCAAGAGTTGGGGCACCACTTGTAATTTGAGTTCATCTACCTACATGGATTAGATTTGCAAGGAAGAGCACTAGTGTATCCAAAATGACAATCATGAAAATTTGATACCAAATGAAATTTGATATATAGAAATTGGCAAAGGATATATTGAACGGATTCATGCTTCCTTGTCTTCAACCACCATATTATAGATACTTGATGATGTAAAGATTGCTTAGGATGTGAGTGAGTTGCAATCTCATAGATTTGGGCTCATCCAAGTACCTACAAGGGTTAGATAGCATGTGATGGCTTCTCGCCCCTCGTTGGTTACCCCAAGTGGAAGGTTGAGATGTAGCGTAGAGGCAAATTTCCCTTGGCAAAGGTACCAAGGATCGAATCCCGTGAGACTCCGAGGGTCGACAAGTAGGTGTCAACGGCGCCAGAAACTTAGCGGTTGACGGGACCTGCACACAGATACAGATAACTTTGCTCCCAACGAGTACAGAGAGGTTGTCAATCCCTCCGGCCTTGTTGTTTACAAAGGATCAAACACAAGAGATAATAATGATAGCTATGACTGCAACTAGGAAATAAAAACAGGAAGTAAATAGAAGGTGTGATCAGCGGTGGTAATATGGACCGGGGTCCCATGATGTTCACTAGTGATGTCTCTCTCCCAAAAGACGATAAAACAGCAAAGCGAGGTAAACAAATTACAGCTGGGCAATTGACAGGATTATGTGCGCAAACCAATGCTAACTATGCTACAAAGAAAGGTAGAGGCTCAAAAGCATGGGCGGTACGCCAAGGCAAGTAGACCGAAATCCATCTGCATCTACTACTAATCATCCACCTTGAGATATCTATCCAGAACATCTCGCTGGTATTAAGTTGTGAATCCCACCCAAAGTGTAAACTCAAAGCAACAGACAACTGCATTAAAAGAACTTTGCGTAAAGTAAACAATCCTTGCACCCGCAAGTACAAGCACCGTTGTTTTCTCCCTTGTGGCAACAACACATCCCCTAGACTCACGTTTCTGTCACTCAAGCTAGTCATCAGGGGGCATGAACCCACAATCAAGCATAACGCTCCCTCTTGGAGTTACTACCTACTACTTGGCCAAAGCAATAAACAGCAACGGAGAACATGCAAGAATTACTCAAGAACAAAGATATAAAAGAGGTGAATCAAATATATTACTCAAACACAATCTGAACATAGTCTCATAATCCATCAGATCCCAGCAAACTCAGCAAAGCAACAGCAGAAAGATTACATATGTGCCTCGATCATGTAGGGCAGCTCACGAGGTCTAAACCATGAAGAGCAAAGAGGGGAGGAGAACATCACATAGCTACTGATCATGGACCCATGGTCCAAGGTGGACTAATCACGACTCATCCGGGAAGCGTCCATGGTGGTGGAGAAGCTCCCGGTGGTGGTTCTCCCCTCCGGCAGGGTGCCGGGAAGAGTTCTCCTGATGCTCCCGATCTTGAAAGCGCTGCGGCGGCGGAACAGAGGCGAGATCGCGAAAAATGGTTCTGTCCTCGAGGGTTTCGGGACGAGAGGGATATATAGGCGAAGGGGGCAGCCAGAGGCGGAGCAGGGGCCCCAGGCGCCCCCCTGGCGCGGCTAGGGGTGGGGCCGCCTGGGCCTCCCCTGGCTCCCCTCTGGCCCATCTTTGGTTCTTCGCGAAGCTTCCTGTACGCTGATTTTTCCTATATTTTTCCTGGAATTTTTGGAGCACTTTTAATATGGGGGAAACCTGAAATAGAAAAACAGCAGAAAACAGGAACTGGCACTGTGGTGCACTGAGTTAATAGGTTAGTCCAAATATGATCAAAAGTGTATGGAAGTGCATCAATATCATAGCAATATCACACAAAAGAAGCATGGAGCAAGCAGAAATTATAGATACGTTTTGGACGTATCGACATCCCCAAGCTTAATTCCTGCTCGTCCTCGAGTAGGTAAATGATAACAAGCATAATTTCTGTGGTGACATGCTACCAACCATATAAGAACTTTTTAAGTAAGGCAATCAAGGCATGTAATTCAATTCAAGTCATAACAAGCAAGAGTCTATATTAGCATTGTAACAAGCAACATAAGAACATAAAGGTGCAAGAGTTCTCGCTGTTTGTGACTCGAATGTCTCCAAATGGTGATTGCGTGCAAGAAAGGGGATAAGGATATACGAGAGAGTAAAACATAGTTTTTGTATTGTAGAGAACTTAATCTACTAAAGTTTCACACTTGGTCTTCTTTGGAATCTTATCTTGACTCATCCCCAGACCACTAGCCAGGTACAAGTCAAAATGATCCACTCCCTTTCGATATTTTGAGCACTCATGCAATGGCTGAGCGTAAGCAAGAAAGTTGACACTTAGGATGGCAAAGAGAGAAAAATGATGAAGGGGGAAGACAAAAAAGGTGTGAAAGGCTCACATCAATGAGGACAATCATAGGCGAGAGAAAGCCAAATGATAGATATGATGTGAGGAGTAGGGATTGCCATGCAATGGATGCACATATGAGCTAAGGTAAGCTCTCCAATGGAACTAGTGGGGGTGCATCCAACTTGCTCGCTCAAGAAGACCTAGAGATCTTTTGAGGAGGCTCATCATTGGAATATACAAGCCAAGTTCTATAGTGTGAAGGTCCCCACATAGCTATATGCATGAATGATAATCTCTATGGAGTACAAGGTATAAGATGGAGTACGAGTGTGGATCTCTCAAAAGGAATAGTAGTGTGCCCCCTTCTCTCTTTTTATTTCTTTTTCTCCTTTTTTTATTTTTTTTTATTTTTTGTGGCCTCAATGGCTCTTTCTATTTAACTCTCATTTGTCCTCTTTGGGATCTTTTGATTTTTCCTCTTTGGGATCTTTTCCTCACTTTAGGGGCAACACTCTATGTATTACAAGAAGTATAGAAGATCTTTCACACTTTACAAAAGTACTCAACATAAAGAAAATGAAACTATCATGATGTATGCAAATGTATGCCTCTGCCGGTGTAGCAGGATATGCAATGATACTAGCGTGTCATGTAGAAATGATTAGGGCAAGGCCCAACTAGCATGCGGCTCATCGATCAAGCAAAAGCATGTATGACATGAAGATCAAGTCATGAGAAGATGGATGTTGCATGGAAATGTGTCTCGGAAAGGCTATGGAAATGCCTTGATAGGTAGGTATGGTGGCTGTTTTGAGGAAGGATATAATGAGGCTTATGATGACAGAGCGTATCGTGCCAAGGATTTGGGTGCACCGGCGAAGTATGCACCAACTCTCGAGGTGAGAAAGGGCAATGCACGGTACCGAAGAGGCTAGAAAAATATGGCTAGGTGGAAGTGTCAACTTTCGAGTACTCACATTAGTCCGAAGAACTCATGCACTTATTATCGGTAACTCTCAATCTAATTAGGAGGTTCACAAAGAGACAAGTACCCCGAGGAGGAGTGTATGGGGGTTTGGTTATCCTTGCGCATCCTCGACTCATGGTACGTGAGTGTACTCTAATATTCGATCCCTCCAAAGATTAGTGTCGGTGTACTAAGGTAGGGGTACCTCAGTACCCCGACTTGTGCACGGGCAGTCGCAGCTTCCCGCGGCAAGGTTTACCGCGTGCTCGCCGGAGACCTTCCTGCTCCTTATTTAACCATTCAAAAACAAAGTATACAAGACAGAAGATCGAGACCCCGGCAAGAGGAGCTTGCCGGGAAGGCCGTACCAGGCTCAAGACTGTCCCGCTAGCACAAGGCCCTGGCAAGAGGAGCTTGCCAAGAAGACTAGAAGACAACGCTTCGGCGCTATATGCGCCCCGGCAAGGGCCCGAGGAGCGGCAAGCTCCCGGGCCCGGCAAGATCAAAGCCCCGGCAAGGTGCTTGCCGGGAAGGCTGCGCTGTGTGCCCGCGCTCCAGCTCATCGGCCCACGCGTCGCCCTGGGGCCTATCCAGGGACGCGTGGCGGATGGCTGTGCAGCCTAGGGGGACACGGTGGCACTCCACGGTGGTGGATCCATCGCCGTGGCGGACGGAGACGCAAGGGCGGGAGCTTTTGGGGTCGACGGCGACGGGCATTGAATGCCCTTGTCCCCCACTGTTAAAGTAGGTATAGACCACTGTTCTGTACTGTAGCTCCACTGTTCCCGCACTGTTACAACTACCACCTCTTTTACGTTTTTACCCCTTTCTCCTACGTTGACACCTGTCGGTGACCCCTTGCACTATAAAAGGAGGCCCATGCACAACGTGGAGGGGGTTCGGAACCTAGATCACTCTCACGCTCGGTGTAGCTGCTTCTTCAAGCTCCCGAGCACTCAAACTCAATACACAACCAAGCAGGAGTAGGGTTTTACGCGTCTACCGCGGCCCGAACCTGGGTAAAACTGCCCGCGTGCTCGCTACGATCTGCTCTTTGTGCTCCCTCCGCCCTCGTACCGCACAGACAAGGGGCTCCGGTCCCATAGGTGTTCGTGGCGGACAGTTTCCCCCGACATCTTTGGCGCGCCAGGTAGGGGGCGTCGAGGTTGTGCGAACCTGATCCGGCGTTCGCGCGGGCGCATTCTTCATCAACCTCTCCAGCTTCATCAGCAACTTCACCAGCGACAACTCCATGGCCCCGAAGAAGAAGGCTTCGGAGGTTGGAGGCCCGTCTGCGTCTCACCCGCCGCCACCAGAGCCAACGGTGGGCGGGGGAGACGCCGTCGGAAGGGTGGTTGCCGGCGAGGACACTCACGGCGCCACCAGATCCAAGAACAGGACGGACGACCGAACCTCGGTCTCCGTGGACGCGCCGCGTCCCTCTCAGCACACGACGACCCAGCAGCGCCATACCACGGGAGGTGGTATCCGCTTGCTGGGGCAAGGCCAAACCGGAGGCTCGCGGGACGCCCCGGACCCCCGTCCAGGCACAAGCAAAGCGAAGGCGCCGGCGCGGGACCCCGCTCCTTCTAACGTTGTTAGAAGTCCGAGCGTATCCCGCTCCTCGCACCGCTCGCCCGCGTTCCCCTCCACTCCAGCGGAAGCGCTCGCAAGGGCGCAACTGCTCCTCGACTTCCCTCCAGCGGCCGACAAGGCCGAAGAATGGAGGGCCACCATCCGGAGCCTGATAGACTTCGCCAACAACGATTCTCCACAGCAGCCGTCGACCTCACGGCCGCGGCAAGCTGAGAAGACGAAGGCTGACGGCGACAAGACTACCGGGGGTGCGACAAGCGTGCATTCCCCGCCGCAGAAGCAGAAGACGCCGCCCCGCCGGAACAACGCCGACGACGGCTTCACAGCCTCGTCGGACCCGCGGGCCCGTCGGGACCAGCGCCAAGTCCTCGACGACCGGCGAGAAGAAGACGCTCGGACCACAATCGAGCGCCGCCGAGAAGCTCGGCGACAATCAGACAAGAGAGCTGGAAACACTGTCGACGCGCACGCGCCCGGTGAGCCAGGCGACTTGCCGTACGCGGCAGGCTGCCCTGCGTTCACCCGCGAGCTGCGGCGCGTCCAGTGGCCCAGCATGAAGAATTTTAAGCCCGACGTACCGGAGAAGTACGACGGCAAGACGCACCCCTCGGAATTCCTCAGCGTCTATACCATCGCGGTGCAAGCTGCCGGGGGGCGCGACGAGAAGATCTTGGCGAACTACTTCCCGCTCGTGCTAAAGCCGAACGTCCGTTCGTGGCTTATGCACTTGCCGGAAGGTTCTATCTCTTCTTGGGCCGACCTTTGCCACCAGTTTGTTGGCGCCTTCACCGGCGGCCACAAACCCCACGGCCAGGAGAGCGATCTCCACATTTTGGCCCGGAAGGAAGGCGAGACCCTGCGCAAGTACATCCAACGCTTCAGCCGTGTGCAGCACAACATCCCTGATGTCCACCCTGCCGCGGTTATCAGCGCGTTCCATCAGAACGTGCGTAACCGCCGCATGCGTGAAGAGATGGCGATGACGAAGATTCGGGATGTCAGCGAGCTCTATGCTCTTGCTGACAAGTGCGCACGCGCAGAAGAGGGGAGGAGACTCCCCGGGGAGGATACTGGCGCGGGAGGAAGCGACAGCGACGACGCCGCCCCGGCAAAGAAGAGCCGGCGGCGGAACAACAGAAGGAAGGGCAAGAAGGAGGTGCTTGCCATCGAGAAGACCGGCAAGGAGGCCCCCGCCAAGCAAGCGCAGGCTGGCGGTTCCGGCAAGGAACCTGCCCCTGCGGCGGCGGCCGACAAGCCGGGCAGCTCCGACAAGCAATACTGTAAGATCCACCGCACCAAGGGTCACGACCTCTCCAACTGCAAGCGCGTCGAATATCTCGTCGAGCAGCAGAAAGCTGAGTACGAGAGGCGCGACAAGGAGAAGGCCCAAGGTGGCGGGGAAGAGCCCAGCAAGAAGCGGCCATTCAACGGCCGGGGAGGGCGCCGCGGCAAGGCCAAGCAGCGGCAAGGAGATCGACCTCCCCGGGGCCGCGACAAGGACGAAGAGGACGACGATGAAGACATGGAGGACGAGGAGAACAGCGAGCAGGAGTTCCAGAAGGCCACGGAGGTCCTGTGCGTCGACGGGGGCGCCTCCCTGCACACCTCCCACCGCCAACTAAAGCAGTGGGTGCGTGAGGTAAACGCAGCGGAGCCGCCCGTGGAGTCGCGCAGGCTCCTCAAATGGTCCAGCACGCCCATCGTTTTTGATCTTGAGGATCACCCTGACCGCACCACTGCGGTCGGGTGCTTGCCGATGCTGGTTTCCCCCACCATCCGCAACCTCAAGGTCACCAAAATGTTGGTTGACGGCGGGGCCGGGCTGAACTTGATCTCCTCTGCTGTGATCAAGAAACTCCAGATTCCAGATGGCGAGCTCGAAGAGACCGGTTCATTCCAAGGAATCAACCCGGGAAGGAGCAAGCCCAAGGGAAAGATCACTCTGCCGGTGACCTTTGGCGGGGAGCTCAACTTCAGAACTGAGCGCATCACTTTCGACGTCGCCGATATTCCATTGCCCTACAATGGAATACTTGGCCGTCCTGCCCTCGCCAAGTTCATGGCAGCTTCCCACTATGCCTACAACGTGCTGAAGATGCCGGGGCCGATAAGCGTCATCACTGTCCACGGCGACAAGAAGGATGCGCTTGTCTGCGCCGACAAGATCTACCGGGATGCGGCAGCTGCGGCCGAGAAGGATACTCTTGCCGCTGAAGCTCCCGGGGGGAAGAAGACGAAGACCAAGTCCGGCAAGTGCTCTGGGACCCACTCCGGCAACCGCACCTCCTCGGAGTGCTGCGCTGCCGTCGAGGACGTTCCATCGAGCTCCACCGGCAAGAGTAAGAAAGGAATGGCTGCTCCTCCGGCAACCAAGAAAGTGTCCGCAAAGGAGGACGGCACTGGTGGTACCTTCACCATCAGTGCCACCCTTGACAGCAAATAGGAAAGCGCGCTCATTGCCTTCCTGCGGGCGAATGTCGATGTGTTTGCCTGGCAACCATCTGACATCCCCGGTGTTCCCAGGAAGGTGATTGAGCACAAGCTTGCTGTCTGTCCTCATGCGCGGCCTATCAAGCAGAAAGTGAGGAAGCAAGCCGTGGAGCGCCAAGAGTTCATTAACGAAGAAATCAAGAAGCTAGAGGCAGCAGGCCTAGTTAGAGGTGTGATCCATCCGACGTGGTTGGCAAACCCAGTCGTCGTGCGCAAGGCCAACGGGAAGTGGAGACTGTGTATAGACTTCACCGATGTGAATAAAGCATGTCCCAAGGATCCATTCCCTTTGCCGCGCATTGACCAGATCGTTGACTCCACTGCCGGATGTGAGCTACTCTGTTTTCTTGATGCATACTCAGGCTATCATCAGATTTTCATGGCCAAGGAAGATGAAGAGAAGACTGCATTTATCACTCCATGTGGCACTTATTGCTTTATTCGCATGCCATTTGGATTGAAGAATGCAGGCTCCACCTTTGCAAGGGTAGTATACACCGCTTTTGAGCCACAGATCCACAGAAATGTGGAGGCTTACATGGATGACATCGTGGTGAAGAGCAAGAGCAAGGAAACCCTGATCCAAGATTTGGAAGAAACGTTTCAGAACCTGCGCAGGATACAGCTCAAGTTGAACCCCGAGAAGTGCGTCTTTGGAGTCCCCTCCGGCAAGCTTCTCGGGTTCTTTGTATCACAGAGGGGGATTGAAGCCAACCCCGACAAGATTAAAGCCATTGAGCAGATAGAGGCCCCAAAGCGCGTCAAGGATGTCAGGAGGCTTGCAGGTTGTGTGGCTGCCCTCAGTAGGTTCATTTCAAAGTCTGCAGAACACGCCCTACCTTTCTTCAAAATCTTGAAGAAGGCGGGTCCCATGAAGTGGACTCCGGAAGCGGAGGCGGCGTTGCAGGATTTGAAACGGTACCTGTCCTCCACTCCTATACTTGTCGCACCTAGACCACAGGAAAAGTTGTTGCTATACTTAGCGGCAACCAACCAGGTGGTTAGTACTGAGTTAGTAGCGGAGAGGGAGTCCGACGAGGAGTCAGCACCACCGGCAAGCGAATCCAGCGACAAGCAGGGGGCTGCTCCGGCAAGCTCTGGCCCCGACAAGGAAGACTCTGCGCAGGAACAGAATGAGGTGCGGAAGAAGATGGTGCAGCGCCCAGTGTATTTTGTAAGTTCCCTTCTCCAGGGGGCTAGATCAAGGTACTCTGGTGTGCAAAAGTTGCTTTTCGGCCTCCTCATGGCCTCGAGAAAGCTGCGCCATTACTTCCAAGCCCATGAGATAACAGTGGTCACTCGCTTTCCGCTGAAGAGGATATTGCACAATCCGGAAGCAACAGGCAGGATCGTTGAGTGGGCACTGGAGCTGTCAAGCTTTGGACTCAAATTTGAAAGTACTTCAACTATACAGAGCCGAGCCTTGGCAGAATTCATAGCTGAGTGGACTCCAACGCCCGATGAAGAAGTTCAAGAAACAAGCACACCCGCACAAGAAGCTACAAGTGGATGGGTAATGTATTTTGACGGTGCCTTCTCGCTGCAAGGCGCCGGTGCTGGCGTGGTACTCATCGCGCCCACCGGAGAGCACCTCAAATACGTTATCCAGATGCACTTTCCCAGGGAGCAAGCGACAAACAACACTGCAGAATATGAAGGCTTGCTTGCCGGCCTCAGGATTGCGGCCGAACTTGGGATCAGAAAGCTGATTGTGCGGGGAGATTCTCAGTTGGTGGTCCGGCAAGTTAACAAGAGCTATCAGAGCCCTTTGATGGAAGCTTATGTCGATGAAGTGAGAAAGCTTGAAGAGCACTTTGAAGGTTTGCAGATGGAGCACGTCCCGAGAGCTCAAAATGAAATTGCAGACGGCCTTTCAAAGTGCGCTTCGATGAAGTTACCTGTGGAACCAGGGACCTTCTTGCTCAAGCTGACTCAACCATCCGTTACACCATCAATTGGACAATCCAAGAAGAGAAAGTTGGTCTCCGGCGACTACTTGCCGGCGGATCTTCCTGAAACCGCCGCCAAGGTCCCCAAGATCAACAACCAGAACGCTGAGGAACAGTTTGCTCCTGCAAGTCCTCGGGCTAGTACAGTTGAAGCAATTGTTCCCGACAAGCCTCGCCCCGGCGAGCTTGCCGGGGGACCATCAGCTCCGGCAGAACCAGAGGTCCTTGCCGTAGAAGCTGAGGTTCCCGCAGCGGCCCTCGAGCCTTTAGTCCTTGCCGTTGAGCCTCAGGCTCCGGCATGGGCGCAGCAAATCGTCCGTTTCCTTCAAACTGGAGAACTTCCCGACGACCCTCAAGAGATAGAGAAGATAACCAGGCAGTCAAGTATGTACCAGTACGTGGATAACGAGTTGTACAGAAGAAGACTCAATGGTGTCAGGTTGAAGTGCATCTCCAGAGAAGATGGACAGAAGCTGTTGGCGGAAATACACGGAGGCATATGCGGCCACCACATTGGCGCAAGGGCGCTTGCCGGGAAAGCTTTCCGGCAAGGGTTCTTTTGGCAAGAAGCCCTCCAGGATGCAACTGCACTAGTAACCAAGTGTGAAGCGTGCCAGTTCCATGCAAAGCAGATCCATCCGCCAGCTCAAGCTCTCCAAACAATCCCTTTGTCCTGGCCCTTCTCGGTCTGGGGGCTCGACATCCTCGGCCCTTTCCCCCGTGCTGTCGGGGGCTTTGAGTACTTGTACGTTGCAATCGACAAGTTCACAAAGTGGCCAGAAGTGGAGCCGGTGAGAAAGGTGACAGCACAGTCAGCAGTCAGGTTCTTCAGGTCGATTGTTTGCCGTTTCGGGATCCCTAACAGGATCATCACCGACAACGGTACACAATTCACCAGTCGCACCTTCATGCAGTACGTCCAAGACCTTGGCGCCAAGGTCTGTTTCGCTTCTGTTGCTCACCCGAGGAGCAACGGTCAAGCGGAGAGGGCAAACGCTGAAGTGCTGCGCGGACTCAAGACAAGGACCTTCGACAGGCTGCACAAGTGCGGAAGAAATTGGATAGAGGAGCTACCGGCGGCTCTTTGGTCAATCAGAACGACACCAAGTCGAGCCACCGGACAGACACCCTTTGCCCTAGTCTATGGGGCAGAGGCAGTTCTCCCCACGGAACTCGTATACGGATCTCCTCGAGTGCTCGCTTATGATGAGCTCGAGCAAGAGCAACTGCGGCAAGATGACGCGTTGCTCCTCGAGGAGGGACGTCTCCAGGCTGCTGTACGAGCTGCTCGATACTAGCAAGCTTTGCGCCGCTACCATAGCCGCAAGGTCAAGGCCAGGAGTCTCGAGGAAGGCGACCTTGTTCTTCGGCGTGTTCAGTCCGCCAAGAATTCCAACAAGTTGACGCCGAAGTGGGAAGGCCCTTATCGGGTGAGACAAGTTACGAGGCCCGGCGCTGTCCGCCTCGAGACCGAAGAAGGCTTACCGGTGAGCAATTCCTGGAACATAGAGCATCTTCGCAAGTTTCACCCATAAGGCGCGGTTGCCGTGATCCGCTCCGGCAACCACCTTTTGTACAAGCTTTGCCGCTGTTGCATGTAACCCTTTGTACAAAGCCGGGCGCACACCCCGTGCATCAGTAAAGTTTTTCGTGTTTTTCGCACCGATCGCCTTTTGCATGCTTTTCTTTGCTATTTGCATGTCTTGTTTGGCATTTGGTGCAACACTCAAGTATACGGTAAGCATTAGCACGCCGAAAGGCCATATGCTTGTTTCCCTCTCCCTTTTCTTTCCTCTTAGACAGAAGGAACGTTCCTCGCGCACAAGTTTGCCGGGGGGAAGGAGGTGGAAGAGGAACCAAGTGCTGTTCAAGAAAGAGAAGCCTTACCGGAGAGCAAGCAATATAAGCTAGCAACATTTGAAAGATAAGTTTTAGAATTTGACCAGTTCAAATTTTAAATTTTAGTTGTCTTCCTTGAACAATCACACTTTGTATGGAAAACCTGTGCGCGGAGGAACCTACCCGTGGCTTGCCGCACCCTTATCTTGTTTTCGAGTTCGCTCAACGATTTAAGTGAGCTGCGACAAGTGTCGCGCCCTTGCTTCGTTTCCGAGTACGCTCAGCAAGCTAAGTGCGTTGCGGCTAGCTGCGGCAAGGTTGCTTGCCGGTGAGGACCTTGGCCAGCAGGCTGCTCAGAGTCCAGCACTCAGCGCTCGCGGCAAAGGTCCCTTGCCGGCGAGCTCCCCGGGAGCGTAGGGTGAAAAACATACAAAGTCAAGGATTAAGACAAGGAAGATAACATTGCACTGATTGATCGAAATGAGATAAATATCTTACAAAGGATAACTTGTCGCAATGGACTAATAAGTTCATGACATAATGTGCAGCAGCAAAAAGAAAAGATAAAGATAACGGAGCCCTAATCTACGCGGTCGCCCTCCTTCCTGCCGAGCCTAGCCACCTTGGCGATGATATGGGCGACCTGCTCCTTCAAGGCCTCCGTGTCCGCATCAGCCGGCAAGCTGCGAAGAACGTTGGTGAGATTGATCCCCGGGTTGCGGTACACGATCTTCGTCAGCACCCGCTCCAGAGTTCCCGCGCAGAGCAGGCGCGACTCCTCGGCCAGCTGCGCGGGGATTTGGTTCCGAAGACCTGCAAGGGCCGGCGCGATCCCTCTGAAGAAGAGGCTGAGCTTGGCGCTGTGCGGGAGGTCCGGATCCGGCGAGTAGATAAGATGTTCAACCTTCAGTGCCAGCAGCTCCTGGTCGATGTTGGACGTAGAAGAAACCAAGTCTTCGGTCCATACCTCAATGGTTTGGCGGAAGAGCTCGGATGCTTTGTTGACGCTGTCCACCAAGGTCCGCTCCTTGCGGAGCTCCTCCTTCAGCTTGTTCTCCTGAGCCCGGGCAGCGTCGAGTGAATCCTTCAGAGTGGTGACTTTCAGCTCCAAGTCCTCGATGGAGTCCTTGGCGGCCTTCAACTCATCGCCCCTCTTGGAGAGGCTCACCTGGAGCTCTGAATTTGTGTGAGCGTCCTTCTCGCGCTCCGTGATGAGCGCGGCAACCTTCTCCGCGCTCACCTTCAGCGCCTTCTCCAGCTGAATAACCTTGGCGGCAAGCTCCTTCTTGGCGTCTTCCGCGGCAACCGCGGCGGCTTTCGCCTCCTTCAATTCTACGCCAAGGGCTGCCTCGCGAGCGGCAAGGTCCTCCTCATGGGAGTCGAGCTCGACCTTCCGCTGCGCGAGCTCTCCCTCTCGCCGGGACATCTCCACCCCGGCGAGCCGCTGCTGTTCTTCAGCTTCAGCCTTCTCGAGCACCCACTCCTGGTACTCGCCGGCGAGACGCTCGCGCTCCTCCGCCACCTCGCGGAGGGCCGCCTGGTTCGCGGCGCTGAGCTCCGCCGCACGCTTCTCCATTTCCGCGGCGGCCTTGGCAGCAAGGGCCTCCCGGGAGGCGAGCTTCGCCTGCCTGGCCCGGTAAAGGGCCAGGAGCTGGTGGAGCAGCTTCTCCTCCTCGGGCCCCTCACTCCCGCCGGGCGCCTCGACGATCTTCAGGCCCGCGGAGGCGAGGACTTCTCCGTCAAACGCCTCGCCCTCCGCGGGAGCTCGCGATGAAGACCCCCAAGGCATCTGGATGAAGACGCCGTTGGGGGCCTCAAGGTAGTACCCCTGCTCCTTGCTGGCGGAGGGGTCGGCGGCCGGTGCAGCATCTGATGCTCCCGCCGCCTCCGGGTCGGCGGTGCGGTCGCCGTCCCCCTCCCCGGCCGCTGCGTCCGCAGCCGGAGCAGTCCCCTGCGCGGCCGGCTCGGCGGCCTCAGCCATCTCCTCGGTGGCAGGGACGTCACCGCCGCCGCCCTGCGCGCCCTCCTCCTCGAGGTTGATAACCTCCGTCTCCATGGGCTCAGGAGGAGGAAGATCTAAAAAGAAGAAGAAGAAAAAGAAGTTCAAGATTCAAGCAAATATCCAAAAAGAGGCAAAGCCAAGAAGACAAGCTACAGAATATACCTTGGCGGACGTCCCCGGCGGCGGGCTCCCTCGCCGGGGAGCTCGGCCTTGGCGGAGTGGCCACCCTCGCCGGGCTGCTCGCCCTTGGCGGGGTACTCTGCCTTGGCGGAGTACCCGCCCTTGGCGGAGCGCTCTCCCTAGCCGGAGAGTTCTGCCTTGGCAGGGACGGCGGGGCCTGCGGCTCCTCGACGACAGTCTCCGGGCGCTCTTCCCGCTGTGGCTCCACCTCTGCACAAAACAAGACAAGAAACATCAAGATATGAAGACAAGACCAATCCTCAGGCGTACCCCGGTAAGCGAAAGAGTAAACCCCAGACTTACGCTGGGGGCTGCGCTGCGGGCTGCGCTGGGGGCTGCTCCTCGGAGCAGCGCTCAGGTCCGGCAGGCTCGGCTCCGGCACACCTCCTGTTGCCGCGGCGGCTGAGTCTTCCGCGGCCTCGACCACAGGCGCCTTGGCCTTCTTCGCCGCGCGCTGGGTCAAGGTCCTGAAATCAAAGCAACAGACAGAGTCAGCATCAACAAAAAACCAAGACAGAAATCGAGAAGATGTAAGGTCCTGGATCCTTACTCCTGGTCCTCCTCGTCGTCCTCGCTCAGGGCGGAGAAATCGTACTCCACCGTGGGCGCGTCGGCGCGAGGAGCGGAAGACGAAGACTCCCTCACGCGCTTGGTGCTCACGGGGGCTGGGGGCTGCGAAGACCCAGCCCCTGTGGTAGTCGGCGCCCGAGGAGCGGGCGGAGCCGCTGCTCCGCTCCGAGAAGACCCCTGCCGGCTTGGTGCCGGCCTGCGAGGCGCCTCCGTCGTGGTCCGCGCGCGGGCCGCCTCTGCTGTGGCTGGTGCGCCGGTCGGCCTTGGCGCGGCTTGGCTCCCCCGGGGAGCTGCCCGGCGAGCTGGTTGTTGCCGGGGCGCCTGCGCCCTCTCTCCCGTCGCCGTCTTGCGGAGACGCTTCGGCGGAGACTGCCTTGGGCTTGCCGGGGGCGGAGAGCTCTCCGACGAGGAGAGGTCGTCGGCGTAGAGCTCCGTGGATCCGCCGGAGTCCTCGGCCTCCTCCTCCTCCTCTTCCCCGGCCGGCTCGCTGGGCCCAGCGCCCTGCGCTGCGGCCTCTTTTCCCTTGCCGCCTCCGCTTCCTCCGGCGCCTCCGCTCCTCGCGGCGCCTCTGCTCCCTCCGGCGGTACCCTCCATTGCCGCGGCCTCGGCCACGATCCCGTGGATCCCGGAGTGCCTCAGCGAGGGGACCCCGGTGAGCGCGTCGGGAGGGAGCTGCAGCAACCTGCGGATCTCCGCCTCCTCTGCCTGGGTGGACGCGTCCGCAACTTCCGCCTCTTCAGGCGTGTATCCAAAAATTCCTGCCGCCGCGGCTGCGGCGGCCTCTTCAGCCCGAGAAGCTATGTAGGCGATCTCCTGGTCGGTGGTGTCCCGCGTGTGCTCCTTGAGGTCGTTCTTGTTCTTCGCCACCTCTGCGAGGTTGTCGTAGAAGTTGAGGACGTCGATGGGCTTGGGAGCGATCCACGTGCGGTCCACGCCGTGCGAGTCACACATGGGCATCATGGCGAGGATGCGATCCCGGACGATGTTGTTGCAGAGCGGCACCACTTCCCGGGGAGGTCTGAACCACTCAGGGTGTGCCGGGTCGTACTTGAAGAGTTCCCGGACCATCCCCTTCAGCTCCAGCGTGGTGAAGTTGAAGTTGAGCCCGGGGCGCAGCCTCATTATGTCTGCCGGGCCGCCGTACTCCCAGGCCGGCCTCTTCCGGTCTTGGAGAGGGGCGATGCGCCGGCGGAGGAAATCTGCGCCCACCTCTGCAACTGACAGCTTGGCCATCCGAAGACGAAGAATCCGGACGAGGGCGATGTCGAGCTTGACATCGTCCGAGTCCAGCTCGCTCCAATCCCTGCCGCGCACGATGGGTGTTGTGCGCGGCGCGGTGAAGGACTGCGGCGCATCTTCAACGATCCAGCACCACTCCGCGCGCCACTCCTCCCACTTGCCGCGGAGCTCCCCCGGCAAGTAGGATCCCTTCTTATTCAGACGGAAAACCCAAGAAATTCCTCCGGAGAGGGGGGCGTCGGCCTCTGCTCTAGGAGTGAAGAAGTGCCTAAAAAGCGCTACGTTTGGGTGTACTCCTATGAAGTTTTCGCACATGTGTGCGAAAACCGCCATGGTGAGGATGGCGTTGGGGGTGAAGTCAAGCAGATGGAGGCCGTATGTGTTCATAATGTCGCAGAAGAAGTTTGAGAAAGGAGGACAGAGACCACAATGAAAGAAAGCTGCGAAGAAGTAGTACCCGCCAGGATATTCGTCCTTGGCGGCGGCCGGATAGGCTCGTGTGCGGGGGTGCGCCTTGGTGTCCTTGGCCCAGAACAAGTAATACTTGTTCCAGAGCTCCCGCACGCCGAGCTTCGGCGGGAAGACGAGGTGCTTCTTCCGGTACGCGGCGAGCTTCGCCGCTTGCTCCGACTTCTCCCTCTTGGCCTTCTCCGCCTTCGCCTTGTCGGTCTTCGGGGCCATGGCGGACGCGGCGGAAGGAAGGAGGGGCGAAAGGTCCGACGACGCCGGAGATGCAGACGGCGGCGGCGGAGGTGTGGAGGCGGAGCGCAAGAAGAATCTTTGGAGGAGGAAGACGATGCAATGAAAGTGCAAGGAGGGGAACCGCGCCCGCTTCCTCTGCTTTTTATGGGGGAGTGGGGGGCGTTTCGCCCTTTCCATTAAGAGATCGTGGGCACGTCCCATCCCACGACGCCGCGATCGACGCGTGCCGTTACGGTGGGGTGCGGCGGATACGGAAGTGGATTCGGCGCGCCGCGGGCCGCGGGTGCCCGTGCACTGCTTTGGGCCTGGCTTAACAGCGCTCGGCACCCTGTGTGGCCCAGGCCCGGGGGCTCCTGTCGGTGTACTAAGGTAGGGGTACCTCAGTACCCCGACTTGTGCACGGGCAGTCGCAGCTTCCCGCGGCAAGGTTTACCGCGTGCTCGCCGGAGACCTTCCTGCTCCTTATTTAACCATTCAAAAACAAAGTATACAAGACAGAAGATCGAGACCCCGGCAAGAGGAGCTTGCCGGGAAGGCCGTACCAGGCTCAAGACTGTCCCGCTAGCACAAGGCCCTGGCAAGAGGAGCTTGCCAAGAAGACTAGAAGACAACGCTTCGGCGCTATATGCGCCCCGGCAAGGGCCCGGGGAGCGGCAAGCTCCCGGGCCCGGCAAGATCAAAGCCCCGGCAAGGTGCTTGCCGGGAAGGCTGCGCTGTGTGCCCGCGCTCCAGCTCATCGGCCCACGCGTCGCCCTGGGGCCTATCCAGGGACGCGTGGCGGATGGCTGTGCAGCCTAGGGGGACACGGTGGCACTCCACGGTGGTGGATCCATCGCCGTGGCGGACGGAGACGCAAGGGCGGGAGCTTTTGGGGTCGACGGCGACTGGCATTGAATGCCCTTGTCCCCCACTGTTAAAGTAGGTATAGACCACTGTTCTGTACTGTAGCTCCACTGTTCCCGCACTGTTACAACTACCACCTCTTTTACGTTTTTACCCCTTTCTCCTACGTTGACACCTGTCGGTGACCCCTTGCACTATAAAAGGAGGCCCATGCACAACGTGGAGGGGGTTCGGAACCTAGATCACTCTCACGCTCGGTGTAGCTGCTTCTTCAAGCTCCCGAGCACTCAAACTCAATACACAACCAAGCAGGAGTAGGGTTTTACGCGTCTACCGCGGCCCGAACCTGGGTAAAACTGCCCGCGTGCTCGCTACGATCTGCTCTTTGTGCTCCCTCCGCCCTCGTACCGCACAGACAAGGGGCTCCAGTCCCATAGGTGTTCGTGGCGGACAGTTTCCCCCGACAATTAGTGATCCATCTAGTAGCTAAAGTTCTCAACTATTTTGTAGGTTTTCGAAAATAAACACGGATTGCCCAAAATACAACATCTATCACTAATAGGCTAAAGCTCTTGACACCAAAAGTTCAGACATTACTCATGGCAATACCTCAAAACTATTGCAAGTTACTACTAAAATTAAATAGCAACCTCAATTACCTACTTTAAGTTAAGACACACAACTCAGTGCAACAAGCAAACTCTCTTAACAAGATAAACATGAAAACTCAAGAGAGTTCAGCAACCAACTAAACAAAAGCTCTTTAAAAAGAAAAGCATGAAAACTAAGAGCTAAACATGACAACAGATATGAAAAGACAAAGAACACACACAGCAAAGATAAGCATGAAAATCCTATGTTGTGTTCTAGGTTGAAGTGGAGCGTGTTTCTCTCCCACACAAAGAAAGCTGGGTTCTAACTTGTTATGAACAGCAAGCAAAGCTAAAGAAAACTAAAAAAAGAAACTAAGAGCAAGACGCTCCAAGCATAGCACATAACGCATGAAGTGATAAAATTATAGTGGAACGAAAGACGAACTGATAATTGTTGATGGAGAAGGGGATGCATGGGGGCATCCCCAAGCTTAGACGCTTGAGTCTTCTTGAATATTTCTTGGGGGTGCACGGGGGCATCCCCAAGCTTGAGCGTTTGACCCTCCTGAATCTTCTTTTATCATCTTCCCTCGCACACTTGAAAACTCCCTTCATACATAACTCATCATAATCTGATTAGCGAGGTTAGTACCCACAATAAAATAATTTTTCCCTGCTGGAAATAAAGATAATCTTGAAGAGCTAATGTTTCTCAAGATTGCCAAAAGGTTTTTGCAAAGAAAAAGCAAGCTCAAGGTTCGCAAAACGAAGAAAAGGCAAAACAGGACAGAATCTGTGAAAAACAGACCAGCAGGTAGTAAATAATGTTTTCGGGGCACTTCTGCAACTCAGATCAAAAAACTCAGAACAGACGCTCGAAAGCCAATTGTATAGAGCATGCTGTCAAAACAATTCAGATCAAAAAGATTGTCTGGTGATTTTATTCGAATTTTTCTGTCCAAGGACAGAATCTGTTTTCTGGACAGCACGTCACAACTTTTGAACTTTCTTGCAATCGGCGGCTAAACTTGGCACAAAGCTGAAAAGAAAAGATACAATGATGATGCTACTATAGTAACAAACATCAAGACACAACAAAAGCAAAATAAAACCTAATTCGTTGTGGGCTGCCTCCCAAAAGCGCTTTCTTTTATGCCTTTAAGCTAGGCATGATGCAAAAAGAGAAGATCAAGTTTTATCAAGAGTAAGAGAATAGCTAGCCCGTGTAACGGACTCAAAAGGCAACTTAATCTTCTTTCTAGGGAAGTGTTCCATCCCTTTCTTGAGAGGGAATTGGAATTTTATATTCCCCTCTTTCATGTCAATGATAGCACCAACGGTGCAAAGAAAAGGACGTCCCAAAATAATTGGACATGAAGGTTCACATTCAATATCCATAATAGTAAAATCAACGGGAACATAATTGTCATTGACAATGATAAGAACATCGTCGATCTTCCCCAAAGGTTTCTTTACGGAAGAATCAACAAGACGAACACCAAAAGAACAAGGATCAAAAGATTTCAATTCAAACATATCATACATTCTTTTGGGCATAACGGAGGTACTAGCTCCAACATCACATAAAGCATAGCAAGAGAAGTTGTTCAATTTAATTTTAATCATAGGATCCCAACTATCTTCTAGCTTTCTAGGTATGGAGGCTTCTACCCTAAGCTTCTCCTCCCTAGCTTTGATAAGAGCATTAGTGATATGCTCCGTGAAGGCAAGATTAAGTGTGCTAGTGTGGGGATCTCTAGACACCTTTTGAAGAAAACCAATAACTTCAGAAAGGGTGCAATTATCAAAATCAAGATCACTACTATCAAGTAAAGTGGTAGTGGTGTCCTTTAGGCTCACTTGTTTGGTAGCTTCTATGGTTATAGGAGTTTCTTCTTCTACGGTTGAGGTCATAGCATCACCATTAATAGGTCCAATGGGACTAGGAGTGCATTGGGTGCTAAGAGTTTGGATATCCTCAACAACTTGAATAGTAGCAACAGTGTGGTGTGTAGGAAGGCTCTTAATCCTATCTTCTTCCTCCTTTTCTCTAGCCCATCTCTCTTTAAGTTTAGCCATCATCCTAATGTTTTCATTTATTTGCACTTGAATAGCATTCATAGGAGTGGTCTTCCTCTCCTCAAGAGGAGAAGTTCTAATTTTAAGCAACTCTACCTCATGGGCTAAATTGTCTACCTTCGAAGAGAGATTATCTAGTTTGTCTAGTTTTTCTTCTACACTCTTATTGAAGGCCTTTTGGGTAGTGATGAAGTCTTTAAGCATAATCTCTAGTTCAGAAGTGGAGTTCTTGGTGCTAGGATAAGCATTGTTGTTCCCATAGGAATTAGAGGGGAACGGTCTAGGGTTGCTACCAAAATTACTCCTATAAGCATTGTTATTGACATTGTTTCTAGAGATAAAGTTCACATCTACTTGATCTTGAGCAATCAAAGAATTTAAAGGAACATCATCAGGATTAATAGAAGATTGCTTGGAAAGTAGAGACATGATCAAGTCAACTTTTTCATTTAGGGAGGAAATCTCCTCGACAGAGTTTACCTTCCTACCTGTTGGAGCGCGTTCGGTGTGCCATTGGGAATAATTGGTCATCATCTCGTCGAGAAGCTTCGTGGCAGCACCAAGTGTAGTTGACATAAAGGTTCCTCCCGCGGCCGAATCTAACAAGTTCCGCGAGGTAAAGTTCAAGCCTGCATAAAAAGTTTGGATAACCATCCAAGTAGTCAAACCATGAGTAGGGCAGTTCTTGACAAGAGATTTCATGCGTTCCCAAGCTTGGGCAACGTGTTCATTATCCAATTGTTTAAAATTCATTATGTTACTCCTTAATTGGATAATTTTAGCAGGGGGGTAGTACTTCCCAATAAAGGCATCCTTGCACTTGTCCCAAGAATCTATACTATTCCTAGGCAAGGATTGAAACCAGATTTTAGCTCCTCCTCTCAAGGAGATAGGAAAAAGCTTAAGCTTAACAATATCACCATCTACTTCTTTGTACTTTTGCATATCACAGAGCTCAACAAAATTATTTAAGTGCAAAGGAGCATCATCTCCAGCACCGGAGAATTGATCTTTCATAACTAGGTTCAGCAAAGCAGGTTTAATCTCATAAGAAGGTGCTGAAGTGGCAGGTGTAGCAATAGGTGTGCAGATAAAGTCATTGTTGTTATGACTAGTGAAGTCACACAACTTGGTGTTCTCGGTGGAACCCATAGCAGCAGCAAGCAAGATAACTATTTTTGTGATTTTTGGTAAGGGACACTAAAGCAAAAACTGAAAGGTAAACTAACAAGACTAAAAAGCGAAGATAAAAGATAGCGTGCAACTCCCCTATCTTGAAGAGTGGAGTCCCCGGCAACGGCACCAGAAACTTGCTTGATGGCTTCTCGCCCCTCGTTGGTTACCCCAAGTGGAAGGTTGAGATGTAGCGTAGCGGCAAATTTCCCTTGGCAAAGGTACCAAGGATCGAATCCCGTGAGACTCCAAGGGTCGACAAGTAGGTGTCAACGGCGCCAGAAACTTAGCGGTTGACGGGACCTGCACACAGATACAGATAACTTTGCTCCCAACGAGTACATAGAGGTTGTCAATCCCTCCGGCCTTGTTGTTTACAAAGGATCAAACACAAGAGATAACAATGATAGCTATGACTGCAACTAGGAAATAAAAACAGGAAGTAAATAGAAGGTGTGATCAGCGGTGGTAATATGGACCGGGGTCCCATGATGTTCACTAGTGATGTCTCTCTCCCAAAAGACGATAAAACAGCAAAGCGAGGTAAACAAATTACAGCTAGGCAATTGACAGGATTATGTGCGCAAACCAATGCTAACTATGCTGCAAAGAAAGGTAGAGGCTCAAAAGCATGGGCGGTACGCCAAGGCAAGTAGACCGAAATCCATCTGCATCTACTACTAATCATCCACCTTGAGATATCTATCCAGAACATCTCGCTGGTATTAAGTTGCGAATCCCACCCAAAGTGTAAACTCCAAGCAACAGACAACTGCATTAAAAGAACTTTGCATAAAGTAAACAATCCTTGCACCCGCAAGTACAAGCACCATTGTTTTCTCCCTTGTGGCAACAACACATCCCCTAGACTCATGTTTCTGTCACTCAAGCTAGTCATCAGGGGGCATGAACCCACAATCAAGCATAACGCTCCCTCTTGGAGTTACTACCTACTACTTGGCCAAAGCAATAAACAGCAACGGAGAACATGCAAGAATTACTCAAGAACAAAGATATAAAAGAGGTGAATCAAATATATTACTCGAACACAATCTGAACATAGTCTCATAATCCATCAGATCCCAGAAAACTCAGCAAAGCAACAGCAGAAAGATTACATATGTGCCTCGATCATGTAGGGCAGCTCACGAGGTCTAAATCATGAAGAGCAAAGAGGGGAGGAGAACATCACATAGCTACTGATCATGGACCCATGGTCCAAGGTGGACAACTCACAACTCATCCGGGAAGCGTCCATGGTGGTGGAGAAGCTCCCGGTGGTGGTTCTCCCCTCCGGCAGGGTGCCAGGAAGAGTTCTCCTGATGCTCCCGATCTTGGAAGCGCTGCGGCGGCGGAACAGAGGCGAGATTGCGAAAAAGGGTTCTGTCCTCAAGGGTTTCAGGACGAGAGGGATATATAGGCGAAGGGGGCAGCCAGAGGCGGAGCAGGGGCCCCAGGCGCCCCCCTGGCGCGGCCAGGGGTGGGGCCGCGCCAGGTGGCCGCCTGGGCCTCCCCTGGCTCCCCTCTGGCCCATTTTTAGTTCTTCGTGAAGCTTCCTGTACGCTGATTTTTCCTATATTTTTCCTGAAATTTTTGGAGCACTTTTAATATGGGGGAAACCTGAAATAGAAAAACAGCAGAAAACAGGAACTGGCACTGTGGTGCACTGAGTTAATAGGTTAGTCCAAATATGATCAAAAGTGTATGGAAGTGCATCAATATCATAGCAATATCACACAAAAGAAGCATGGAGCAAGCAGAAATTATAGATACGTTCTGGACGTATCAGCATGCAAGGGTACAAGTATAGATCCAAGACATATGATCATCATCATGAGAGAAATATCAAGGATTAGTCAAAGGCTCATGCGTTGCATGCATTCAAAAAGGAGTTACTACTCCAAGTTTGAGGCATCAATAATGTTCAATTCATCTCTCAAACGACAAAATACTTTCTCATCAAGTGGTTTGGTGAATATATCTGCCAATTGCTTATCGGTACGAACATGTTTAAGATTGATGTCTCCTTTAGCAACATGATCTCGAATGAAATGATGACGAACTTCAATATGCTTAGTTTGAGAATGTTGCACGGGATTGTGAGCAATCTTAATAGCCCTTTGATTAACGCAAAGCAATGGAACATGTTTCACATAGATCCCATAAACTTTAAGAGTTTGGGTCATCCAAAGTAATTGAGCACAACATGAACTGGCGGCAATGTGTTCCGCTTCAGCGGTGGATAAGGATATAGAGTTTTGTTTCTTGGAGGACCAAGACACAAGAGATCTAGTAAGAAATTGACAAGTACGTGAAGTGGACTTTCTATCAACCTTGTCTCCATCATAGTCCGAATCGGCGTAGCCAACAAGATCAACAGAAGACCTCTTAGGATACCAAATGACAAAGTTTGGTGTGTGAATTAAGTATCTCCCTATCCTTTTCACAGCCTTAAGATGACATTCTTTGGGGGCTGCTTAATATCGCGCACACATGCACACACTTTGCATAATATCAGGACAGGAGGCACATAGATATAAAAATGAAACAATCATAGAGCAGTAAACCTTTTGGTCAACCGGTTCACCATCCTTAGTCAAGTCAAGATGTCCACTAGTAGGCATGGGTGTATTCATACCTTTGCATTCTTGCATGTTAAACTTCTTGAATAAGTCCTTGGTATACTTTGTTTGAGAAACAAAGCCTCCTTAGTTTGTTTGATTTGCAAACCGAGAAAGAACTTGAGTTCACTCATCATAGACATCTCAAACTTCTCCGACATTAGCCTTCCAAACTTTTCACTAAAATGAGGGTTAGTCGGGCCAAATATGATATCATCAACATAAGTTTGGCACACAAATATTTCACCATTAACTCTTTCAGTAAAAAGTGTTGAATCAATTTTCCCAATTTCAAAGCCTTTTTCAATAAGTAACTTGGTCAAGCATTTATACCATGCTCTAGGAGCTTGTTTAAGACCATAAAGAGCTTTGTGAAGCTTGTAAACATGATTAGATTTCATAGGATTAACAAATCCGGGAGGTTGTTTAACGTAAACTTCCTCCTCAATTTCACCATTGAGAAAAGCACTTTTAATGTCCATTTGATATAAAGTGATATCATGATGATTGCCATAAGCAAGTAAGATGCGTATGGACTCAAGTCTAGCAACGGGGGAATATGTCTCACCGTAATCCATACCTTCGACTTGAGTGTAGCCTTGGACGACGAGACGGGCCTTTTTGCGTACAAATTTTCCATCTTCATCTTGCTTATTGCGAAACACCGATTTGATACCGATGATGTTGTGGTGGCCGTCGGGCTTCCCAACCAATGTCCAAACTTGGTTTATCTTGAAGTTATGTAGTTCCTCATGCATAGCGTTCACCCAATCCGGATCATCAAGAGTGTATTCAACCTTCATAGCTTCAAGGTTAGATATTAAAGAGTAATGTTCACAAAAGTTAGCTAAACGAGATATAGAGCGAGTGATTCTCCCGATTTGGATATCATCGTAGATTTGCTCTACGGAATGATCTCTAGCAATTCTTGCTCTAACTCGGGTGAGATTTTCTTGGGTCGGGGTGGAACTTCCTCTTCATTTTCTTCTTCTTCTTGTCCTTCTTCATTGTTGTAGACGTTGTTGTCCTCTTGTGGAGGTGGAGAAGGAGGTCGATGAGGTTCATCTTGAAGCACTTCTTCTTCTCCTTCATCTTGGCATGTCCCACTTGTGGATGCCTCCAAGTCAACTTGTGGTTCACCTTGACGTGAAGTTGATGCTTCCACTTGAATGGATGAAGTATTCTCCTTCACATCCGTTGGGAAAATCTTGCCAGTAGACAAGTCTTTTATTGCTTCCGAAGGGTCTTTGTCTCCTACATCAATTCGCAATTGCTCTACTTGCGAGCCCTTAGATTCATCAAACTTCACATCTACCGTCTCTTCAAACTTTCGGGTGAAATTATTGTAGACACGGTAAGTGTGAGAGTTTGAGCTGTAACCGAGTAGAAAACCTTCATGAGATTTAGGAGCAGATTTCAAATGACGATGCTTGTCAAGAATGTAACAATTTGATCCAAATACTCGAAAGTATCCAACTTGTGGTTTGTTACCGTTGAGAAGCTCGTATGTCGTCTTGCCGGGAAGCTTGTGAAGATATAGTCGATTTGTAGCAGGACAAGCTGTCTCAACCGCTTCCGCCCACGTGTTTTGGCGTCTTATACTCATCAAGCATCGTTCTCGCCATTTTGATGAGTGTCTGGTTCTTCCTCTCGACAACTCCATATTGTTGAGGTGTGTACGTAGTCGAGAACTCATGTGAAATCCCTTCTTCATCAAGAAAGGTATCATGTAACGCCCCGGACACACTCGTCGGTGGTCGTTACTCCTGGCGGGATCTAGAATGGCCCCACATATCGATACTAGTCTTTTCTGCGCACTTTGTCCTCACTCGTGCAAACCCGGGAGCAGCTTCTCGGTCGGTCACTGATACGTCTCCAACGTATCTATAATTTTTGATTGTTCCATGCTATTATTTATGATGTTTTCGATGTTTAATGGGCTTTGTTATACACGTTTATATTATTTTTGGGACTAACCTATTAACCCAAAGGTCCAGTCCAGCTTGCTATTTTTTTTGCCTATTTGAGGGTTTTACAGAAAAGGAATATCAAACGGAGTCCAAACAGAATGAAACTTCGGGAGAAATACTTTTGGAGCAAAATACGCACGGGAGACTTGAGAACTACGGAGTAGGGCACACATGGCGTCCACGAGGGTGGGGGCGCGCCCCCTGCCTCGTGGGCCCCACGTTTGGCCCCAGGTGCCCTCCTTCCTCCTATATATACCTACGTACCCCGAAACCATCAGAACAACAGAGAAAACCCTAGTTCCACCGCGGCAACCTTCTGTTCTCGTGAGATCCCATCTGGCAGCCTATTCCGGGGCTCCGTTGGAGGGGGGATCTACCATGGAGTGCTTCTACATCATCATCATCGCCTCACCATGAGTTGTGAGTAGTTTACCATAGACCTTCGGGTCCATAGCTAGTATCTAGATGACTTCTTCTCTCTCTTTGGATCTCAATACCAAGTTCTCCTCGGTCTTCGAGGAGATCTATTCGATGTAATCTCTTTTTGTGGTGTGTTTGTCGAGATCCGATGAATTGTGGGTTTATGATCAATATTATCTATGAGAAATATTTGGTTCTTTTCTAAACTCTTTATGTATGATTATAATATCCTTGCAAGTCTCTTCGAATTATTGGTTTGGTTTGGCCTACTAGATCTATAGTTCTTGCAATGGGAGAAGTGCTTGGATTTGGGTTCAATCTTGCGGTGTCCATTCCCAGTGACAGTAGGGGCAGCAAGGCACGTATTGTATTGTTGCCATCGAGGATAAAAAGATGGGGTTTATATCATATTGTTTGAGTTTATCCCTCTACATCATGTCATCTTGCTTAAGGCGTTACTCAGTTCTTATGAATTTAATACTCTAGATGCATACTGGATAGCGGTCGATGTGTGGAGTAATAGTAGTAGATGCAGAATCGTTTCGGTCTACTTGTCTCGGACATGATGCCTATATACAATGATCATGCCTAGATAGTCTCATAAGTATTCTCTTTTCTATCAATTGCTCGACAATAATTTGTTTACCCATCGTAGAATTATGCTATCATGAGAGAAGCCACTAGAGAAAACTATGGCCCCGGGTCTATTCTCAACATATCAATCTACAATCTACTTTACTTTTCTGCTTTTACTTTCTGTTCTTATATCCAAAAATACCAAAAATATCAAACTATCATCTCTATCAGATCTCACTTTCGTAAGTGACCGTAAAGGGATTGACAACCCCTTATCGCATTGGCTGCGAAGTTCTTATTTGTTTGTGCAGGTGCGAGGGACTCACGCGTGGTCTCCTACTGGATTGATACCTTGGTTCTAAAAACTGAGGGAAATACTTACGCTACTATGCTGCATCTCCCTTTCCTCTTCGAGGGAATACAACGCAAGCTCGAGAAGTAGCAAGAAGAATGTCTGGCGCCGTTGCCGGTTATGCTTACGCAAATCTCATATACCAAGTACCTATCACAAACCCTTATCCTTCGCATTACATTTTTGCCTCTCGTTTTCCTCTCCCCCACTTCACCCTTGCCATTTTATTTGCCCTTCTTTTTTGCCGTGTGTTTACGGTTCGCTTGCTTCTTGTTTGCTTGTGTTGCTATGTGCCCTCTATCAGCTTGCATCTTCGCTTGCTAAGTTATGGATCCTCATCCGCTTGCTAATCTCTTTAAGAGATCCAACTATGATGAACCAATTGCTAGTGGGTTTAGTGCACTAGATTATCTTTATGAGGTTTTGCTTGAAATTAGTGAATATGAAAATTGTGATGAAGTATTGAAAGAAAAATATAAAGTGATTCACGATAGCTCTTTGAGTAAAAAGCATGGTTGCAATGATGTTATTATAAATTCTATTAATGTCAGTTGTGTTAATGATATGCAAAACCTCAAGCTTGGGGATGCTAGTTTTGCTATGACTACTACTTTTTGCAATGATCATGATTGGAGTGATTCTTCTTATGATCTTGAAAATTTATTTAAGCCCCATGATGAATGTAAGATTGAAAATAGTGTTTGCAATGATATTGAAAGTGGGTTTGGAACAGTGTCAACTTTAGATCCCACATATTTGGAGAATGTTCAATCTTATGAATTTTTTGATAAAAGTGGGTTTGGAGAGATCATGACTTTAGTTAATGTTAATCCCACGATTTTGGAAGAGTGTCAACTTTGCATGCATGTGGATCGTGTTGAGAATATGTTATGTGATAGCTATTTTCTTGAATTTGATCATGATCCTACATGCAATTATTATGAGAGAGGAAAATATGGTTGTAGACATCTTCATGTTACTAAATTACCTCTCTTCATGTTGAGATTGATCTTGTTTCTTTCTTCTTCCTTGCATAAGTTAGATCTTGCTTGTCTTGCTAATTTGTTTCCCTATAAAATGCCTATGCATAGGAAGTATGTTAGACTTAGATGTGATTTTCACATGCTATATGATGCTCTCTTTGTGCTTCAATTCTTATCTTTCATGTGAGCATCATTGAATTCTCGTGCCTAGCTAGGGGCGTAAAACGATAGCACTCGTTGGGAGGCAACCCATTTTTTTGTTTTTGCTTCTGTTTAGGAATAAATATTGCATCTAGCTTCTGTTTATATGTGGTTTTGTGTTTTAGTTAGTGTTGGTGCCAAGTAGAACCTTTGGGAAGACTTGTGTGAAGTTTATATGATCTTGCTATGAAAAACAGAATTGTTAGCGCTCGCTAAAATGGTCACCAGATTTTGCCGGAGTGTGATATTTAGTTGATTCTTTTTGCATATGATTAATAGACAAATTCCTCATGTTTACCAAATTATTTCAATTTTTTTGAGTTACAGAATTATGCGAAAGTTACATATTACTACAGACTTTTCTGTTTTTGACAGATTCAGTTTTTCGTGTGTTGTTTGCTTATTTTGATGAATCTATGAGTAGTATTGGAGGATATGAATCATAGAGAAGTTGGAATAAAGTAGGTTTAACACCAATATAAACAAAGAATGAGTTCATTACAGTACCTTTGAGTGGTGGTTTGCTTTCTTATACTAACGGAGCTCACGTGATTTTTGTCTAAGTTTTGTGTTGTGAAGTTTTCAAGTTTTGAGTATTGCTTTGATGGACTATGGAACAAAGAGTGGCAAGAGCCGAAGATTGGGAATGCCCAAGGCACCCCAAGGTAAAATTCAAGGACAACCAAAAGCCTAAGCTTGGGGATGCCCCGGGAAGGCATCCCCTCTTTCGTCTTCATCTATCGGTAACTATACTCGGAGCTATATTTTTATTCACCACATGATATGTGTTTTACTTGGAGCATCATGTATCATTTGAGTCTTTGCTTGTTAGTTTGCCACAATTATCCTTGATGGACACACCTTTTTGAGAGAGACAAATATGACCTAGGAATTGTTAGAACACTCTATGTGCTTCACTTATATCTTTTGAGTTGAATAGTTTTTGCTAAGTGCTTCACTTATATCTTTTAGAGCACGGTGGTAATTATATTTTGTAGAAATTGTTGATCTCTCATGATTCACTTATATCATTTTGAGAGTCTATTAGAACAGCATGGTAATGTGCTTCGGCTATAAAACTAGCCTTCACATGATAGGCATCCAAGATCAATGTAGTAAAAACTTTCACACTAAGTGCATTGAATATGATGAGAAGTTGGATGCTTGATAATTGTTTTGAGATATGAGGATAATGATATTAGAGTCATGCTAGTGGAGTTATTATGAAATTGAGAAATACTTGTGTTAAAGATAGTGATTCCCGTAGCATGCACGTATGGTGAACCGCTTTGTGACGAAGTTAGAGCATGAGGTATTTGTAGAGTGTCATCCTTTGTGTGGAGGTCGGGGGCGCGCGATGGTTAACTCCTATCAACCTCCCCCCTAGGATCTTGCGTTGATTGCTTTGTTTTGATGACTCGTAAATTTTTGCAATAAGTACATGAGTTCTTATGACTAATGTTGAGTCCATGGATTATACGCACTCCCACCCTTCCACCATTGCTAGCCTCTCTCGTACCGCGCAACTTTCGCCCGTACCATACACCCACTATATATCCTTCCTCAAAACAGCCACCATATATCTTCCTCAAAACAGCCACCATACCTACCTATCATGGCATTTCCATAGCCATTCCGAGATATATTGCCATGCAACTTTCCACCGTTTCGTTCATATGACACGCTTCATATTGTCATATTGACATGCATGATCATGTAGTTGACATCGCATTTGTGGCAAATCCACCATGTATAATTTTTTATACATGTCACTCTTGATTCATTGCACATCCCGGTACACTGCCGGAGGCATTCATATAGAGTCATACTTTTTTCTAGTATCGAGTTGTAATATCGAGTTGTAAATCAATAAAAGTGTGATGATCATCATCATTAGAGCATTGTCCCATGTGAGGAAAGGCCAAATAAAAAAAGAGATGGCCCTACAAAAATTTAGAGAGGGGCTAAAAAAAGAAGGGAAAGCCCCTCCAAAAAAATGAGAGAAAAGAGAGAAGGGACAATTGCTACTATCCTTTTTCACACCTGTGCTTCAAAGTAGCACCATGTTCTTCATGATAGAGAGTCTCCTGTTTAGTCACTTTCATATACTAGTGGGAATTTTCATTATAGAACTTGGCTTGTATATTCCAACTATGGGCTTGCCCAAATGCCCTAGGTCTTCATGAGCAAGCAAGTTGGATGCACACCCACTTAGTTTCTTTTGTTGAGCTTTCATACATATTTAGCTCTAGTGCATCCGTTGCATGACAATCCCTACTCACTCACTTTGATATCAATTGATGGGCATCTCCATAGCCCGTTGATATGCCTAGTCGATGTGAGACTATCTACCTCCTTTTTGTCTTCTCCCCAACCACCACTCTATTCCACATAATGCTATATCCATGGCTCACGCTCATGTATTGCGTGAAAGTTGAAAGGTTTGAAAGAATAGAGTATGAAAACAAGTGCTTGGCTGAAACCGGGTTGTGCATGATATGAATATTTTGTGTGATGAAGAGGAAGCATAGCCAGAATATATGATTTTGTAGGGATAACTTTCTTTAGCCATAGTATTTTGAGAAGACATGATTGATTTGTTAGTATGCTTGAAGTATTATTATTTCTTATGTCAATATAGACTTTTGGCTTGAATCTTTCAGATCTGAACATTCATGCCACAATTAAGAGAATTACATTGAAAACTATGTTGGTTAGCATTCCACATCAAAAATTTTGTTTTTATCATTTACCTACTCGAGGACGAGCAGGAATTAAGCTTGGGGCTGCTTGATACGTCTCCAACGTATCTATAATTTTTTATTGTTCCATGCTATTATTTATGATGTTTTGGATGTTTAATGGGCTTTGTTATACACTTTTATATTATTTTTGGGACTAACCTATTAACTCAAAGGCCCAATCCAGATTGCTGTTTTTTTTGCCTATTTCAGGGTTTTACAGAAAAGGAATATCAAACGGAGTCCAAACGGAATGAAACTTCGGGAGAGATATTTTTGGAGCAAAATACGCACGGGAGACTTGAGAACTACGAAGTAGGGCACACGTGGCGTCCACGAGGGTGGGGGGCGCCCCCTGCCTCGTGGGCCCCACGTTTGGCCCCCGGTGCCCTCCTTCCTCCTATATATACCTATGTACCCCGAAACCACCAGAACAACAGAGAAAACCCTAGTTCCACCGCCGCAACCTTATGTTCCCGT
The DNA here is from genome assembly GCA_902687465.1 of Secale cereale. Lineage (NCBI taxonomy): Eukaryota > Viridiplantae > Streptophyta > Magnoliopsida > Poales > Poaceae > Secale > Secale cereale. The sequence goes on from LR738711.1 coordinate 252,822,384, forward strand.
GAGATTCCATCTTGGGGCCTATTCCGGAGCTCCGTCGGAGGGGGGATCTACCATGGAGTGCTTCTACATCATCATCATCATCGCCTCACCATGAGTTGTGAGTAGTTTACCACAGACCTTCGGGTCCATAGCTAGTATCTAGATGGCTTCTTTTCTCTCTTTGGATCTCAATACCAAGTTCTCCTCGGTCTTTGAGGAGATCTATTCGATGTAATCTCTTTTTGCGGTGTGTTTGTCGAGATCCGATGAACTGTGGGTTTATGATCAAGATTATCTATGAGAAATATTTGGTTCTTTTTTGAACTCTTTATGTAGGATTATAATATCCTTGCAAGTCTCTTCAAATTATTGGTTTGGTTTGGCCTACTAGATCTATAGTTCTTGCAATGGGAGAAGTGCTTGGCTTTGGGTTCAATCTTGCGGTGTCCATTCCCAGTGACAGTAGGGGCAGCAAGGCACGTATTGTATTGTTGCCATCGAGGATAAAAAGATGGGGTTTATATCATATTGTTTGAGTTTATCCCTCTACATCATGTCATCTTGCTTAAGGCGTTACTATGTTCTTATGAACTTAATACTCTAGATGCATGCTGGATAGCGGTCGATGTGTGGAGTAATAGTAGTAGATGCAGAATCATTTCGGTCTACTTGTCTCGGACATGATGCCTATATACAATGATCATGCCTAGATAGTCTCATAAGTATTCTCTTTTCTATCAATTGCTCGACAACAATTTGTTTACCCGTCGTAGAATTATGCTATCATGAGAGAAGCCACTAGAGAAAACTATGGCCCCGGGTCTATTCTCAACATATCAATCTACAATCTACTTTACTTTTCTGCTTTTACTTTCTGTTCTTATATCCAAAAATACCAAAAATATCAAACTATCATCTCTATCAGATCTCACTTTCGTAAGTGACCGTAAAGGGATTGACAACCCCTTATCGTGTTGGCTGCGAAGTTCTTATTTGTTTGTGCAGGTGCGAGGGACTCACGCGTGGTCTCCTATTGGATTGATACCTTGGTTCTCAAAAACTGAGAGAAATACTTATGCTACTGTGCTTCATCTCCCTTTCCTCTTCGAGGGAATACAACGTAAGCTCAAGAAGTAGAAGTCACCCATCCTGAAACTACTCCAAGCTGAGCACGCTTAACTTTGGAGTTCTATCCGAATGGGTTCCGGGAAAAGAAGGAATTCCTTATTGATATGAGTAGTCTATCATCCCTAATAAGCCAGGCTATCACATACACCCCCACTCAGAGGAACCAATGTCCTCGTCGGGCCACAGGAACGTTCCCTCTTGGCACATACGTCTGTGCTTCCAGTCCGGCACATGTGCCATGCCGTGTGCCACGATGGGTCACAAACGTCATGAACAACATGACCGCGCACCTATCCGCAAACATCCGTGTAACCGTGAGGGTCGGCTCTGATATCAACTTGTAACACACCGGACACACCCGCCGGTGGTTGTTACTCCTGGCGGGATCTAGACTGGCCCCACATATCAATACTAGACTTTTCTGCGCACTTTGTCCTCACTCGTGCACACCCGGGAGCAACTTCCCGATCGGTCACCCATCCTGAAACTACTCCGAGCTGAGCACGCTTAACTTTGGAGTTCTATCCGAATGGGCTCCCGAAAAAGAAGGAATTCCTTATTGATCTGAGTAGTCTATCATCCCTAATAAGCCAGGCTATCAGATATCAAAATTGGCGTTCTTGAACTCTGTTTCGTTGTCGCTCTGAACCTTCTTGATCTTCACTTCAAATTGATTTTGGGCCTTCCTAGCGAAGTCCTTGAAGATCTTTTGGACCTACAATTTATCATCAAGAAAGAACACCCACGCAAATCTTGAAAAATCATCAACAATGACCAATCCAAAAGAGTTACCACCGAGACTCTTGTAAGCGTTGGGACCAAAAAGATCCATGTGAAGTAGCTCAAGGGGTCTTCTCGTGGTCATGATGTTCTTCACGGGATGACTTCCTCCAACTTGTTTTCCTGCTTGACAAGCACTACAAAGTCTATCCTTGTCAAATATAACATCTTTAACACCAAGGATATGATCACCTTTAATAAGCTTATCAAGATTTGGCATGCCGACATGACGTAACCTTCTATGCCACAACCAACCTTTAGAAGATTTAGCAATCAAACAAGTGTGAGGTTGGGCTTTCTTAGTGAAGTCAACAATGTATAGGTCACCTCTACGAATGCCGGTGAAGACCATATTATGATTATCTCTACAAAAGACTTGGCAATCAACATGAGTAAATAGCACATTTAAACAAAAAATCAGGTAATCTAGACATGGAAAGAAGGCTATAGCCGAGAGATTCAACAAGCATGACATTTTTGATAGAGCTATCATGGGATATGGCCACCTTACTAAGGCCAACAACTTTACCCTTAGAGTTGTCACCAAAGGTAACATACTTTTGTGGACCATAGTTTCTAGAAAGCTCATGAAACATGTCCTTATCTCTGGTCATATGATCCGTGCATCCACTATCAAGAACCCATTCCTTTCCTCCGGCTGCGTAACCATGAAGATTAGCCATAAGACCAAAGTGTCTCATTTGTTCATCAAGGTCAAAGTCACTATCATCATCCTCGTCATAATATCCATGTTCAATATCGTCTTGTGATTGATCATTACCTGGAGAGAGTGATTGTTAGTTATGTGATCATGACAATGTTCATCTTTATGAATTCTAATGACTTCTGAGATGATATTACTAATGATTCCTACATCTCCTTTGGCACACATAAGGTCACAAAGCTCAAATAAACATTCATCAAATTTGGGATCACTAGTGTTCATTTTATTCAAAGCAATGGACTTTTGAAGGATCACATCTAGATTTTTCAAGGAGTAGTCCAGAAATCGTTCCTCAAGGAATTTCCATATAGTGTAAGCACATTTGAAAGTTGGTAAGAAAACAAGCAAATTTCTAGGCAATCCTCTAGTGATAAGATCAATAGTTCTGAGATTGCAAACCATGTCAAGATGTTCATCGGAAGTTGGATTCAAAGGGTCAATGGGGGCCACATAAGGGCTAACAAGATACTTGTTAAAATGATATTCATTGAAGATCTCAAGCATGTCATTTTTCCATTCCTCATAAAACTCTCCATCAAGCATATGCACTCTACGTCTAATACTCCCAATCGTAGACTCATCCATCTTCCTCCAATGGTGATTAAACCAAAGCAATGGAGACCAAAGCTCTCATACCAATTGAAAGGATCGAAGAAGAGGTGTCTAGAGGTGGGGGTGATTAGACACTCAACAAGAAACGTAGCAGTTTTTAAGTTCTTTAAGTTGAGGTGGAGTTTTTAGCACAATTTCAAACATTTACAATACATTTCAAGCAAGCATGGCAAGAGTATATGAGCAGCGGAAAGTAAAGCATGCAAGTTGCAAGAAAGTAAAGGGATGGGATTGGAGTGTGCAAACACAATTGGAGACATATATGTTTTTGGCGTGGTTCTGATAGGTGGTGCTATCGTACATCCATGTTGGTGGAGACTTCAACCCACGAAGGGTAACGGCTACGTGAGTCCATGGAGGCCTCCACCCACGAGGGGTCCACAAAGAAGCAACCTTGTCTATGCCACCATGGTTGTCGCCCACGAAGGACTTGCCTCACTAGGGTAGATCTTCACGAAGTAGGAAATCTCCTTGCCCTTACAAACTCCTCAGTTCAACTCCACAATCTTGTCGGAGGCTCCCAAGTGACACTTAACCAATCTAGGAGACACCACTCTCCAAAAGGTAATAAATGGTGTGTTGATGATGAACTCCTTGCTCTCGTGCTTCAAATTATAGTCTCCATAACACTCAACTCTCTCACACAGATTTGGATATGGTGGAAAGAAGATTTGAGTGGAAAGCAACTTGGGGAAGGCTAGAGATCAAGATTCTTGTGTTTGGATTGCAATATCTTGGTCTCAACACATGAGCAGGTGGTTCTATCTCAGAAAATGAATAGTGTAAGTGTAGGCATGTTCTGATGGCTCTCTCACTGATGGAGAAGGGGTGGAGGGGCATATATAGCCTCCACCAAAAATCTAGCCGTTACACACATTTGACCCAACTCGGTTAGACCGGATAAACGAACTCGGTCGGACCGAAGCAGTTCAAAATGTGAACGTTAGACATTTTGGTGGGACTGACAATATCAACTCGGTGAGACCGATGCATTAGGGTTAGTGTCGGTGTCAGAACCGACGGATCTCGGGTAGGGGGTCCCGAACTATGCATCTATGGATCGATGGTAACATGAGACAAGGGACAGAGTGCTTACCCAGGTTCGGGCCCTCTCGATTGAGGTAAAACCCTACTCTTGCTTGATTGATCTTGATGAATATGATTACAAGAGTTGATCTACCTCGAGATCGTAATTGCTAAACCCTAGAAGTCTAACCAGGGTGATTGCTATGAATCGGCTATTGTTGTTCAACCTCTACGGACTAAACCCTCCAGTTTATATATGCACCGAAGGGCCCTAGGGTTTGTACATGACCATCTTGCAGAGGAAGGAAAGATTACTACCGAAGCTAAAACCTGCCATTATACGCACACAGGAGTCCTATCCGGATACGAGAGACGGTCTTCAGGGATGATCTTTACGGCCCACCAGTCCGGCCTACAACTATCCAGCCACATGAGGACCCCTCAATCCAGGACTCCCTCAGTAGCCCCTGAACCTGTCTTCGATGACGAGGAGTTCGGCTTCCGTATTGTCTTCGGCATTGCAAGGTGGGTTCGTTCTTCCGAACATATAGAGGCACTATCTTCTACAAAGAGTGTATTGTGTCCGGTGATACGTCTCCAATGTATCTATAATTTTTTATTGTTCCATGCTATTATATTATCTTTTTTGGATGTTTAATGGGCTTTATTATACACTTTTATATTATTTTTGGGACTAACCTACTAACCCATGGCCCAGTGCAAATTGCAGTTTTTTTTGCCTATTTAGTTGTTTTATAGAAAAGGAATATCAAACGGAGTCCAAACGGAATGAAACCTTTGGGAGAGTTCTTTTTGGAACAATTGCAACACAGAAGACTTGGAGTACACGCAGGAAGCGAACGAGGCGGCCACAAGGGCAGGGGGTGCGCCCCCCACCCTCATGGGCCCTTTGTGGCTCCCCTGACATGTCTCTTCCTCCTATATATACCTACGTACCCTGAAAACATCGAGGAGCACCACGAAACCCAAATTCCATCCCCACAACCTTCTGTACCTGTGAGATCCCATCTTGGGGCCTGTTTCGGAGCTCCACCGAAGGGGGCATCGATCACGGAGAGCTTCTACATCAACACCATAGCCTCTCCGATGAGTTGTGAGTAGTTTACCATAGACCTTCGGGTCCATAGTTATTAGCTAGACGACTTCTTCTCTCACTTTGGATCTCAATAGAAAGTTCTCCTCGATCTTCTTGGCGATCTATTCGATGTAATTCCTTTTGCGGTGTGTTTGTCGAGATCCGATGAATTGTGGGTTTATGATCAAGATTATCTATGAACAATATTTGATTCTTCTCTCATCTTTTATGCATGATTTAAATATCTTTGCAAGTCTCTTCGAATTATCAGTTTGGTGTGGCCTACTAGATTGGTAGTTGTTGCAATGGGAGAAGTGCTTAGCTTTGGGTTCAATTTTGGCGGTGTCCTTTTCCAGTGACAGCAGGGGCATCAAGGCACGTATTGTATTGTTGCCATCGAGGATAAAAAAGATAAGGTTTATATCATATTGCATGAGTTTATCCCTCTACATCATGTCATCTTGCTTAAGGTGTTACTCTGTTCTTATGAACTTAATACTCTAGATGCATGTTGGATAGCGGTCGATGTGTGGAGTAATAGTAGTAGATGCAGAATCGTTTCGGTCTACTTGTCACGGACGTCATGCGTATATACAATGATCATGCCTAGATATTCTCATAACTATGCTCTTTTCTATCAATTGCTCGACAGTAATTCGTTCACCCACCGTAGAAATCTGCTATCATCAGAGAAGCCACTAGTGAAACCTATGGCCCCCGAGTCTATCTTCATCATATTAATCTTCCATCAACTATTTGTCTTTAATTTACTTTTGTTTTGCAATCTTTACTTTCAATCTACATATCAAAAATACCAAAAATATTATCTTATCATCTCTATCAGATCTCACTTTTGCAAGTGGCCGTGAAGGGATTGACAACCCCTTTATCGCGTTGGTTGCAAGGTTCTTATTTGTTTGTGTAGGTACGAGGGACTCGTGCATGGTCTCCTACTGGATTGATACATTGGTTCTCAAAAACTGAGGGAAATACTTACGCTACTGTGCTGCATCACGCTTTCCTCTTTGAGGGAAAACAACGCAAGCTCGAGAAGTAGCAAGAAGAATTTCTGGAGCCGTTGCCGGGGAGACTCACGCCAAGTCAAGTCAAGATTTGATCCCCCGTCAATTAGCCAATTTCTGGCGCCGTTGCCTGGGAGATCTACGCAAAAATCATATACCAAGTACCCATCACAAACACTTATCCCTCGCATTACATTATTTGCCATTTGCCTGTCATTTTCCTCTCCCCCACTTCACCTTTGCTATTTTATTCGCCCTTTTTCCGTTCGCCTCTTTGTTTGCTTATGTTGCCATGTGCCTTCTATTAGCTTGCATCTTTTCTTGCTAAATTATGGATCCTCATCCACTTGCTAATCTTTTTAAGAGATCCAACTATGATGAACCAATTGCTAGTGAATTGAGTGCACTAGATTATCTTTATTAGGCTTTGCTTGAAATTCATGAATCTGAAAATTGTGACGAAGTATTGAAAGAAGAAATTTGTGAAGTGATTCATGATAGCTCTTTGAATGAAAAACATGATTGCAATGGTGTTATTATAAATTCTATTAATGTCAATTGTGTTAATGATATGCAAAACCCTAAGCTTGGGGATGCTTATTTTGCTATGACCACTACTTGTTGCAATGATCATGATTGGGGTGATGCTTCATAAAATTTTGAAAATTTATTTAATCCCCATGATGAATATGAGATTGATAATAATATTTGCAATAATATTAAAAGTGGGTTTGGAGAGGTCATGCCTTTAGTTAATGTTGATCCCACCATTTTGGAAGAGTGTCAACTTCGCATGCATGTGGATCGTGTTGAGAATATGTTTTGTGATAGCTATATTGTTGAATTTGCTTATGATCCTACATGCAGTTGTTATGAGAGAGGAAAATATGGTTGTATAAATCTTCATGTTACTAAATTACCTCTCTTCATGTTGAGATTGATCTTGTTTTCTTTTTCTTCCTTGCATATGATAGATCTTGATTGTCTTGCTAATTTGTTTTCCTATAAAGTGCCTATGCATAGGAAGTATGTTAGACTTAGATGTGATATTCACATGCTATACGATGCTCTCTTTGTGCTTCAATTCCTATCTTTCATGTGAGCATCATTGAATTCTCAAGCCTATCTTAATGGCTATAAAGAAAGAGCTTGTTGGGAGGCAACCCAATTTTATTTTCTTTGCTTTTACTACTGTTTAGTAATAAATAATTCATCTAGCCTCTGGTTAGATATGGTCTTGTGTTTTAATTAGTGTTTGCGCCAAGTAGAACCTTTGGGAAGACTTGGGTGAAGTCTTTGCGATCATGCTGTAAAAAGTAGAAACTTTTGCGCTCATGAGATTAGCTACCGTTTTTACTGGAGAGTGATTTTAAGTTGATTCTTTTTGCATATAATTAATAGAAAAATTCCTCATGTCCACCAATTTATTTCAGAATTTTTAGAGTTACAGAAGTATTCAAAAGTTACAGATTGCTACAGACTGTTCTGTTTTTGACATATTCTGTTTTTCGTGTGTTGTTTGCTTATTTTGATGAATCTATCAGTAGTATCGGGGGGTATGAATCATAGAGAAGTTGGAATACAGTAGGTCTAACACCAATATAAATAAAGAATGAGTTCATTATAGTACCTTAAAGTGGTGGTTTGTTTTCTTATACTAACGGAGCTCACGAGATTTTCTGTTAAGTTTTGTGTTGTGAAGTTTTCAAGTTTTGGGTAAGGATTTGATGGACTATGGAACAAAGAGTGGCAAAAGCCTAAGATTGGGGATGCCCAAGGCACCCCCAGGTAAAATTCAAGGACAACCAAAAGCCTAAGCTTGGGGATGCCCCGGGAAGGCATCCCCTCTATCGTCTTCGTCTATCGGTAACTTTACTTGAGACTATATTTTTATTCACCACATGATATGTGTTTTGCTTGGAGCGTCATGTATGATTTGAGTCTTTGCTTTTTAGATTACCACAATCATCTTTGCTGGACACATCTTCTGAGAGAGATACACATGAATCGGAATTTATTAGAATAATCTATGTGCTTCACTTATATCTTTTGAGCTAGATAGTTTTGCTCTAGTGATTCACTTATATCTTTTAGAGCACGGTGGTGGTTTTATTTTGTAGAAATTATTGATCTCTCATGCTTCACTTATATTATTTTGAGAGTCCTTTAGAACAGCATGGTAATTTGCTTTGGTTATAAAATTAGCCCTAATATGATAGGCATCCAAGATGGGTATAATAATAACTTTCATAAAAGTGCATTGAATATTATGAGAAGTTTGATACTTGATGACTGTTTTGAGATATGAGGATGGTGATATTAGAGTCATGCTAGTGAAGTAATTGTGAATTTGAGAAACACTTGTGTTAAAGTTTGTGATTCCCGTAGCATGCACGTATGGTGAACCGTTATGTGATGAAGTTGGAGCATGATTTTTTTATTGATTGTCATCCTTTGTGTGGAGGTCGGGATCGCGCGATGGTTAACTCCTACCAACCCTTCCCCTAGGAGCATGCGTTGAATACTTTGTTTTGATAACTCGTAGATTTTTGCAATAAGTATATGAGTTCTTTATGACAAATGTTGAGTCCAAGGATTATACGCACTCTCACCCTTCCATCATTGCTGGCCTCTCTTGTATCGCGCAACTTTCACTGGTACCATACACCCACCATATACCTTCCTCAAAACAGCCACCATACCTTCCTATTATGGCATTTCCATAGCCATTCCGAGATATATTGCCATGCAACTTTCCATCGTTCAGTTTATTATGACACGCTTCATTATTGTCATATTGCTATGCATGATCATGTAGTTGACATCGTATTTGTGGCAAAGCCACCGTTCATAATTTTTCATACATGTCACTCTTGATTCATTGCACATCCCGGTACACCGCCGAAGGCATTCACATAGAGTCATATTTTGTTCTAGCTTTGAGTTGTAAGTAAATAAAAGTGTGATGATCTTCATTACTAGAGCATTGTCCCAGTGAGGAAAGGATGATGGAGACTATGATTCCCCCACAAGTCAGGATGAGACTCCGGAAGAAAGAAAAAAAAGAGGCTATAAAAAAAGAGAAAAGGACCAAATAAAAAAATGAGAGAAAAAGAGAGAAGGGACAATGCTACTATCCTTTTTCCACACTTGTGCTTCAAAGTAGCACCATGATCTTCATGATAGAGAGTCTCTTGTTTTGTCACTTTCATATACTAGTGGGATTTTTCATTATAGAACTTGGCTTGTATATTCCAATGATGGGCTTCCTCAAATTGCCCTAGGTCTTCGTGAGCAAGCGAGTTGGATGAACACCCGCTTAGTTTCTTTAGTTGAGCTTTCATACACTTATAGCTCTAGTGCATTCGTTTCACGGCAATCCCTACTCAGTCACATTGATATCTATTAATGGGCATCTCCATAGCCCATTGATAAGCCTAGTTGATGTGATACTATCTTCCTCTTTTGTCTTCTCCACAACCACCACTCCATTCCACCTATAGTGCTATATCCATGGCTCACGCTCATGTATTGCGTGAAAGTTGAAAATTTTGAAAATTTTGAAGTGTGAAACAATTGCTTGGCCGAAACCGGGGTTGTGCATGATTTAAATATTTTGTGTGATGAAGATAGAGCATAGCCAGACTATCTGATTTTGTAGGGATAACTTTCTTTGGCCATGTTATTTTGAGAAGACATAATTGCTTTGTTAGTATGCTTGAAGTATTGTTATTCTTATGTCAATATTAAAATTTTGTCTTGAATCTTTCAGATCTGAACATTCATGCCAAAATAAATAAAATTACATTAAGAATTATGTTGGGTAGCATCCCACATCAAAAATTATATTTTTATCATTTACCTACTCGAGGACGAGCATGAACTAAGCTTGGGGATGCTTGATACGTCTCCAACGTATCAATAATTTTTTATTATTCCATGCTATTATATTATATATTTTGGATGTTTAATGGGCTTTATTATACACTTTTATATTATTTTTGGGACTAACCTACTAACCCAAGGCCCAGTGCAGATTGCTGTTTTTTGCCTATTTTAGTGTTTCGCAGAAAAGGAATATCAAACAGAGTCCAAACAGAATGAAACCTTTGGGAGAGTTATTTTTGGAACAATTGCAACACAGAAGACTTGGAGTATATGCCAGGAAGCGAATGAGGCGGACACGAGGGCAGGAGGCGCGCCCCCACCCTCGTGGGCCCCTCATGGTTCCCCTACCGTGCCTCTTCCTCCTATATATACCTGCGTACCTTGAAAACATCGAGGAGCACCACAAAACCCTAATTCCACCGCCGCAACCTTCTGTACCCTTGAGATCCCATCTTGGGGCTTGTTCCGGAGCTCCACCGGAGGGGGAATCGATCACGGAGGGCTTCTACATCAACACCATATCCTCTCCAATGAGTTGTGAGTAGTTTACCACAGACTTTGGAGTCCATAGTTATTAGCTAGATGGCTTCTTCTCTCTCTTTGGATCTCAATAGAAAGTTCTCCTCGATCTTCTTGGAGATCTATTCGATGTAATTCCTTTTGCGGTGTGTTTGTCGAGATCCGATGAATTGTGGGTTTATGATCCAGATTATCTATGAACAATATTTGATTCTTCTCTGAAATCTTTTATGCATGATTTAAATATCTTTGCAAGTCTCTTCGAATTATCAGTTTGGTGTGGCCTACTAGATTGGTAGTTCTTGCAATGGGAGAAGTGCTTAGCTTGGGTTCAATCTTGCGGTGTCCTTTCCCAGTGACAACAGGGGCAGCAAGTCACGTATTGTATTGTTTCCATCGAGGATAAAAAGATGGGATTTATATCATATTGCATGAGTTTATACCTCTACATCATGTCATCTTGCTTAAGGTGTTACTCTGTTCTTATGAACTTAATACTCTAGATGCATGTTGGATAGTGGTCGATGTGTGGAGTAATAGTAGTAGATGCAGAATCGTTTCGGTCTACTTGTCACGGACGTGATGCCTATATAAAATGAGCATGCCTAGATATTCTCATAACTATGCGCTTTTCTATCAATTGCTCGATAGTAATTCGTTCACCCACCGTAGAAATCTGCTATCATGAGAGAAGCCACTAGTGAAACCTATGCCCCCGGGTCTATATTCATCATATTAATCTTCCATCAACTATTTATCTTTACTTTACTTTTGTTTTGCAATCTTTACTTTCAATCTACATATCAAAAATATTATCTTATCATCTCTATCGGATCTCACTTTTGCAAGTGGCCATGAAGGGATTGACAACCCCTTTATCGCGTTGGTTGCAAGGTTCTTATTTGTTTGTGTAGGTACGAAGGACTCGCGCGTGGTCTCCTACTGGATTGATACCTTGGTTCTCAAAAACTGAGGGAAATACTTACGCTATTGTGTTGCATCACCCTTTCCTCTTTGAGGGAAAACAAGGCAAGCTCGAGAAGTAGCATCCGGCTCTGCATGGTTAGTACAATCCTTAGCCTTGAAGGCAAGGCATTGAAATAAAATGAATAGTGTGTCTTTACTGACAACCTTTTGGTGGAGCATCGCGTCCATCCCACTAACATATCGAACCATTTTACTTGGTTCTAGTTTCGCGTTTCGAGGTATAATCCCGCTGACACGTCTTATCAAAACAGAGATTGTGCCCGCTTATTATGGGATCCTTATCAATGTGACGTGAGCATCAAAAACCACGCATTACGCACGACCGCTTTGGGAACCGACGAGGTTTATGGCTAAAATGGGGGCACGTTCTGTATTCATAGCGCTATAAAAGGATATCAATCCCTTCCATCAGCCCCACGCCTTCCTCAAGCCCTAGCTCTCCAATCTTCCTAGCCCCAGCATCCTCATCTCTTGCGCCCGCAGCTCTCAGTTCCTCAACCACCACTTCCTTCCCAAGCAATGGCTGGATCCAGCGCCAGAGGCAAGTGGGAGGCCACCCTGGTTACTAAGAAGACCATGGAGGATCTCCGGAGCGCGGGCTACCTCGCCGCCAACATCGCGCACCGAGTCCCCGCCCAGGATCAGGTGATTCCCATCCCGGAGGAGGGTGAGAGAGTCGTGTTCCTCTCACACTTCGTTAGGGGGCTAGGATTCCCTCTTCACCCCTTCGTACGAGGCCTACTATTTTTCTACGGGCTGGATTTCCATGATCTAGCCCCGAATTCAATCCTTCACATCTCCGCTTTCATAGTGGTGTGCGAAGCTTTCCTCCGCGTTCCCCCACACTTCAGCCTATGGCTCAAGACCTTCAATGTGAAGCTGAAGGTGGTGGACGGGCAACATGCAGAGTGCGGGGGCGCTATGATAAGCAAGCTCCCGAATGCAACCTGGCCAAAGGGGTCATTCGTGGAGACGAACAAGGTTTGGCAGCAAGAGTGGTTCTATATCACCGAGCCCCGCGACGCCCAATGGGCGGTGGCCTCTGCTTTCAGATCTGGACCCCCGGAGTGGCTAACCTCGAGGACCGATAAGAGTCCAAACTAGGTGTCTCAGATTGAGGTGGCAACACTCCAAGGCCGTGTGTCCGGCATGATCACCAAAGGCTACCAAATCACAACTGTGGTTCAGGTAATGCTGGCCTGACTTGTCCTTCCTTGCCAACGCCGGGACTCCTCTCTATGGGAGTTTGATCCGGCAGGAGCTCGGCCCTTAAAGCATCTATACGGATCCTTGCACGAAGAGATCTGGAAACACCTCTTCAAGAGCCAGAAGGAGTGGCCAGAGGAAACTGAGGACTCAGGCTACATCACTGCGTTTACCGCACCAGAGGTAATCAAAAACTTCGTGGAACACATATTCCCTCCTTATTTTAACGATAATAAGAATTGGAGTTTTTACGTGATATACAGAGCTGGACGAAGAAGGAAATTCAGATCAAGTGTCCGGCCCCTTTCCCAGAAGACCCAGCCATGCCTCTGAAGGAAATATGCCCTAGAGGCAATAATAAAGATGTTATTTGTATTTCCTTATATCATGATAAATGTCTTTTATTCATGCTAGAATTGTATTAACCGGAAACTTAGTACATGTGTGGATACATAGACAAAACAGTATGTCCCTAGTATGCCTCTACTAGACTAGCTCATTGATCAAAGATGGTTATGTTTCCTAGCCATAGACATGAGTTGTCATTTGATCAACGGGATCACATCATTAGGAGAATGATGTGATGGACAAGACCCATCCGTTAGCATAGCACTATGATCGTTTAGTTTAACTGCTATTGCTTTCTTCATGACTTATACATGTTCCTATGACTATGAGATTATGCAACTCCCGAATACCGTAGGAACACCTTGTGTGCTATCAAACGTCACAACGTAACTGGGTGATCATAAAGATGCTCTACAGGTGTCTCCAAAAGTATTCATGGTGTTGGCATAGATCAAGATTAGGATTTGTCACTCCGAGTGTCGGAGAGGTATCTCTGGGCCCTCTCGATAACACACATCACAATAAGCCTTGCAAGCAAAAGACTAATGAGTTAGTCACGAGATGATGTGTTACGGAACGAGTAAAGAGACTTGCCGGTAAACGAGATTGAACTAGGTATAAAGATACCGACGATCGAATCTCGGGCAAGTAACATACCGTTTGACAAAAGGAACAACGTATGTTGTTATGCGGTTCTGACCGATAAAAGATCTTCGTAGAATATGTAGGAGCCAATATGAACATCCAGGTTCCGCTATTGGTTATTGACCAGAGATGAGTCTCGGTCATGTCTACATAGTTCTCGAACCCGTAGGGTCCGCACGCTTAACGTTTGATGACGATCGGTATTATGAGTTTTTGAGTATTGATGTACCGAAGGTAGTTCGGAGTCCCGGATGAGATCACGGACATGACGAGGAGTCTCGGAATGTCCGAGACATAAAGATTGATATATTGGACGGCTATATTCGGACACCGGAAGTATACCGGAAAGGTTTCGGATTTATCGGGAATGCCGGAGGGGGTTACCGGAACCCCCTACGAGAGGGGATGGTCCATAGTGGGCCTAAAGGGTGAGAGAGAGGCAGCCCATAGGGCTGGCCGGCGCCCCCACCTAGGAATCCTAGTTGGACTAGGATTGGGGGGGGCGCCACCTCTCCTATTCCTTTCCCCCTTCTTCCTTTCGGTGAATCCTACTAGGAATAGGATTGCAATCCTATTCCTAGTAGGAATCCCTTCCCTAGCCGCACCAGGAGAGTTGGCCGGCCCCTCCTCCCTTGCTCCTTTATATACGGGGGCAGGGGGGCACCCAAAGACACACAAGTTGAATTGTTTTAGCCGTGTGCGGTGCCCCCCTCCACAGAATCACACCTCGGTCGTACCGTCGCGGAGCTTAGGCGAAGCCCTGCGCCGGTGAACACATCATATCTGTCACCACGCCGTCGTGCTGACGAAACTCTCCCGTGAAGCTCAACTGGATCAAGAGCTCGTGGGACGTCATCAAGCTGAACGTGTGCTGAACGCGGAGGTGCCGTACGTTCGGTGCTTGATCGGTTGGATCGCGAAGAAGTTCGACAACATCAACCGCGTCACTTGACGCTTCCGCTCCCGGTCTACGAGGGTACGTAGACACACTCTCCCCTCTCGTTGCTATGCATCTGGTAGATAGATCTTGCGTGATCGTAGGAAAATTTTAAAATACTACGTTCCCCAACACGACCACTGCAGAAGATAGAGAGAAAATGAAAGTCATTCCCTATGCCTCAGCCATAGGATCTATCATGTATGCAATGCTGTGTACCAGACCTGATGTGTGCCTTGCTATAAGTCTAGCAGGGAGGTACCAAAGTAATCCAGGAGTGGATCACTGGACATCGGTCAAAAACATCCTAAAGTATCTGAAAAGAACAAAGGATATGTTTCTCGTATATGGAGGTGACAAAGAGCTCGTCGTAAACGGTTACGTCGATTCTAGCTTTGACACTGATCCGGATGACTCAAAGTCACAAACCGGATATGTATTTTTATTGAACGGTGGAGCTGTCAGTTGGTGCAGTTCCAAGCAGAGCGTCGTGGCGGGATCTACGTGTGAAGCGGAATACATAGCTGCTTCGGAAGCAGCAAATGAAGGAGTCTGGATGAAGGAGTTCATATCCGATCTAGGTGTAGTACCTAGTGCATCGGGTCCAATGAAAATCTTTTGTGACAACACTGGAGCCATAGCCTTGGCGAAGGAATCTAGGTTTCACAAGAGAACAAAGCACATCAAAAGACGCTTCAATTCCATCCGCGATCTAGTCAAGGAGGGAGACATAGAGATTTGCAAAATACATACGGATCTGAATATTGCAGACCCGTTGACTAAGCCTCTTCCACGGGCAAAACATGATCAGCACCAAGACTCCATGGGTGTGAGGATCATCACTTTGTAATCTAGATTATTGACTCTAGTTCAAGTGGGAGACTGAAGGAAATATGCCCTAGAGGCAATAATAAAGATGTTATTTGTATTTCCTTATATCATGATAAATGTCTTTTATTCATGCTAGAATTGTATTAACTGGAAACTTAGTACATGTGTGGATACATAGACAAAACAGTATGTCCCTAGTATGCCTCTACTAGACTAGCTCATTGATCAAAGATGGTTATGTTTCCTAACCATAGACATGAGTTGTCATTTGATCAACGGGATCACATCATTAGGAGAATGATGTGATGGACAAGACCCATCCGTTAGCATAGCACTATGATCGTTTAGTTTTACTGCTATTGCCTTCTTCATGACTTATACATGTTCCTATGACTATGAGATTATGCAACTCCCGAATACCGTAGGAACACCTTGTGTGCTATCAAACGTCACAACGTAACTGGGTGATCATAAAGATGCTCTACAGGTGTCTCCGAAAGTATTCGTGGTGTTGGCATAGATCAAGATTAGGATTTGTCACTCCGAGTGTCGGAGAGGTATCTCTGGGCCCTCTCGGTAACACACATCACAATAAGCCTTGCAAGCAAAAGACTAATGAGTTAGTCACGAGATGATGTGTTACGGAACGAGTAAAGAGACTTGCCGGTAAACGAGATTGAACTAGGTATAAAGATACCGACGATCGAATCTCGGGCAAGTAACATACCGTTTGACAAAAGGAACAACGTATGTTGTTATGCGGTTCTGACCGATAAAAGATCTTCGTAGAATATGTAGGAGCCAATATGAACATCCAGGTTCCGCTATTGGTTATTGACCGGAGATGAGTCTCGGTCATGTCTACAGAGTTCTCGAACCCGTAGGGTCCGCACGCTTAACGTTTGATGACGATCGGTATTATGAGTTTTTGAGTATTGATGTACCGAAGGTAGTTCGGAGTTCCGGATGAGATCACGGACATGAAGAGGAGTCTCGGAATGTCCGAGACATAAAGATTGATATATTGGACGGCTATATTCGGACACCGGAAGTATACCGGAAAAGTTTCGGATTTATCGGGAATGCCGGAGGGGGTTACCGGAACCCCCTACGAGAGGGGATGGTCCATAGTGGGCCTAAAGGGTAAGAGAGAGGCAGCCCATAGGGCTGGCCGGCGCCCCCACCTAGGAATCCTAGTTGGACTAGGATTGGGAGGGCGCCACCTCTCCTGATCCTTTCCCCCTTCTTCCTTCCGGTGAATCCTACTAGGAATAGGATTGCAATCCTATTCCTAGTAGGAGTCCCCTCCCTAGCCGCACCATAGGAGGTGGCCGGCCCCTCCTCCCTTGCTCCTTTATATACGGGGGCAGGGGGGCACCCAAAGACACACAAGTTGAATTGTTTTAACCGTGTGCGGTGCCCCCCTCCATAGAATCACACCTCGGTCATACCGTCGCGGAGCTTAGGCGAAGCCCTGTGCCGGTGAACACATCATATCCGTCACCACACCGTCGTGCTGACGAAACTCTCCCGTGAAGCTCTACTGGATCAAGAGCTCATGGGACGTCATCAAGCTGAACGTGTGCTGAACGCGGAGGTGCCGTACGTTCGGTGCTTGATCGGTTGGATCGCGAAGAAGTTCGACAACATCAACCGCGTCACTTGACGCTTCCGCTCCCGGTCTACGAGGTACGTAGACACACTCTCCCCTCTCGTTGCTATGCATCTGTTAGATAGATCTTGCGTGATCGTAGGAAAATTTTAAAATACTACGTTCCCCAACAGTGGCATCATGAGCCAGGTCTTTGCGTAGATGATATGCACGAGTAGAACACAATGAGATTGTGGACGATACTAGTCATACTGCTTACCAGCATGTCATACTTTGCTTCGGCGGTATTGTGAGATGAAGCGGCCCGGACCGACATTACGCGTACGCTTACACAAGACTGGTTTCACCGTTACGAGCACTCGTTGCTTAAAGGTGACTGGCGGGTGTCTGTCTCTCTCACTTTAGCTGAATCAAGTGTGGCTACGCCCGGTCCTTGTGAAGGTTAAAACAGCACATACTTGACGAAACATCGTTGTGGTTTTGTATGCGTAGGTAAGAACGGTTCTTGCTAAGCCCGTAGCAGGCACGTAAAACTTGCAACAAACAAAGTAGAGGATGTCTAACTTGTTTTTGCAGGGCATGTTGTGATGTGATATGGTCAAGACATGAGTTATACGATCTTGTATGAGATGATCATGTTTTGTAAAGTTATCGGCAACTGGCAGGAGCCATATGGTTGTCGCTTTATTGTATGAAATGCAATCGCCATGTAATTGCTTTAGTTTATCACTAAGCGGTAGCGATAGTCGTAGAAGCAATAGTTGGCGAGACGATAACGATGCTACGATGGAGATCAAGGTGTCAAGCCGGTGACGAAGGTGATCATGACGGTGCTTTGGAGATGGAGATCAAAAGCACAAGATGATGATGGCCATATCATGTCACATATTTTGATTGCATGTGATGTTTATCTTATTATGCTTCTTATTTTGCTTAGAACGACGGTAGCATTATAAGATGATCCCTTACTAAATTTCAAGGTATAAGTGTTCTCCCTGAGTATGCACCGTTGCGAAAGTTCGTCGTGCCGAGACACCACGTGATGATCGGGTGTGATAAGCTCTACGTTCAAATACAACGGGTGTAAGCCAGTTTTGCACATGCAGAATACTCGGGTTAAACTTGACGAGCCTAGCATATACAGATATGGCCTCGGAACACTGGAGACCGAAAGGTCGAGCGTGAATCATATAGTAGATATGATCAACATAAGATGTTCACCATTGAAAACTACTCCATCTCACGTGATGATCGGACATGGTTTAGTTGATTTGGATCACGTGATCATTTAGATGACCAGAGGGATGTCTATCTAAGTGGGAGTTCTTTAAATTAATATGATTAAATTGAACTTTAATTTATCATGAACTTAGTCCTGATAGTTTGGCATATCTATGTCGTTGTAGATCAATGGCCCGTGCTACCGTTCCTTTGAATTTTAATGCATTCCTAGAGAAAGCTAAGTTGAAAGATGATGGTAGCAATTACACGGACTGGGTCCGTAACCTGAGGATTATCCTCATTGCTGCACAGAAGAATTATGTCCTTGAAGCACCGCTAGGTGACAAGCCCCCTTCCGCTAATGCAGACGCTTTGAACGTCTGGCAGTCGCGGTCTGATGACTACACGATAGTTCAGTGTGCCATGCTTTACGGCTTAGAACCGGGACTTCAACGACGTTTTGAACGTCATGGAGCATATGAAATGTTCCAGGAGTTGAAGTTAATATTTCAAGCAAATGCCCGAATTGAGAAATATGAGATTTCCAATAAGTTCTACAGCTGCAAAATGGAGGAGAATAGTTCTATCAGTGAACACTTGCTCAGAATGTCTGGGTACTACAATCATATGACTCAACTTGGTTGCAATGTTGACGAGGATAGTGTTATTGATAGAGTTCTTCAATCACTGCCACCAAGCTATAAAGGCTTCGTGATGAACTATAACATGCAAGGGATGCAAAAGACAATTCCCGAGCTCTTCGCTATGCTCAAAACTGCGGAGGTAGAAATAAAAAAGGAGCATCAAGTGTTGATGGTTAACAAGACCACTAGTTTCAAGAAAAAGGGCAAGGGAAAGAAAGGGAACTTCAAAAAGAATAGCAAATCAGTTGCTACTTCAACGAAGAAACCCAAATCTGGAGCCAAGCCTGAAACTGAGTGCTTCTACTGCAAGGGAACTGGACACTGGAAGCGGAACTGCCCCAAGTATTTGGCGGATAAGAAGGATGGCAAGATGAACAAAGGTATATGTGATATACATGTTATTGATGTGTACCTTACTAATGCTCGTAGTAGTACCTGGGTATTTGATACCGGTTCAGTTGCTAATATTTGTAACTCGAAACAGGGACTACGGATTAAACGAAGATTAGCTAAGGATGAGGTGACGATGCGCGTGGGAAACGGTTCCAAAGTCGATGTGATCGCCGTCGGCACGCTACCTCTACATCTACCTCCGGGATTAGTTTTAGACCTAAATAATTGTTATTTGGTGCCAGCGTTGAGCATGAACATTATATCTGGATCTTGTTTATTGCGAGACGGTTATTCATTTAAATCAGAGAATAATGGTTGTTCCATTTTGATGAATAATATCTTTTATGGTCATGCACCCTTAAAGAGTGGTCTATTCTTACTGGATCTTGATTGTAGTGATACACATATTCATAATATTGAAACCAAAAGATGCAAGGTTAATAATGATAGTGCAACTTATTTGTGGCACTGCCGTTTGGGTCATATTGGTGTAAAACGCATGAAGAAACTCCATAAAGATGGACTTTTGGAATCACTTGGTGCTTGCGAACCATGCCTCATGGGCAAGATGACTAAAACTCCGTTCTCCGGAACTATGGAGCGAGCAACAGATTTGTTGGAAATCATACATACTGATGTATGTGGACCAATGAGCGTTGATGCTCGCGGCGGGTATCGTTATTTTCTGACCTTCACTGATGATTTGAGCAGATATGGGTATATCTACTTAATGAAACACAAGTCTGAAACATTTGAAAAGTTCAAAGAATTTCAGAGTGAAGTAGAGAATCATCGTAACAAGAAAATAAAGTTCCTACGATCTGATCGTGGAGGAGAATATTTGAGTTACGAGTTTGGTCTTCATTTGAAACAATGTGGAATAGTTTCACAACTCACGCCACCTGGAACACCACAACGTAATGGTGTGTCCGAACGTCGTAACCGTACTTTATTAGATATGGTGCGATCTATGATGTCTCTTACTGATTTACCACTATCGTTTTGGGGTTATGCTTTAGAGACAGCTGCATTCACGTTAAATAGGGCACCATCTAAATCCGTTGATACGACGCCTTATGAACTATGGTTTGGCAAGAAACCAAAGTTGTCGTTTCTTAAAATTTGGGGCTGCGATGCTTATGTGAAAACACTTCAACTTGATAAGCTCGATCCCAAGTCGGAAAAATGTGTCTTCATAGGATACCCAAAAGAGACTGTTGGGTACACCTTCTATCACAGATCCGAAGGCAAAATATTCATTGCTAAGAACGGATCCTTTCTAGAAAAAGAGTTTCTCTCGAAAGAAGTGAGTGGGAGGAAAGTAGAACTTGATGAGGTAATTGTACCTTCTCCCATATTGGAAAATAGTACATCACAGGAAATTGTTCCAGTGATTCCTACACCAATTAGTGAGGAAATTGATGATAATGATCATGAAACTTCGGATCAAGTTTCTACTGAACGTCGTAGATCAACCAGAGTACGTTCCGCACCAGAGTGGTACGGCAACCCAGTTCTGGAAATCATGTTACTAGACCATGATGAACCTACGAACTATGAGGAAGCGATGATGAGCCCAGATTCCGCAAAATGGCTAGAAGCCATGAAATCTGAGATGGGATCCATGTATGAGAACAAAGTATGGACTTTGGTTGACTTGCCCGATGATCGGCAGGCCATCAAAAATAAATGGATCTTCAAGAGGAAGACCGACGCAGACGGTAATATTACTGTTTACAAAGCTCGACTTGTTGCGAAAGGTTTTCGACAAGTTCAAGGAGTTGACTACGATGAGACTTTCTCACCTGTATCGATGCTTAAGTCTGTCCGAATCATGTTAGCAATTGCCGCATTTTATGATTATGAAATCTGGCAAATGGATGTCAAAACTGCATTCCTAAATGGATATCTCAAAGAAGAGTTGTATATGATGCAACCAGAAGGTTTTGTCGATCCAAAAGGTGCTAACAAAGTATGCAAACTCCAGCGATCCATCTATGGACTGGTGCAAGCATCTCGGAGTTGGAATATACGCTTTGATGAGGTGATCAAAGCATATGGTTTTATACAGACTTTTGGAGAAGCCTGTATTTACAAGAAAGTGAGTGGGAGCTCTGTAGCATTTCTAATATTATATGTAGATGACATATTGTTAATTGGAAATGATATAGAATTTCTGAATAGCATAAAAGGATACTTGAATAAAAGTTTTTTCAGTGAAAGACCTCGGTGAAGCTGCTTACATATTAGGCATCAAGATCTATAGAGATAGATCAAGACGCTTAATTGGACTTTCACAAAGCACATACCTTGATAAGATTTTGAAAAGGTTCAAAATGGATCAGTCAAAGAAAGGGTTCTTGCCTGTTTTACAAGGTATGAAGTTGAGTAAGACTCAATGCCCGACCACTGCAGAAGATAGAGAGAAAATGAAAGTCATTCCCTATGCCTCAGCCATAGGGTCTATCATGTATGCAATGCTGTGTACCAGACCTGATGTGTGCCTTGCTATAAGTCTAGCAGGGAGGTACCAAAGTAATCCAGGAGTGGATCACTGGACAGCGGTCAAAAACATCCTAAAGTATCTGAAAAGAACAAAGGATATGTTTCTCGTATATGGAGGTGACAAAGAGCTCGTCGTAAATGGTTACGTCGATTCTAGCTTTGACACTGATCCGGATGAATCAAAGTCACAAACCGGATATGTATTTTTATTGAACGGTGGAGCTGCCAGCTGGTGCAGTTCCAAGCAGAGCGTCGTGGCGGGATCTACGTGTGAAGCGGAATACATAGCTGCTTCAGAAGCAGCAAATGAAGGAGTCTGGATGAAGGAGTTCATATCCGATCTAGGTGTAGTACCTAGTGCATCGGGTCCAATGAAAATCTTTTGTGACAACACTGGAGCCATAGCCTTGGCGAAGGAATCCAGGTTTCACAAGAGAACAAAGCACATCAAAAGACGCTTCAATTCCATCCGCGATCTAGTCAAGGAGGGAGACATAGAGATTTGCAAAATACATACGGATCTGAATGTTGCAGACCCGTTCACTAAGCCTCTTCCACGGGCAAAACATGATCAGCACCAAGACTCCATGGGTGTGAGGATCATCACTTTGTAATCTAGATTATTGACTCTAGTTCAAGTGGGAGACTGAAGGAAATATGCCCTAGAGGCAATAATAAAGATGTTATTTGTATTTCCTTATATCATGATAAATGTCTTTTATTCATGCTAGAATTGTATTAACCGGAAACTTAGTACATGTGTGGATACATAGACAAAACAGTATGTCCCTAGTATGCCTCTACTAGACTAGCTCATTGATCAAAGATGGTTATGTTTCCTAGCCATAGACATGAGTTGTCATTTGATCAACGGGATCACATCATTAGGAGAATGATGTGATGGACAAGACCCATCCGTTAGCATAGCACTATGATCGTTTAGTTTAACTGCTATTGCTTTCTTCATGACTTATACATGTTCCTATGACTATGAGATTATCCAACTCCCGAATACCGTAGGAACACCTTGTGTGCTATCAAACGTCACAACGTAACTGGGTGATCATAAAGATGCTCTACAGGTGTCTCCGAAAGTATTCGTGGTGTTGGCATAGATCAAGATTAGGATTTGTCACTCCGAGTGTCGGAGAGGTATCTCTGGGCCCTCTCGGTAACACACATCACAATAAGCCTTGCAAGCAAAAGACTAATGAGTTAGTCACGAGATGATGTGTTACGGAACGAGTAAAGAGACTTGCCGGTAAACGAGATTGAACTAGGTATAAAGATACCGACGATCGAATCTCGGGCAAGTAACATACCGTTTGACAAAAGGAACAACGTATGTTGTTATGCGGTTCTGACCGATAAAAGATCTTCGTAGAATATGTAGGAGCCAATATGAACATCCAGGTTCCGCTATTGGTTATTGACCGGAGATGAGTCTCGGTCATGTCTACAGAGTTCTCGAACCCGTAGGGTCCGCACGCTTAACGTTTGATGACGATCGGTATTATGAGTTTTTGAGTATTGATGTACCGAAGGTAGTTCGGAGTCCCGGATGAGATCACGGACATGACGAGGAGTCTCGGAATGTCCGAGACATAAAGATTGATATATTGGACGGCTATATTCGGACACCGGAAGTATACCGGAAAAGTTTCGCATTTATCGGGAATGCCGGAGGGGGTTACCGGAACCCCCTACGAGAGGGGATGGTCCATAGTGGGCCTAAAGGGTAAGAGAGAGGCAGCCCATAGGGCTGGCCGGTGCCCCCACCTAGGAATCCTAGTTGGACTAGGATTGGGGGGGCGCCACCTCTCCTAATCCTTTCCCCCTTCTTCCTTCCGGTGAATCCTACTAGGAATAGGATTGCAATCCTATTCCTAGTAGGAGTCCCCTCCCTAGCCGCACCATAGGAGGTGGCCGGCCCCTCCTCCCTTGCTCCTTTATATACGGGGGCAGGGGGGCACCCAAAGACACACAAGTTGAATTGTTTTAGCCGTGTGCGGTGCCCCCCTCCACAGAATCACACCTCGGTCGTACCGTCGCGGAGCTTAGGCGAAGCCCTGCGCCGGTGAACACATCATATCCGTCACCACGCCGTCGTGCTGACGAAACTCTCCCGTGAAGCTATACTGGATCAAGAGCTCGTGGGACGTCATCAAGCTGAACGTGTGCTGAACGCGGAGGTGCCGTACGTTCGGTGCTTGATCGGTTGGATCGCGAAGAAGTTCGACAACATCAACCGCGTCACTTGACGCTTCCGCTCCCGGTCTACGAGGGTACGTAGACACACTCTCCCCTCTCGTTGCTATGCATCTGGTAGATAGATCTTGCGTGATCGTAGGAAAATTTTAAAATACTGCGTTCCCCAACAGCCTCAACTGTTGGCGATGCTAGTTTCGGCGCCGTACAAGGCGCCGGACAAGAAGCCCAAGAAGAAGAGCAAGGAGGCCAAGAGCGGCCCCCGCCCTACGGACACGAAGTCCGAGGAGATCAACATCCTCTCCTCCGAAGAGGAGGAGGATGATGAAGAAGAAGAATCCCCCGCCCAGGGCAAGGGGAGGAAGAGGGCGGCCCCTGCTGACGCAGGCAAGGCCTCAGCCCGGAGGAGGCTAAACCTCCCCACCTGTTCGGACTCATCGTCCGAACACAGCTTTGTGGTGAAGCCTAGGGAGAAGCCCCTAGCTGAAACGTAAGTTGTTCGGATATATTAATTACTGCACTTTGTTTATTCAGCATATTAATGTTTTTTAAGTATTTCTCACCTGCTGGCCTATAGCCCTCCCCATGCACACCCCAATGCCTCCTTATTGGAGGGGAACTCTCTGCCATCTGGAGAGACAGAGAGCGACCAGCCGGTCCGAGCTCCATCGCCCGTGGCCTGCGGGGACACCGAAGTGTCCTCCCAGCGTGCGTCTCCTACTCAAGGAGATGGGGACGGGGCAGGTGATAAGGTGGCCGAGGGTAACACCTCGGCTGTCGCTGACCATGGGAAACATTCCCCATGGAGACCGAAGACGGGGGGCCAAACAATCCGGGGCCCCGCCAAATACTGATCCGGAGCCTAGTGCGGCTCCGGAGTCCGAAGACCAGACCCCCAAGGCGGGGGAGGATACAACTATTCCTACGGCGTCCGATGTCAATCCGGAGGCGCCGGACCCTCTGGAGGGAGCACTACAAAGTGCTTCCGTTGTGGAGGAGCACCGCACCATAATGGGTGTTGTGATGAAGAAAATTCAGTCCGTCAAAGGCGGACTAAATGAAGCCTTCAACAGCCTACAAACAGGCTTCGAGGTATGCAATGTAATGTTCTTTATGGAACTTAATTTATTTTATATGCACATATATAGCCAGTAGCCCCTGATGCTTTGTGTGATTATAAACAGAATCAGACGAAGTATCCATAATATAGCATATTATAGAGCTAAACTGTATGCTTTTGCATTTGAACATGCTTCACTGGTTGCGGCAACTGCACAAGCTACAGAAGTTGCCGAACTAGATCAGAAGCTCATGGAGGCCAACGCGGACCTCGACCGCATCAACTAGCATTTACACGAGACGCAAGGTATGCGGATTTGAAAAATTGAGATGTCAAGAAGACTAATAATTTTAATTGATTATGAGTATAAACTCTTTGTGATATTATGTATTAAACAATTGGCGCCACTAAGTTCGAGGCCCTCAAGGGCGACCTCACGAAGGCCAAGAAGGAGGCCGAAGCGAGCAAGGAAACTGCTGACAAAGCGGTTGCCGATCTAGAGGCCGAAAAGGCCGCGTGCTAAAAGCACGAGGCTCGGGTGGCCAAAGTCGAAAGTGAGCTCCACGATGCTATTCGCAAATGCGAGGCATTGGAAAAAACGACTTCGGAACAAGCATCCGAGCTCACTGCGGCAGTCAATGCTGCCCAGGAGGCGCGAAGCGAGTTGCGCAGCGTCTGCGAGGAATCAAGCAGACGCGGAAGATAGCATCTGGTAATACTTACAGAGCATCTTCAGAGGGCAGAAGTACCTTGGGCTGACACGGTTATGGAGTTCTCCAGGCATGTTTGCAGATCTCCTGAGGAGCAGTGCTGACGCCGCCCAATACTATCGAGCCCAGGAGGAGAACAACAAGGAGAAGCTGTTCTGGTCGTAGTTGAATGCGCCAAAACATCCGGTGCCCCTCAACGACTAGATGAAGCAGTTGGTCGAGCTACACAACATGGCGGGTTCGGCCATGAAGGACTTGATAGTCCGGCTGTGGCCCGCTGAGCCAATCCCAAGTAGCTACTTCGGATTGGTGAAGCAGCTCGTCGAAGCGAGTCCGCAGGTCGACGCGTTGAAACGTTCGGCCTGCATAAAGGGTGCTCGGATGGCCTTCGCCCGTGTGAAAATGCACTGGGCGAAGATGAAGGCGCAAGACATAGCCACTGCTGGCCCGCCCGCATGCAAGGAGCACCGCAAGCCAGAGAGATACTTTGAGGACATCATAGAATGCGCCCGCCTTGTGGAAAGCCAGTGCTCAAAGGATATTATCTTTGAGTAATTGTATCCGGTTGTAAAGACTTAAGCTTATGAACCGATGTATATATAATTTTTGCGCTATTATAATGTGAGTGACTTTCACCTCCTGTGCGGCCGTTTATTTAAATCTAAAAGTTTCCAGTTCTCGGCTTCAGCCCCCATGTAAATATTACTGGGGTGTTCGGTCATGTGCATAAACACTCTTTATCCAACATCTTGGTCCTTGTAGGAGGTGTATGCGGAGCGAACCAGGCAATGAGACTATGCGGCTTTATTGCTTTCACTGAGCCATAGAAGTTTGACAAGTGGGACTAAGTACTAGCCACTGGTGCGTATATGGTGTTTCCGAATTAAGGTATCCATTTGTATGCGGCTGGGGAAAAAACCAACCCTTCGTATAACACGGGGTAGATCTCCATCGATCGTAGTATGACACTAAGTCACCGGATCGCAGACCAGATTCTCGCCTATCATGACAGTCAGTTTTCGGCTTTCTCTACAGAGGTACTTGACCGGACGAACCAGAAGTACAATCGCAGTAGTTCTCCCTTTACACCCTAGCCGAACAATCGGGAACGTAGGGGTAAGCATAGGAGCCGGGCAACCCAACTATTGACCCAAGACATGATTTGGAACTGATGCATATAAAGCAATATCCAGGATGCCGAACACTCCCTATAGGTGTTCGTACTTCTCAACATATACCGGGCCGAATACAGCCCCTGGTAATGGACCCTGGTGTCAAGGCACATGTGGCAATCTGACATGGGGAACACAGGTGGTGAGAGAATAAAACTCCAAACACAATATGAACCAAGCTGTTTCTATAAAATCCCATTCTAGTACGGCGAGTCGTATACTTACAGATAATGCCGATAACTTCCTTGGACATTTTACATGCCAGAAAAGTATAAAACAAAAAGAGATAAGAGGTTTACACAGGGTCTTAATCTAAAAATAAACCTTAGCGCGGGAACCTGCTGCACGTCTGTGCCGTTTTCTCCTTTGTGGTGTGTCCTTGAAGGGGGAAGTGTGCTGGCCATCTGTAAAAAAAGACCTGGAAAAAAGAATCCGGAGTGGCCGTAAACAAAGCTGGTTCGTTTAATGAACCTTGAAAGATAATTTTAGAGTCCGAATAGGGTCGAGCCGAACTATGGACTATTTGTATGCAGTGTGCCCCCAGCGCCGCCCAAGGAATTTTAAGGGCATAATTGCGTACACGAGGCACATATGCTACCACCTTATGGGGTAGTCGATGGGGGCGTAGCTGCTAATCGAGCTCAGGTTCATCTGAGCTGCCGCACTGATGCGTATGCCGAACACATTTAGCTGTGTCCGCGGTCTTAACGACCAATGAGCTATTCGGCTTGAATATGCCGTTTTGACTTCGGCTGCGAGGGCCGCAGTGTCATCCTCCGAACGGAGAGAGCGCTCCATATTTCTATTGATCGTGATGACGCCACGTGGTCCAGGCATTTAGAGCTTTAAATAAGCATAATGCGGGACTGCATTAAAGCGGGCGAAGGCCATTCTTCTGAGTAGTGCATGATAGCCACTTCGTAATGGAGCTATGTCGAAGATTAGCTCTTCGCTTCGAAAGTTACCGGGAGCACCGAATATGACCTCCAATGTTAAAGAGCCCGTGTAGCGGGCTTCTACTCCCGGTATCACTCCTTTAAAGGTCGTGCTGCTTGGCTTGATTCTTGACGGGTCTATCCCCATCTTCCGGACAGTGTCCTGGTATATCAGATTGAGACTACTGCCGCCGTCCATAAGGACTCGAGTGAGATGGTATCCATCGATTATTGGATCGAGCACTAGGGCAGCCGAACCCCCATGATGGATACTAGTCGGATGATCCCTGTGATCAAAGGTGATCGGATAGGCTGACCGTGGGTTGAATTTGGGGGCAACAGGCTGAACGACATAGAAATCTTGGAGTGCGCGCTTCCGCTCCCTCTTTGGGATATGAGTGACATAGATCATGTTCACTGTTTTGATCTCTGGTGGAAATTTCTTCTGTCCCCCTGTGTTCGGCTGGCAAGATTCATCCTCGTCTTCGCTCTGAGATCCCTTTCCCTTGTGTTCGATGTTGAGCTTGCTGACCCGCTTGAAGACCCAACAACTATGGTTGGTATGGTTCGCAGGTTTAGCCGGGGTGTTATTGATCTGGCAGGGCATGTCTAATATTTTGTCCAGGCTAGATGGACTATCTTTGTTTCCTTTAAATGGCTTCTTCCGTTGACCGGGTCTGGAGCCACTGAATCCGGCGTTTACCGTTGTATCATATGGGCTTTCGGCATTATTTCGACGTTTGTTTTTGTTACGCCGTGGCCTTCCATTGCCATCCATGACTTCGGATGTGCCTAGGGTTTCTGGTGCTGCTACGAGCTAACCAGTTGTCCTTGCCCGCGCAAAAATGGGTTATGAGTGTACTTAGGGCTGCCATTGTCCTTGGCTTTTCCTAGCCGAGGTGTCTAGCTAGCCATTCATCCCGGACACTGTCCTTGAAGGCCGCTAAGGCTTCGGCGTCTGGATAGTCTACGATTTGGTTCTTCTTAGTGAGAAACCGATTCCAAAGCTTACGGGCTGACTCCCCGGGTTGTTGGATTATGTGACTTAGATCATCAGCATCCGGGGGCGGACATAGGTCCCTTGAAAATTGGCCCGAAAAGCATCCTCAAGTTTTTCCCAACTTCCAATGGAGTTTTCTGGGAGGCTGTTCAGCCAGTGCCGACCTGGTCCTTTCAGCTTGAGGGGTAAGTATTTGATGGCATGGAGATCATCTCCACGAGCCATGTGGATGTGAAGAATAAAGTCTTCTATCGACACAACAGGATCCGTCATTCCATCATACGCCTCGATATTTACGGTTTAAACCCTTCTGGAAATTCGTGATCCAGCACCTCATCGATGAAGCACAGAGGGTGTGCGGCACCCCTGTATTTTGCTATGTCATGGCATAGGTCCGACGGTTGTGATGTTTGGTATTGGCTCCGAACTGGTATATGACCGACATATTTGGCTTGATAACCGCCTCCCGCGTGGGAGCACGGTCCCTGGATTCATAGATGGATATGGTCTTGCCAGCCTTTTTGTTCAGGTCCTCAGCCTTTTTGTTCAGGTCCTCACGTAGATCGTGTTTCTATCCCTGAGCCACGGCCTCCTTTCCTTTACGGGGAGGTGGTGCGGGCTTGTGTACGCCATTGCTAGCCATGCTGTCCCGTTCACAAGGTGGTCAGTCCGGCTTATCGGCGGTATTTTTCTTCGGCGGTATAGGCGCAATAGTCTCGTCATCGAATTCGGGCAGAAGTTTACGCTTAGGATAGCTCTTTGTCTGGCGATTGCGGCCATATTTTCCCTCAGCGTCTAGCACTTCGTTCCATCTATCGTTGAGTGTATCCTGTGTGGCTTTAAGCCACCACCGCTGCTTTTTCAGGCTCCTTGATGTGGCAATAAGCCTCCGATGGAAGCGCTCTTGTTCTAAAGGTTCTTCTGGGACGATGAATCCGTTGTCACCCAGGCTAACATCCTCTTCGGGGACAAGTTGATAATTGATGTCTTCGGCATCGCTTTGATCACACAGCGGTCCCGGACTGTGCTTGACGTCCTCTCGCTCGTCCTGCTCCATCCCTGGATCTGCGGGGTCATCGACTTGGTCCGGATTATCACCGTCGTTAGTGACAGTGTTTCTATCTTTCTCTTTATGGGATCGATATCGGCGCTTCTAATGCCGACGCTTGGGAGCTTCATCGACATGCTTATCCTTCTTGGGATCATTATTGCCGTCATCCTCCTTCTCTTTAGGTGTGTCCACCATATATACATCGTATGAGGACGTAGCCGTCCATCGCCTGGTTACCGGTGGGTTTTGGTCTAGATCCGCTTCGGCTTCGAGGTCCATTCCTTCGAAGTCTTCAGAAGCGTAGTCAAGTAGATCGGTTAAATCTTCGACCGTGGCTACCAAGTGGCTGGTGGGTGGGAAGCGAAATTCTCCACCATCAGCCTCCAGTTCAAACCGGATATAATTCGGTTGTGAGTCCCTGCTAAGGAGAGGAATTTTAATGAGTTTAGCACATCGCCTAAAGGTGAGCGCCGGAAGATATCTGCAGAGCTGAATTCGACGATAGGTGCCTGATCAAGCTCGAAGGACGCACATGCACATGGTACAGAACCTGTAGCCGGAGACGAGCCCGAAGTTCCGGTAACACAGATCCCGCTACAGGTTGGGTCTGTGTGCGGCTCCAGCGCCGCTGGGTCTGCAGCTTCCGAGGCGGGGTTGAGCTTCCCATCCTCGGGTGATGTGATCTGCTCCAGATCTAGGGCCAGAGCAGTTATAGGTGATAACCCTTGGATGTGGTCCGACGACAGATTTAGGTCATGTTCGTCGTGGTGGCAAGGAGTGGTCGCCATGGGCTCAAGTCCATCGAAGATCAAGTCTCCCCAGATATCAGCAACATAGTTCAAGCTTCCAAACCTGACTTGAGGGCGAGGGGCGTAGCTCTCAACCTGCTCAAGGTGGCCTTCTATGTTGGCACGGAGCGTGAAGCCGCCAAACACAAAAAGCTGGCCGGGAGGGAAGATCTCCTCGGCGGTAGTGTCGTCGTTGTTGACGACGCGATCCATCGGTCCTTCGATCGACGGCATAGTGGAACTCTCAATGAAAGCACCAATGTTGGTGTCAAAACCGGCGGATCTCAGGTAGGGGATCCCGAACTATGCGTCTGTGGATCGATGGTAACATGAGACAAGGGACAGAGTGTTTACCCATGTTTGGGCCCTCTCGATCGCGGTAAAACCTTACTCCTGCTTGATTGATCTTGATGAATATGATTACAAGAGTTGATCTACCTCGAGATCGTAATGGCTAAACCTTAGAAGTCTAACTAGGGTGATTGCTATGAATTGGCTATTGTTGTTCAGCCTCTACGGACTAAACCCTCTAGTTTATATATGCACTGGAGGGCCCTAGGGTTTGTACATGACAATCTTGCAGAGGAAGGAAAGATTACACCCGAACCTAAAACCTTCCATTATACGCACACAGGATTCCTATCCGGATACGAGAGACGATCTTCAGCGATAATCTTCATGGCCCACCAGTCCGGCCCACAACTATCCGGCCACTTGAGGACCCCTCAATCCAGGACCCCCTCAGTTAGGGCAAACCTCATCTCGGTGAGACCGATCACATGAACTTGGTGAGACCGATTTCAGTAGTGGGCTAACAGAGACTTGGCCAGGCAAACTCGGTGGACCGATTCGCTCATCTCGGTGAGACTGAAACGTTACAAAGAGGAAATATAGAGTTTGCATTGCCAACTCGGTGGGACCGACTCGCTCATCTCGGTTAGACCGAAACATTATGCAGGGAAATAGAAAGTTTGCAATCCCATCTCGGTGAGACCGAGATCCCTATTGGTGAGAACGAATTGATTAGGGTTTGTGGCAGTGGCTATGTCAAGTGAACTCGATGGCGCCGGATAAATCAAATCGGTGGGGCCGAGTTTGACTTTAGGTTCTAGGACATATGTGGAAATGAGAAAGTGGTTGAGGGCTTTGGAGCATATCACTGAGCACTTTGAGCAAGTAGACCATTAAGCAACACCTCATCCCCTTTTAATAGTATTGGCTTTCCTATGGACTCAATGTGATCTTGGATCACTAAAATAGAAATCAAGAGTCTTGAGCTTTTGCCAGAATTTGTCCTTTACTTCTTGAAAAGGGTTCCACATCCTATTTTCCTACCACTCCACTGTTGAACTCATCTGAAATATTCTAGATGAAAATATTAGTCCAACAAGAGATATCTTGTCATTAATTACCAAAATCACCCAAGGAGCACTTGTGCTTTCACGGAGTCTACCAACTGAAGCTGTCGGGCGTGGACGCGGGGTTCCCTGATTGAAGCTGTCGAGCGCGGACGCGGGGTCCGCCGATTGAAGCTGTCAGTCGTGGACACGAGGGTCTGCCGATTGAAGCTGTCGGGGGCGGATGCTGAGTCCGCCGACTGATGCTGTTGGGTGCGGACGCGGAGTCTGCCGACTGATGTTGTCGATGACAGCCGACAGCACTCATGCAACTAGCATGGCGTATTCCGAGTGGGGGCGCGTAAGCACACCCACTGGGTGTAGACTCCGAGCCTCCGGGTGAGGAGGGGTTCCTCACGGAGATGATCGTGCAAAAAGACAAGGTTAATCCGCGCAGATATATCAATCATTTGCTTTTAGCATTGCAAGTTTTATGCGGAGGGTGCCGACTTGGTTTCGTCCGAACCCCCTTCAATCTTTTTCATGTTCCCTCCGCTCTTTGGCTTGTGCTCTCACTAGCCGGAGAACTGCGTGAAGGTCTGTGGCTGAGAGTGGGCCACAGAGTGAAGCGTACAATACTCAGACTCTGGGAGCATATTCCACCAAGAAGATACACATAAAGCAAACGGCCGTGTCGCCCGAACTGTTTTTCTTCTCGGACATTTTTCACGGGGGGTGACCTCCAGCTTTTGCTCTTGCTAGCCGGACAGTCGCATTACGGTCTGTAGCTGAGACGAAGAGTAGATCTTTGGTACTTTACACGCTACTAAACCATCTGCGGGAACGAATGAATGGGACCGAGCGGCCAGCCTCCGGGCTGAGACTGCCTGGCGTCTGGGCGAACAGTAATGCAACTGATAAAAATGCGAAGATAGCCCCTGAGGTCGCTCGGGGTTATCCGTGTTTGCACATGGTGTGAAAATATGCGGGTGAGGAGCTCACATTTCTTTGACGTAGACGAGGCGGAGGTTGATGAATACAGATAACGCGGCTTGGCGCTCGCGGAGCGCGCCTACACACCTGCTGGGGGTTGCCTTCGAACCTCCGGGTGCTCCAAGGGGGTCCCGGCCGGTCGGACCCGACCGACCAGGCATCGAGGCAGACGGGCAGTCGAGCGGGCTCTCCAGTCGGCTCGGTGTTTAAGCGGGCAGGCAGGCCGGGTCACGTCTGGCCGTCCGAGCGGCGAAGCGGGCGGATGGGCATGTGGACGTTTCTTCTCTTTTCTTTGGCCGGCTGTGCACCCGGCCCTTGACTTTTCTATCCAGCTCCACGCGAGCAGCCGGCCCCCGATTCTTTCTTTCTTTCTTTTTTATTCTAGACGGCCCTCGGGCAGTCGACCATCTCCCTTTTTTACTCGCCAGCGTAGCCAGCACGAATGTGTGCGGGCGGGATGCGGCAGCGGCCGGCTGGTGTGTCTAGCCGGCGGCCGGGATGCGGCGGCGGCTAGCTGGTGCGGGAAAGGCGGCTCGGGCGTGGAGCCGTCACACGCGGACTTCGCGAGCCTGACGGCCGGGCGGCGCGTGGCTGGCGCACGGCGAAGCAGCACGAGGTGGCGCGGGGCTGCGAGATGGTGCGGCATGACGCAACGGTGCGGGCCTCGCCGTGGGAACACAGGGCAGCAGAGGTGCCGCTAGGGGGGCGGTGTAAGGGCGACCGAGCGCGGCGATGGACAAGCACACCCACGGTTGTTAGTGGGACGCAGAGGCACGCGGGGCCGTCGGCAGCGCTCGGGAGCGGAAGAGCGACGACGATGGAGGCCGAGCTCGAGTAGGCGGATGCCCGCACGGGTGCGGAGAGGAGGCTCGGCACGGTGGATCCGTGCGGAGGCGAGCCGGAGTAGGGCGGAGCAGCGCGCCGTAGGGAGAACGAGTCGCCGCGGGCGGGCGGAGCAGCAGGCGGCCGGGCCGGTTGGCGGGGCCGGCGCCTCTTGCGGGAGCAGAGGCACTCAGACCCGCTTTGATGGCGCAGAGCGATGCGGGGAGCGGTTGACGCAGAGGGCGGGCGGAGCGACAGAGCAGGTCACCGCAGCGACGGGGGCGGAGCTAGGGGGCCGTCGGAATGCTTGCCGGCAGTGAGCGGAGCAGTGCGGGGCCGTGGGCGGCGCTCGGGGGCATAGCAGCAACGGCGAGGGAGGATGAGAGAAGGAGGAGCAGGGCGAGCTTGTATAAAGCCATCGTTTGGGAAGTGTATGGGCTATGTACAGGGCATATACGGCTTGCATATGGGAAGACCAGAGCAGAGTGCGCCTGCATGGAAACGAGCATGCAGATGAGACGCCAGAGGTGGAGGAGGCCGGACGCGGTGCACACGCACACGGACAGAGGCAGACGACCGGGACACGCCGCCCTGCGCGATCGCCTTGGGGTGTGTCGATGTCGGGCCCCCGAGTGCTATCGGAGAGACGACGGCGACGCCACGGTGATAACGAAGAAAATGGTCCCCCCCGGACCGTGTTTCCAGCAGAAGGTTGCCCCACGGAGGGCGCCAACTGTCGTGGTATTCTCGCGTCAGCAGTCAGTGGGGTTCGCGAGACGACAGATGCCACGGGGTGGCTTGAGGTGAGGGCGAGACTGCGGTGGACATCCGGGGACGGGATTGGTTAAACAACACGCGATGGTAATTTACCCAGGTTTGGGGCTCTCCGTAGGGATAATACCCCTACTCCTGCATGTCTGAATAGATATATGCGGTATATATCCGACAGTACAGAGTTGCTCCTGGAGTTGTATCTGAGATCAGTGCCATGGGCATCTGGCCTCGTGTATATATGTGTGTGGCGTGAGTGGCCTTGGTGCCTTGTGGCTGAATGAGTATAGCCAAGTGTGGTCGTGAGTGGAGTGGGGTGGTGGAGCTTGTGGCCGTATGAGTATATGCGTGAGCATGGATGGATGGGTGCTTGTATATATAAGCGTGGGCATGGGTGTGTGGCTTGAGATGCAAGCTACAGTGGGTAGCTTACATCTCAAGTTGTGTGTAGCTTGCATGCTAGGCTATGTGTGTCCCTAGGACATTTTATAAATCAATGCCCAGGGGACAAGGAACACTGTAGATGATGTCACGGTACGGCCGTCTTGTCCATGTCATGTCGATGTTGCGGTTGACTCTATGGAGTAGGACGGCTAGAGCAGCTGGACGGGGAGCAGGTTAGAGCAACCGAGTGGCGAGCCAGCTGGAGCAGCCGGACTGAGGGGCGTCGGCCACCCAATGTTTTGAAGCGTTGTCTTGCCATCTTGGGCCTACCCGGGGGTCATCCCCCCGACAGGACTATTGAAGACAAATAGGTTGAGGGACCAATGTATTTTGTGAGTGTACACATGAGTTATAGTCCCTAGAGATTTTGTTTAACACATGGAAAACGATCCCTAGAATTGCATTTCTTCAAGTGAAGAATTTGGTGATGAAATTGGTACAACCTTTAAAGAAAATGATGTGAAGACTTGGAATCTTGAAGACTTATGTTTTCATAGTTCCTTTCTTCTTATTTGAGTCATAGAAAAAACTTACTATTAAAGGGGTCTAGGTGAATCATAGTTCACATTTCCAAAATGATGCTCAAACCTATAGATGCACGAGCCGCTTCAAGTGAAGCCTTTGGAAATCTATGAAATAGCTAACGCATTTGCAAGCGACAGTGATGAAGTTCATCTGGTCGCTAACAAATTTGGTCAGGCTAAGGAGTTAGTATTTTGCTACTGCGGTCTGCTTAAAAATGAGGAAATTGAGTGACCCGGCGAATTTGAGAGTTCAAATTCCGACTGTTGTTGTGTCGTGGGCCAGCTGTCGAGTGGATTCTTATCCTGACAATGGTCCAATTAGAGTAGGGCCTTTATGACAATTCATGTCGGGTTGCCCTAGCTATAAATACCCGCACCCACAACCACTTGTTGGTTGGCTGCTCTGAGAGAACTTGACACTTGTCATTTGAGAGCAACCCTGTTGGAAATATGCCCTAGAGGTAATAATAAAATAGCTATTATTATATTTCCTTGTTCATGATAATTGTCTATTGTTCATGCTATCATTGTATTAACCGGAAACCGTAATACATGTGTGAATACATAGACCACAACATGTCCCTAGTGAGCCTCTAGTTGACTAGCTCGTTGATCAACATATGGTTGTGGTTTCCTGACCATGTACATTGGATGTCGTTGATAACGGGATCGCATCATTAAGAGAATGATATGATGGACAACACCCAATCCTAAGCACAACACAAGATCGAGCAGTTCGTTTGCTAGAGATTTTCTAATGTCAAGTATCATTTCCTTAGACCATGAGATTGTGCAACTCCCGGACATCGTAGGAATGCATTGGGTGTATCAAACTTCACAATGTAACTGGGTGACTATAAAGGTGCACTACAAGTATCTCCGAAAGTATCTGTTGGATTGGCACGAATCAAGACTGGGATTTGTCACTCCATATTATGGAGAGGTATCTCTGGGCCCACTCGGTAATGCATCATCATAATGAGCTCAATGTGACCAAGGAGTTAGTCACGGGATCATGTGTTATGGAACGAGTAAAGAGACTTGCCGGTAAGGTGATTGAACAAGGTATAGGGATACCGACGATCGAATCTCGGGCAAGTAACATACCGTTGTACAAAGGGAATTGTATATGGGATTGATTGAATGTGGTTCATCCAATGAGATCATCGTGGAACATGTGGGAGCCAATATGGGTATCTAGATCCTACTATTGGTTGTTGGCCGGAGAGGTGTCTCGGTCATGTCTGCATGGTTCCCGAACCCGTAGGGTCTACCCACTTAAGGTTCGGTGACGCTAGAGTTGTAACGGGAAATTGTATGTGGTTACCGAAGGTTGTTCAGAGTCCTGGGTGAGATCCCGAATGTCACGAGGAGTTCCTGAATGGTCCGGAGGTAAAGATTTATATATGGGAAGTCCAGTTTCAGCCGCCAGAATAGTTTCGAGGGCTATCAGTATTGTACCGGGACCACTGAAAGGGTTTTGGGGTCCATCGGGTGGTACCACCTGCCCCAGAGATCTTAGTGGGCTGAATATGGGTGGGGACCAGCCCCTTAGGGGGATGGTGTGCCCCCCAAGGGCCCAAGGCGCCTAGGGTTGGAAACCCTAGGGGGTGGGGGCGCCCCCATCTGCTTGGGGGCAAGTTTCCCCCTGGCTGCCGCACCCCCCCCCCCCTCTAGATCCATCTAGAGGGGTCGGGCCCCTCTCCTCTCCCCCCTATTGAAAGTGCGTTATATCGACTACAGGGGGGTGAATAGGCGATTTTTACAATTTCTTCACTAAGGAATTTCCTAAGCAACAAACTACTTAGCAGCAGAATAGATACTTAGGTGCAAGCATAACAAGACAGTAACATGATCATCATGATGAAATGAAAACAAGCATAGAGTACAGGTAGCATGTCAACAGGATAAGCAGGCTGAGGACTGAAGACTGAAGAAATTGGGTTGAGGAAAAAGAGAAAGTCTTCAGTCAAAGTCTTCAAACAGTACATATCAAGTTCATCAACACATGACTGAGTAAATGGAAGAGTTGAGGAAATAGAACTGGTAGGCTTGATGAAGACAATGATTTGTTAGACCAGTTCCAACTGCTGTGACAGTTGTACGTCTGGTTAGGGAGGCTAGGTATTTAAACCCGAGGACACACACTCTCGGACACTCAGTCCTGGACACA
The DNA here is from genome assembly GCA_902687465.1 of Secale cereale. Classification (NCBI taxonomy): domain Eukaryota; kingdom Viridiplantae; phylum Streptophyta; class Magnoliopsida; order Poales; family Poaceae; genus Secale; species Secale cereale. The sequence goes on from LR738711.1 coordinate 252,860,475, forward strand.
TAGTCCAAGACACCAAGTCCTCACCGTATTCCCCTTGAGCTAAGGTCACACATACCTCACCCAATAACTCGTGGTAAGTCTTCACAGGTGACTTCCAAACCTTCACAGACTTGGTCATCCGGGGATCCACAATTCCTCTTCGATGCTCTACACCATTGACGCCTAACTGTCTAGAAGATCACCGTCTTCAAAGGTAACAAGCGTCGGCTCCACACAGGAACACTCTCTTCAGTGATGCTCAATCACTTTTGGGTTTTGGGTGTTTGGGTTTGGTTTTTTTCCTCACTTGATGATTTTCGCTCAAAGTCCTCGGAGGATGGGTTGCTCTTATGACAAGTGTCAGTTTCTCTGGGAGCAGCCAAACAGCTAGTGGTTGTAGGGGCGGCTATTTATAGCCTAGGGAGTAGCCCGGCATAATAAGACATAAATGCCCTTAAATGATATGACCGTTAGGTGGATAAGATATTTTGGGACAGCTGGCGCATAGCACAACAATGGTCAGAAATTGAGCTCTCAAATTCCTCAGGGCTATCATGTTCCTCACTTGTAGGCAATCCGCACTGGCGAATTCCTAACTCCTCAGTCAGAACAAATTCCTCAGAGAGTAGAAGAACTTCATCTCTGTCACTGAAGAAATTGACTGAACTGTATGAGATTTCCAATGGCTTCACTCGAAAGGATTGGGTAGTGTAGGCTTTGAGTTGAGCATCACTTGGAAATATGTTTCATTAGTTTTACCTCGACTGCCTTTAACAGTACGGTGTTTCCTATGACTCAAGAAAGAGAAAATGAAACTACGAAAACAAAAGTCTTCACGCTTCATAATCCACGCATTATTATCCAAGTCTTCAAGGTCACACCAATTTCCTCACTTTCAAAGTCTTCAAGAAAACCAAAGTCTTCAACTGAAGACATATATTTTTAGGGGTCGGCTTTCTTTGTAAATATCAAACTCCTCATAGACTTATAAGACCTGTGTACACTCAAAAACACATTAGTCCCTTAACCTATAAGTATTTAATGCACCAAAATCACTAAGGGGCACTAGATGCACTTACAATCTCCCCCTTTTTGGTGATTGATGACAAATAGGTTAAGTTTTCAATGGGGATAAATATATGAAGTGTAACAACTAATATTGAGGAATTTGATTACAAGATATAGAAGAACTCCCCCTGAAGATGGCACTTTTGAGAAATTTTCTCGAGTTAGCAAATGCACATTGTAGAGTAATATCATGGAGATCTCCCCCTATATCTTGTAATTCATACACGCATTTAACATATGATATGAAGATTTGAAATGCATGATGAAATATGGTGTCTGACGAAATTCAGCATGCGTGCATTAGGGTATTGAGGAAAAAGCATGCAGAAAGTAGTTCGAAAAAGTGTCAGACCACCATAGGACTTAAGTTTACAACTCATCACAGCAACCTCAGAAGAACGAGAGTTGTAACTTAACGAAAAAATAGCCCATAATAGAGACCCGCTTGAAGAGTAACTCAATTTTCTCCCCCTTTGTCATCAGGTGACCAAAAGGGATGAAAAATGAGGACTAACGCCCCTAAAGAATATCATCATGAAGTTGATGGAGGAGCACCAGCATTGTTGGGGTCGTGCGTTGAAGTAGGGCATGCCGCTGTGTTGTCCAAGTCTTCAGGTTCATCCGTCGCGCGTGATGAAGAAAATGAGCTTGTGACGAGTTGAGGAACTTTGACCTTCTTGAATTTCTTCGAAGGTGGCTGAGACCGGTCAAAATCCTGTTGGAATTCCATCTCCTTGAGTTCTTCATCATTGAAGTGATGTGAAAGAATAGCCCAAGTGCAGTCGAAGATCTCATGCGCATAGTAGTACTATGAATTCCATTTTCGCTCCATACCAATCGTTCTAAAAACTACTTAGTACTTATAACGCGCCATTGAAAATTGGAACTCTTAACCCCGCTAAAAAATGATATTTTAAACGTGGCTACTCGATCTATGGCAACTGGCGAGCCACCGCCTCCAAGTCGTTCACGTGTGGTCCCGACCATCAACTCCTACGGATCAAGTTATCACGCGAGCTGACTATTCCTACAAAGGTGCGCTCCACCACATACCCGGTACCCGCGAATGCAGCAATCGTGCACCTAGGGTTTTAGAGTTTATTTGTTAACGTTGCCTTTACGTAACACTCGTGTGTGCGAGACAACGAGAGACCGACTGCGTGTGTGCGCCTCTTCTCTTCGTATATGTACTCCACGGTTTGTCTGGTGTCCAAAAAAATTACTAATAACTACGAGCAATGTGCCAATGTGTTGCCACACAATCTGAGTAGATTAATACAAATTCACCGATTTGGTAGAAAAAAGTCTAGTTTTTAAATACGTATATCACTAAAAAGATTGTTATGTTTCACTCAAAATATATTCCTTTGGCGGTTTTGATGAGATAACGGAGGAATATTGTTGGTTTCAAGATTCGAGAAGTGGTATATGTCTAATTTCTACTCTTACTAGCAAGATCCCCGTGCGTTGCACGGAACATCAAGATCTTGTGGGAGAAAAGTATGAACGAGGGAAGGCCTTATCTAAAAATGTGGAGAGGAGTGCGGGTAAATTGCCATAGTTTCGTTCCTATCCGCCAGACATAAATCGGGCGGCCTATATTGCAGGATGGCAGGCCCACCATCATCACCAAATCTGTTTTTTTATCCCTATTCTTATAAAAAGCATAGTTGGTGATCATCGTGTGCCTGCCATCCTGCAATAAAGGCCGTCCGATCTATATCTGACGGATAAGAAGGAAACTAGGGCAATTTTGCAAAAAGATACCCACACCCCTCTCCACACTTGCAAATAGGGCCTTCCCTTGTTCATCCTTTTCTCCCAGAAGATAAACTACTCATACAAATGCATCTTGATGTTCTGTGCAACGCATGGGCATCTTGCTAGTTGTTGCAAAAAGCCCATGTGTGTGAGAGAGAGAGGGAGAGAGGAGGAGGATGGAGTGCATGTGTCGGTGTACTAAGGTAGGGGTACCTCAGTACCCCAACTTGTGAACGGGCAGTAGCAGCTTCCCGCGGCAGGGCCTACCACGCGCTCGTCGGAGACCTTCCTGCTCCATATAAAACCATTCAAAAACAAAGTATACAAGACAGAAGATCGAGACCCCGGCGAGTGGAGCTTGCCGGGAAGGCCGTTCCAGGCTCAAGATTACCTTCACTAACACAAGACCCTGGCAAGAGGAGCTTGCCAGGAAGACTAGAAGATTATATCACAGCAGACATGCTTCGGCGCTATATGCGCCCCGGCAGGGCCCGGGGAGCGACAAGCTTCAGAGCCCGGCAAGCTCCCGGGCCCGACAAGATCAAGACCCCGACAAGGTACTTGCCGGGGAGGATTGCGCCGTGTGCCCACGCTCCAGCTCATCGAACCACGCGTCGCCCTGGGGCCACTCCAGGGACGCGTGGCGGATGGCTGTGCAGCCTAGGGGACACGGTGGCATTCCACGGTGGTAAAGCCATCGCCGTGGCAAACGGAGACGCAAGGGCGGGCGCTTTTGGGGTCGACGGCGACGGGCATTGAATGCTCTTGTCCCCCACTGTCAAAGTAGGTAGCGACCACTGTTCGTACACTGTAGCTCCACTATTCCCGCACTGTTACAACTACCACCTCTTTTACACTTTTACCCCTTTCTCCTACGTTGACACCTGTCGGTGACCCCTTGCACTATAAAAGGAGGCCCATGCACAACGTAGAAGAGGTTCGGAACCTAGATCGCTCATACGCTCGGCGTAGCTAGTTCTTCAAGCTCCCGAGCTCTCCCACTCAATACAAACTAAGCAGGAGTAGGGTTTTACGCGTCCATCACGGCCCGAACCTGGATAAACTGCCTGCGTGATCTCCACGATCTGCTCTTCGTGCTCCCTCCGCCCTTTTACCGCACAAGCAAGGGGCTCCGGTCCCATAGGTGCTCGTGGTGGACAGTTCCCCCGACAGCATGTGTGACAAAGACACAAAGAGTGTGTGTGCGAGAGGTATCAGCTTAAAATGAGGCGATAGTGTGTGTGTGCACGATCGAGAGGGTGTGTCTCAAGAAGGGAAGAAAAATCTACATAGATACAAGGAGCGGGAGAGAGACATGTATGCGATAGTGGAAGCACGAGTGTGCGGGTGTATAAACCTATCTAGAGGCTAAACGATATATGTTTGTGAGAGAAATACGAGTCGGGGGTGCGAGAGTTTTGTGTGTGAGAGAGAGACAGTAGTCGGGAAGGGGAGTGGAAGCAGGAGTTGTGTGTGTGTGAGAGAGGGGGGGGGGTTTGTCTGATCGGTAAACAAATGAATAATGTCAGTCTGGGATGGAGACGAAAAGGAGACCGCAACAAATGTTGTGTCTACAGGAGAGAGAGAGAGTAATTTTAGTGGTATGATTCATATCTAGAGACATATAGGGTGTGTGAGAGAATCCCATAGAGAGAAAGACAAAGTGAAAGACGAGCGGAGACTGTGTGTGGGGCGGTGAAAAAGAAAGCTTAGGTACCTAGTGATACGAGAGAACGGTAGAGACGTGAGAGATAATAAAAACCGTGTAATGTATAATGATAGGGAGAGTGTGACACTTCTCAAGGGAGACGTTGAGAGACCATGTTTGCCAGGATATGAGAAACGTGAAGTGAGCGTGCAGGTGAGCTGGAGAAAAGAGAGTGATAGCTACATGAAGGAGCATGCATGCGAGAGAGATGGGCATGAAAGGAGTGAACATAAAAGGGATTCAAATATTTGAATTCGAGATGATGATACATGTAATCCATACTCGAACCAAAATTGATCTATTAAACATGCATACTCATATGAGTTCACGCACATCTATGTTATTTAATATGTAGATATTATTGATCCATACATTTTAGTATAACATAATTTGGTTTAATTTTCTGATTTCAACCTTATTATTTTGAGATCATTGTATTTGTAAATCATATTATACATATAAAGGAGCAGAATTCTTTGTTGTGCTTTTGAAAGTATATATAAAAAAATGATGTATATAGAATTTTATTCCAATAAAAAATGGACCCCGCCCGAAAAAAATAGAATACAAATGGGATTCGAATTGAGTTGGCACGGTAAACATGCACTCTGCAAAATTTGAACGAAGCGGGGAAAGTCGCAGTAACCGCCCGTAACCAAAATCTGCGAGATGGAAATTACTAGTGCCTATCCCTGCCACGCAAAGCCTATCTGCTCGATTTCTATAAGTTTCAATATGGGTAGGTTTGCAATTTCACTCAAACGTGACATAACCGCCTCTCACCCGGATTCATACACGGTGGGCACCAAAACACAGTGTGTCCTCGGCCGAAATCGACTCCCTCCCTGATTCATACACGATGGGCGCCAAAAACAAACTCTCGTCGGCAAATATTTGGTGTATGCGAGATTACCGTCCTATCCCCAACCGACTAATATTGTTGTGATGTAGGAAATTTGAAATGGGAGCTAAGTTTGTAAATTTTCTCGCATTTGAGACAAGCGTGTCCTGCAGACATGGTTCCCCCCTTCCTCTCCACCTCCATTTCCCCATTCGTACATGGTGGGCGCCAAAACACCCTCTCCACCCCAGCCTCCTCCGTCCGCCACCCCATCCACCGCCGTCCTCCTCCACCATGCCGGAGCTGATACCCCGACGCCGCCGTCCATTACAAGAGATCGACCTCTCTCATCCACGGCTTCGGACCGGGATCCTTGCATCCCGTCCTCTCGCTTCATCCCCGCCGCCGTCCACATTGTCAGCGTCGCTCCTACGACCGTCTCGTCCATCGCGCCCCGCCGCCACCGTCTACCCTCCTAGATCTGCTTCCACACCGCCGACAGCCATCGCTACCGTAGCACCGTCAAATTCACTGCAGATGGATACAGGCCACCGCAACAGAGGCGGTACTCTTTCGTATCTACTCAACTTATTTATCGCAGCAAGAAAATAGATCGCCACTGCTTTACTCTGATTTCTTGTCCATCACTTACTTGCTAGTTGAGAGCAAACATTGGTTGCGAAGTTGCCTTTGTCCGGTTTGCACCTTCAGATCCGCCATGGCACACTCAACACTATACTCCCAATGCTTATGGTTTTCCCCTTTTATATTCCACACTAGTTAAATCACAGTAGACTAAATTTCAAAATTGGGTCAGTCGATTTTTCAGAGCTTGCCGGTGCGAACGAAGGGGCTCGGGTGGGGACTTTGGTTGTGGGGGGTGGTGGGGCCTTGCCGAACGAAGAAAACTCGACGCGGGTGGGGGCGGGGTGGGGGGTGCTACCTCTTGAGCTTGCATTGTATTCCCTCAAAGAGGAAAGGGAGATGCAGCATAATATTTCCCTCAGTTTTTGAGAACCAAGGTATCACTCCAATAGGAGACCACGCGCCAGTCCCTCGCACCTGGACAAACAAATAAGAACTTCACAGCCAACGCGATAAGGGGTTGTCAATCCCTTTACGGTCACTTACGAGAGTGAGATCTGATAGAGATGATAATTATATTTTTGGTATTGTTGGTAAAGAAACAGAAAGTAAAGAAAGCAAATAAACAATGGCAACATAAATTGGCTAGTTGACGGGAAAGTAATATGATAAAGATAGACCGTATTTTCTCTAGTGGCTTCTCTAATGATAGCGATATTCTACGGCGGGTAAACAAATTACTGTCGAGCAATTGATAGAAAAGCGAATAATTATGAGACTATCTAGGCATGATCATTGTATATAGGCATCACGTCTGAGACAAGTAGATCGACTCCTGCCTGCATCTACTACTATTACTCCACACATCGACCGCTATCCAGCATGCATCTAGTGTATTGAGTTCATACGAACAGAGTAACGCTTTAAGCAAGATGACATGATGTAGAGGGATAAACTCAAGCAATATGATGTAAACCCCATCTTTTTATCCTCGATGGCAACAATACAATACGTGCCTTGCTGCCCCTACTGTCACTGGGAAAGGACACCGCAAGATTGAACCCAAAGCCAAGCACTTCTCCCATTGCAAGAACTATAGATCTAGTAGGCCAAACCAAACCAATAATTCCAAGAGACTTGCAAGGATATTATGGGCACACATACAAAGTTCAGAGAAGAACCAAATATCTTTCATAGATAACCTTGATCATAAACTCACAATTCATCGGATCTCGACAAACACACCGTAAAAAGATATTACATCGAATAGATCTCCTCGAAGACCGAGGAGAACTTTGTATTGAGATCCAGAGAGAGAGAGAGAGAGAGAGAGAGAAGAAGCCATCTAGATACTAGCTATGGACCCCGAAGGTCTGAGGTAAACTACTCACGACTCATGGTGAGGGCGATGATGATGATGATGAAGGCCTCCGTGATGGATCCCCCTCCCGGAATAGGCTCCAAGATGGGATCTCCACGGGAACAGCAGCTACGGCGGTGGAATTAGGATTTTCTCTCTGCGTATGGACTTTCTGGGGTACAAAGGTATATATAGGAAGAAGAGGGGCACCGGGGGCCACATGGGCTGCCCTCGAGGTAGGGGGCGCGCCTTGGGAAGGGGGGCGCGCCCCCACCCTCGAGGGTGGCCCTTCTGTCTCCTGGCTTGGCCCCGAAGTCTTTCGTGAGTGATTTCCTCCAAAAATATCTCTCGCGAAGGTTTCATTCCGTTTGGACTCCGTTTGATATTCCTTTTCTGCAAAACCCTGAAACAGACAAAAAACAGCAATCTGGACTGGGCCTTTGGGTTAGTAGTATAGTCCCAAAAATGATATAGAAGTGAATGATAAAGCCCGTTAAACATCCAAGACTTCATAAATAATAGCATGGAACAATCAAAAATTATAGATACGTTGGAGACGTATCAAGCATCCCCAAGCTTAATTCCTCCTCGTCCTCGAGTAGGTAAATGATAAAGAAAGAATTGTTGATGTGGAATACTAACCAATATAGTTTTTCAATGTAATTCTCTTAATTGTGGCATGAATGTTTAGATCTGAAAGATTCTAGACAAAAGTCTATATTGACATAAGAAATAACAATACTTCAAGCAATACTAACAAAGCAATCATGTCTTCTCAAAATACTATGGCTAAAGAAAGTTATCCCTACAAAATCATATAGTGTTGGCTATGCTCCCTTATTATGACACTAAATATGCATATCATGCACAACCCTGATTTCAGCCAAGCATTTGTTTTCATGCTCTATCTTTTCAAACCTTTCAACTTTCACGCAATACATGAGCGTGGGCCATGGACATAGCACTATGGGTGGAATAGAGGTGGTTGTGGATAAGACAAAAAGAGGGAGATAGTCTCACATCGACTAGGCGTATCAACGGGCTATGGAGATGCCCGTCAATAGATATCAATGTGAGTGAGTAGGGATTGCCATGCAACGGATGCACTAGAGCTAAATATGAAAGAAAGCTCAACAAAGAAACTATTGGGTGTGCATCCAACTTGCTTGCTCACGAAGACCTAGGGCATTTGGGGAAGCCCATCGTTGGAATATACAAGCCAAGTTCTATAACGAAAATTCCCACTAGTATATGAAAGTGACTAAGCATGAGACTCTCTACAATGAAGAACATGGTGCTACTTTGAAGCACAAGTGTGTAAAAAGGTAATAGCAATTGTCCCTTTTTCTTTTCTTTTTTTTCTTTTTTTTTATTTTTCTTTTTTTGGGCCTTTCTTTTTTTCTTTGGCCTTTTTTTTGCGGAGGGGCTTTATAGATTCAGCCTTTCCTCCCATGGGACAATGCTCTAAAAATGATGATCATCACACTTTCATTACAACACGATATTACAACTCGATACTACAACAACAAAGTATGACTCTATATGAATGCCTCCAGCGGTGTACCGGTATGTGCAATGAAACAAGAGTGACATGTACGATAAATTATGCATGGTGGCCTTGCCACTAATACGATGTCAACTACATGATCATGCATGGCAATATGACAATATGATGCGTGTCATATAAACGGAACGGTGGAAAGTTGCATGGCAATATATCTCGGAATGGCGATGGAAATGCCATGATAGGTAGGTATGGTGGATGTTTTGAGGAACAATATGGTGGCTATTTTGAGGAAGGATATATAGTGGGTTTATGGCACCGACGAAAGTTGCGCGGTACAAGAGAGGCTAGCAATGGTGGAAGGGTGAGAGTGCGTATAATCCATGGACTCAACATTAGTCATAAGAACTCATATACTTGTTGCAAAAATCTACGAGTCATCAAAACAAAGCAATCAACGCATGCCCCTAGGGGGAAGGTTGGTAGGAGTTAACCATCACGCGCCCCCGACCTCCACATAAAGGTTGATACTCTACAAATACCTCATGCTTTAACTTAGTCACATAACGGTTCACCATACGTGCATGCTACGGGAATCACTAACCTTAACACAAGTATTTCTCAATTTCATAATCACTCCACTAGCATGACTCTAATATCACTATCCTCATGTCTCAAAAATATTATCAAGCATCCAACATCTCTTTCTATTCAATGCACTTGGCGTGAAAAATTTACTACATTGACATTGGATGTTTATCATGTGAAGACTAGTTTCTTTAGCCTAAACACTTTACCATGCTGTTTTAATAGACTCTCAAATAGATCTAAGTTAAGCATGAGAGTTCAACAATTTCTACAAAATATTACCACCACCATGCTCTAAAAGATATAAGTGAAGCACTAGAGCAAAAACTATTCAACTCAAAAGATATAAGTGAAGCACATAGAGTGTTCTAACTATTTCTAGGCCATATTTAACTCTCTAAAATAGGTGTGTCCAGCAAGGATGATTGTGTCAAACTAACAAGCAAAGACTCAAATTATACAAGACGCTCCAAGCAAAACACATAGCATGTTGCGAATAAAAATACAGCTCCAAGTATAGTTACCGATGGATGAAGACGACAGAGGGGATGCCTTCCCGGGGCATCTCCAAGCTTAGGCTTTTGGATTATCTTGAATTTACTTGGGGTGCCATGGGCATCCCCAATCTTAGGCCTTTGCTACTCCTTATTCCATAGTCCATCAAAGCAATACTCAAAACTTGAAAACTTCACAACACAAAACTTAGACAAAAATTCTCGTGAGCTCCGTTAGTAAGAGAAAGAAAACCACCACTCAAAGGTACAGCAAGTAATTCATTATTTTTTATATTGGTGTTAAACCTACTGTCCTCCAAGTTCTCTATGGTTCATATCCTCCAATATTAGTCATAGATGCATAGGAATAAGCAAACAACACACGAAAAACAGAATCTGTCAAAAATAGAACAGTCTGTAGTAATCTGCTGGGTTCGCCTACTTCTGGAACTCCAAAAAATTCAAACTAAATTGGTAAATTTGCGCAATTTCTCTAACAACCAGCAGCAAAAATAATCAACTAAAAATCGCACTCCAGTAAAATCTTAAGACTACTTTAGCAAGCGCTAACGATTCTGTTTTTTCACAGCAAGATCAAATAAACTTCACACGAGTCTTACCAAAGGTTCTACTTGACACAAACACTAAACAAAACATGAAAACACATCTAATCAGAGGCTAGATGCAATATTTATTCCCTAACAGCAACAAAAACAAAAAACAAAAAATTGGGTTGCCTCCCAACAAGCGCTATCGTTTTACGCCCCTAGCTAGGCACGATACATGATAGATCTAGGTATTGCCATCTTTGGAAGGCAATTCTTTAATTAAGCACTTGTGATTTTTGGGCACTTCTTTGTCCCTATGAATAATCAAACTCTTGGGCAAGAAATCAAGAAATTCTAAGGTGTCAAAAGGGTCTCTTGCAAAATTAAGAAAATTAGGATGAACACTTATGGATTTAAGATCCGCAAGTCTAGAAGTTTCACCCTTGTCTTTAGGGACATACATGAACTTAGATAATTTAGTGGAGGTATTTGGAGTGGTTTTTATAGCGAAACGAGCGGAACCCACATTAGTGATAACATCCTCAAGCTTATTGATTCTAGTGGAATCCTGATCTAGCTTTTCTTTAACTGTGGGTTCTTTTTCCTTAAGATTTTTCAGAACAACTGCCACCTTAGATCCATATTGGGTAATTTCATTGTGGATTTTTTTATCCAAGTTCTCTAACAATTCTACCGTAGCAACTTTGTTCTCAATAATCTCTAACATTTGCATAACATGCTCCAAAGTTAAAACGGTCCCATTAACCATAAGAGGTGGTGAGCCAAATAATTCAATCATAGCTTTATAAGAATCAATGGTGTGGCTACCCAAGAAATTTACTCCGGTAATGGTATCTAAGATAAATCTATTCCACGGAGTTATGCCAATATAAAAATTGCGAAGAAGCACGGAAGTGGAAAGCTTCCGATTAGATCTATTTTGAGCATTGCAAATTCTATACCAGGCATCTTTTAAGTTTTCTTCCTCCCTTTGTTGAAAGTTGAGGACCTCACTCTCGAGAGTGGTGGTAATGATAGGTGTGCTAGACATTATGACAAGCAAGCAAGCGAACTCACACAAGCAAACAAAAAGCAAGCAGACGAGAAACACACGGCGGAAGAAGGGCGAATAAAATGGCAAAGGTGAAGTGGGGGAGAGGAAAACGAGAGGCAACTAAATGTAATGCGAAGGATAAGGGTTTGTGATAGGTACTTGGTATATGACTTTTGCGTAAGCCTCCCCGGCAACGGTGCCAGAAATTCTTCTTGCTACCTCTTGAGCTTGCGTTGTATTCCCTCGAAGAGGAAAGGGAGGTGCAGCACAGTAGCGTGAGTATTTCCCTCAGTTTTTGAGAACCAAGGTATCAATCTAGTAGGAGACCATGCGCCAGTCCCTCGCACCTGCACAAACAAATAAGAACTTCGCAGCCAACGCGATAAGGGGTTGTCAATCCCTTTACGGTCACTTACGAGAGTGAGATCTGATAGAGATGATAATTATATTTTTGGTATTGTTGGTAAAGAAACAGAAAGCAAATAAACAACGGCAACAGAAATTGGCTAGTTGATGGGAAAGTAATATGATAAAGATAGACCCGGGGGGGCATAGTTTTCTACGGCGGGTAAACAAATTAATGTCGAGCAATTGATAGAAAAGCGAATAATTATGAGACTATCTAGGCATGATCATTGTATATAGGCATCACGTCCGAGACAAGTAGACCGACTCCTGCCTGCATCTACTACTATTACACCACACATCGACCGCTATCCAGCATGCATCTAGTGTACTGAGTTCATACGAATAGAGTAACGCTTTAAGCAAGATGACATGATGTAGAGGGATAAACTCAAGCAATATGATGTAAACCCCATCTTTTTATCCTCGATGGCAACAATACAATACGTACCTTGCTGCCCCTACTGTCACTGGGAAAGGACACCGCAAGATTGAACCCAAAGCCAAGCACTTCTCCCATTGCAAGAACTATAGATCTAGTAGGCCAAACCAAACCAATAATTCCAAGAGACTTGCAAGGATATTATGAGCACACATAAAAAGTTCAGAGAAGAACCAAATATCTTTCATAGATAACCTTGATCATAAACTCACAATTCATCGGATCTCGACAAACACACCGCAAAAAGATATTACATCGAATAGATCTCCTCGAAAACCGAGGAGAACTTTGTATTGAGATCCAGAGAGAGAGAGGAAGGCATCTAGATACTAGCTATGGACCCGAAGGTCTGAGGTAAACTACTCACGACTCATGGTGAGGGCGATGATGATGATGATGAAGGCCTCCGTGATGGACCCCCCCCCCTCCCGGAACAGGCTCCAATATGGGATATCCACGGGAACAGCAGCTACGGTGGTGGAATTAGGGTCTTCTCTCTGTGTATGGAGTTTCTGGGGTACGTAGGTATATATAGGAAGAAGAGGGGCATCGGGGGCCATAGGGGCTGCCCTGGAGGCAGGGGCGCGCCCTGGGATGGGGGGTGCTCCCCCCACCCTTGAGGGTGGCCCTTCTGTCTCCTGGCTTGGCCCCGAAGTCTTTCGTGTGTGATTTCCTCCAAAAATATCTCTCGCGAAGGTTTCATTCCCTTTGGACTCCGTTTGATATTCCTTTTCTGCAAAACCCTGAAACAGGCAAAAAAACAGCAATCTGGACTGGGCCTTTGGGTTAGTAGGTTAGTCCCAAAAATGATATAAAAGTGAATGATAAATCCCATTAAACATCCAAGACTTCATAAATAATAGCACGGAACAACCAAAAATTATAGATACGTTGGAGACGTATCAGGGGGTGGGGGTGGCGGGGGAACACAGGCGGTGGGGGCCGGTGGTCCGGCCGGCGGCCCGTGTGGTGTTCTGTATGGGAAGAATCAGAGACGAGGAAGAAGAAGGGTTAGGAGACGTAGGATCTTCATCCAACCGCCTGAAATGGTCGACTGACCCAAATGACAAAAGTCACGCGACTTGCATGCAGACATGCCTTTATGTTCAATATCATCATTGTACCTGCTTAGCAGTGCTCCTAAATCCATCAAGCTAAACAACGTGCCACTCATAATTCCAAACTTGTTGCTCAAGTACGAATCTGATATGATTCTGATATTACTAAAACAGATAACATTTAATTGGTCAGCTAATGTTCCTACTTTACTTTCGAAAAAGCACGTGCACCACATATAGAGAGACGGCAGGGAGTTGCTTTCTTAATGTACTCTGGTTCATCATGTGTGGGCACTGCGCAACGAACATTTTATTATCCAAAATCTGCTTGCTCTTCTTTAGCATGTTCCTCTTCCGTTCTTCTTTAATAAGTACTCTCTCCGTTCCTAAATACAAGTCTTTGTATAGATTCCACCATGGACTACATATGGAGCAAAATGAGTGAATCTACACTCTAAAATGTATTTGGATACATATGTATGTGATCCATAGTGGAAATCTCTACCAAGACTTATATTTTGGAACGAAGGGAGTATGATAGTAGTACAGTATGTTCCATGTAGTGAAGATGAGCAGGGACATTTGCAGTGTAGAGGTCTATACGGTCGGTTGGTATGGACACTTTGAACTCTTCGGGCCTCTTTGATTCATAGGATTTTGTAAACATGGGAATAGGATTTGTAGTGGCATGCCCACTTGAATCCTATAAGAATAGCAAGGAAATGCGGGGGAGCTGTGTCGCCTTTGAGAGTTACACTGATATTAATAGTACCGCACCTTCAGTTGAAGAGAGGTGGTATCCGAAGCCTTTCTAGCCGTACCGGCAATACTAGCACATATATTCCAGCAAGTTCCACTTTGCTAATTTTACTCTGATGCTTACGGTTTTCTCATTATATCTATACTATGATCTTTGTAGCTGCTTTGTGTCGCACTAGAAGCAGTCCACTCTTGAAGCTAAACACCGTAATGACTTACAACATTGGCACCAAGGCATTGAGCGCCATTCTGGATGCAATGAAACTCATACGCTCCCCACCTGTTGACTCTTATTCAGCATATGATCCTAATGACTCTTGTTCAAAATTGCCACATATAGAGAGACAGCATGGAATTGCATTTCTTTGGGCGCTGTGATTCATCATGAGTGGGAAACCAACATTGTATGCAATTAAGCGGAACCTCAAGAATATGCCTCCTCTTCTGTTCTTTAACATGTTCCTCTTTTGTTATTCTGTATTTAGTATGTACAGTATATTCCTTGTCAGGAAGGGGAGGAGGGACATCTGCAGTCAACAGCTGATAGAGCTGGCATGTACTTGATTGATAGGCTTTCAATTACTAGCGGCAATACAACATCGTATTTTCAAGCCAGTTCCACTTTCCCGATTTATATATCATGGTTATGGTCTACCCCTTTTATGTACACTATGATCTGCCTAGTTGTTGTGTGCTCTTGTTATCATGGTTTGGCAATAAACTCTCTATACATTATATTTTGAACCTATCATTTGCCAACTATCCTTACTTCTGGAGCCTATTTTTTGTGTACTTGTGCCAGATTATATAAATGGACGCACCATATTACAGCACACATGAGCTCTCTCATCAGAATCCAGTGATAGCACACAAGTGTTTACAGGGGCACCCCTATATTAGAATATCATCTGCATTACAAAGATAATCTCACAACTATTTATGTTTTCATGGTTCTCGGATATTATACGTAATTACAGTGAATATCAGAATCCGCGCATCAGAAGAATATTATGGAACACTGCAATGACTTAAAAAATTGGCACCAAGGCATTGAGTGCTATTCTGGATGCAATGAAACTCATACGTTCCCCACCTGTAGATTCTTGTTCAGAATATGATCCTAATGACTATTCTAACCTTGAGGAGTCAAAGGCAGATGGCCTGTCATGTTCACCCATCAAGGTGCCTGCTCTAATTTGGCAAGGTTTTATTGATTGCGCGTATCTTGCATATGTTGTCTTGCATTTCTTCTACTTTGTTGCACCGCCATCTGCTTAGTTTACTCATCATATATGTCGAGATGCCATGCCCATCCATTATCAATACATATTCCATCTGTCATCATACCATGTTTTTCCACTCAAATGTTGTTCTTGTGCATCAGACATCAAAAAGTAAGAGGGTGATTGCCGAACCTGAAGGAGCACCAGCAAAATCCTTGAAAAACGTGGTTGTGTCAGAGAAATCAGACAACACCCCACTTATATTGGTTGTACAATCAGTGACACAAAATGTAGGACCGATTCCAGCAGACTATACCCATACTTCACTGGCCACACCACTAGCCCCACCACATAGGACATGCACTCCAGCAAAAGGTATGCCGATTTCAGTTGCCATAGCACTAGCCGTACCACAGAAAAATCCCACTCCAGCAAAAAGTACAACAAGTCCACCGGCCGAAGACCTATCCCAACTGCAGAGACGACCAATTCCTGCAGATTGGAACCCCATTCCAGTTATTCCCAGATTAAAAGACAATGCTTTCAATGTTGTTAGGGACTACGTGCATATATTCCCATCATTGGAAGATTATAGTGAAGACAAACACCATTTTCACATCTTCCTGTCCCACTTACGTGTAAGTGCTATTATTCATGGTGATTTTTTCCTGTTTTCTGCTCATTGAACACATCAATGATTTACATTACATTGTTGTAAGTAGGCGAGGGTCAATCTGGATATTCATGACGAGCAAAGCTTGCTTGCGCTTTTCAAGGAAGCATTGTAGCAGTATTGGTGTTAGTTGAGGAAATCACACTTTGATGGCAAGTCTATAAACGAATTTCTGGTGAAGTCTCCTGTGCTAAATTTAGAAGACATTGAATGGAAAAACCTTGTCATGCACTGGTCTCGTTCCGAGGATGAGGTACTGTCTATGATATCGCATGACAATTTGAACTTCTACTTTTCCGCATGTGCCTTACAGATCTTTTTTGCAGGAAATCTGCTCGAAAAAGAATTCCGGTTTGAAAAGAACGACAGGATATCGCAAATATGCTGCCCGCTGCTTTGCTCTCGTTAGTACCTGTTGTCCTGTATCATTGTACTTGCATACATACCTGGTTCATTATGTGACAGCAGTATGCATGGTATCTTGCTTATCAATTGTTCGCTCCCAATTATCTGATCTGTATGAATGGTTACATTATTGTAGAATATATCCAATGCCAATGATTTTTTTAGCTCTGCATTGTTCTTGTAAGTACCTGTTGTCCTTTATCAGTGTACTTATATTGACAGGTAGTTGTTCATGTACCATCACTCTGCAGCTTATTTTCCTTTGCCCTCCATTTTCTACACATAACATCTATATTTACTCTTACCATAAGGTTGGATAACATCGATGGTACTGAAGAAGTTTAGCTCTGCATTGCTCTTGGCTGTACCTTTTGCCTGTATCGTTGTACTTACATTTATAGCTACTTGGTTATGTAGCATCACTCTTCATCTTATCTTAAATATTCTCCATTTTTTCTTATATTGTCACATCTATATTTATTCTTAACAAAATGTAGAATAAAGGCAATGCTTATGAAAAAGATTATGTGGTAAACTTCTTGAATTGCCCCCCCCCCCATCAGAATGGACAATTGCTTTATAGAGCCCGCCTTTACCAATAATGTAAGTTTGCCCTTCTCAAGCCTTCAAACTTTGTTGTGTATATTTGGTTAGGCATGACTGCAACAGCTGTTTATTTTTGGTGTTTATATCAAATTGCATGTTTAAAGTTTATTATGTACTCCAGTTCATAAACAAAAGTTTGTCCTTCTCAATTTAAGTTTACAGTTGTACAACCAAGTTCCATCTTCATACCATGTAAATTAAACTATACAGAGCAAGTGGTCTTATTTTGCCAATCTGAAATGGGATAAATTGATAGCAGATTAACCATTGATACTTATGAGTTCTTGATCTGTAATCCAGTGGTGTCGTGAAGCTGCCAACTCCTTCACAATGTCATTTCATGCCATGTCTTGACCTGAATAATACCATATTGTGTTAATGCTATTTTAAACTATGTCACTTTATTCGTCAGTAAGAAATGTGATGAATTGTCAGCACTCATACTTATATGTGCAAAACCTGTCATCTGTCTGCTTGTTTATCTTTCAGAGTGAGGATGATATAAGTTTCAAACAAGTGCAGTCTCACCGGCTTGCTCAGCTGCTTGCGCTCCAGCTCCCGAGCAGGGCTAACCTTTCTCGAACTCTATTGAAGTGCTGTCGGTTTTGTATATTATTTTGTCGGCGTGTTTAGTTGCACTGGTGGCGATCTTTGATGCCTAGTGTATGTAATTTGCTGTCTGCTTGTGCTTTATTATCATAGTGGTGAACTTTGATGCCCAGTGGATGTAATACGCCGTAATTTCTTTATTGTATAGTGTAGGTTTTGTTCTTATTCACGATGTTGCAGTTATTTTACTGTATATATATCCTGTCTTCGCAGTAAACCGACCAAACCGTAAAATTACGATACATAATCGGGCCGTCATGCAAATCGCCATGTATGATCCGCATCATGGCCCCCGTCATCTTGGTCCATTAACAGGCTTAAATGTAAACTGGCCCACTAGTAGATTCGGGCCTTTAATAGGCCGAGTAAACCGCCGGCCCTATTTTCCCAAGAAAACTCAATGGGCCTTTAGGAGGCTGAAAAGTAGGTTGGGCCTGAAACGTGTCGAACAGCTCACGGGCCGGCAGCAGGCCAAAATAGACCCCGGCCCATGAATGTGCCAATCAAATCACGGGCTTATAACAGGCCAAAATTGTCTCGGTCCTTGTTTGTCCCAATCAGATTATCGGCTGCGAGCAGGCCGGATGCAAACCGAGCCGTAGTTAGGCCCAACTATATGACGGGCTTTTAGCAGGCCGAAATTAATATAGGGCTGAAATGTTAGACGGGCCCTTAACAAGCCGAACTAATATCAGGCCGAATTACTAAATGGGCCTTTAGCAAGTGGGCCCAAAAGCATTGCGTCTAGTCAACGGGCCGAATCTGATATGGGCCATAATTTAGCCCAAAGCCTCTTAAAGGGTCGGACTTGATATGGGCCGTAATTTGGCCCAGAACGTGGTAGGCTTTTAACGGGCCGGATCTCATATGGGCCATTATTAGGCCCGGAACGTGGCAGGCCATTAATGGATCGGATCAAATATGGGCTGGCATTTGGCCCAAAACATGGCAGCCAGTTAATGGGCCGACCGACTAGGGTCCTCAAAATCTTGTGGGCCTACAGCTGGGCCGGCCCATTAATGTCGGCGAAATCTCGTGGGCCTTTAGCTGGGCCGGTCCATTATGGTCCACAAAAAATTTGCGGGCCTTCACCTGGGTCGGCCCATTATGGCCCGCAAAAATCTTGTGGGCCTTTACCTGGGCCAGCCCATTATGGCCCGCAAAATCTTGTGGGCCTTTAGCTGGGCCGGCCCATTATGGTCCACAAAATCTTGTGGGCCTCTAGTTGGGCCGGCCCATTATGGTCCGCAAATTCTTGCAAGCCTTTAGTTGGGCCGGCCCATTTAAACTTTATGGGCTACTTTTGGGTCGGTCCACGTGTCAACAATATCATAGGCGCATCTCGCCCATTAGATGAGTGACACCTGTGCCAACGCGAAGCTGACACGTGTTTCCGTCAGCCAATCAGAATTTTACACGTGGAAAATCCCCATTGGTCTGGGCTGTTAACGGGTTATCGGATCCAAAACCGGACCCGATAGCTTAACGGCGTTCCTTTACGGTAGATGCCACGTGTCGGTCACCCTTGACGAAAGCACTTCTGTGACGCGCGATTTACCGTCGTGGAAGTGGACACTTCCGTGATGATAATTTTGGTAATGTCATGGAACACTTCTACGACAGCACATGTATGACTATCTTCATTCTGTCATAAAATTGTCATGGATGTACATGCATGACAGAAAACGTGACCTACTGTGACAAACACGTATCATCACGGAAGTGTATTTTTTGTAGTGATAGCTCGCTAGCTATTGGTTCATCATAATTGGATCTCTTAAAAAGATTAGCAAGTGGATGAGGATCCATAATTTAGCAAGCGAAGATGCAAGCTAATAGAGGGCACATGGCAACACAAGCAAACATAAAGGCGAACGGAAAAAAATGCAAAGGTTTTCGAAAATCGTTTTAGAAGTGGGGGAGAGGAAAACGAGAGGCGAATGGCAAATAATGTAATACGAGGGAGAAGAGTTTATGATGTGTACTTGGTATGTCTTGACTTGACCATAGATCTCCCCGGTAACGGCGCTAGGAATCCTTCTTGCTACCTCTTGAGCATGCGTTGGTTTTCCCTTGAAGAGGAAAGGGTGATGCAACAAAGTAACGTAAGTATTTCCCTCGGTTTTTGAGAACCAAGGTATCAATCTAGTAGTAGACTACACGCAAGTCGCCCAGTACCTGCACAAACAGTCAAGAACCTTGCAACCAACGTGATAAAGGGGTTGTCAATCCCTTCACGGCCACTTGCAAAAGTGACATTCGATAAAGATAATAAGATAAGTATTTTTGTTGTATAGATTGGAAAATAAAGATTGCAAAATAAATAGTAAACTAGAATTGTAGATCAAAAACTTATATGATGTAAAGTAGACCCGGGGGCCATAGGTTTCACTAGTGGCTTCTCTCATGATAGCATATATTATGGTGGGTGAACAAATTACTGCCGATCAATTGATAGAAAAGCGCATAGTTATGAGAATATCTAGGCATGATCATGAACATAGGCATCACGTCCATGTCAAGTAGACCGAAACGATTCTGCATCTACTACTATTACTCCACACATCGACCGCTATCCAGCATGCATCTAGAGTATTAAGTTCATAAGAACGGAGTAACGCCTTAAGCAAGATGACATGATGTAGAGGGATAAACTCAAGCAATATGATATAAACCCCATCTTTTTATCCTCGATGGAAACAATAAAATATGTGCCTTGCTGCCCCTGTTGTCACTGGGAAAGAACACCGCAAGATTGAACCCAAAGCTAAGCACTTCTTCTATTGCTAGAAAGATCAATATAGTAGGCCAAACCAAACTGATAATTCGAAGAGACTTGAAAAGATATTAAATCATGCATATAAGAATTCAGAGAAGAACCAAATATTGTTCATAGATAATCTTGATCATAAACCCACAATTCATCGGATCTCGACAAACACGCCACAAAAAGAATTACATCGAATAGATCTCCAAGAGCATCGAGGAGAACTTTGTGTTGAGAACCAAAGAGAGAGAAGAAGCCATCTAGCTAATAACTATGGACCCGAAGGTCTGTGGTAAACTACTCACACATCATCAGAGAGGCTATGGTGTTGATGTAGAAGCCCTCTATGATCGATTCCCCCTCCGGTGGAGCGCTGAAAAAGGCCCCAAGATGGGATCTCACGGGTACAGAAGGTTGCGACGATGGAAAGTGGTTTTGTGGCTCCCTTGATGTTTCTAGGGTACAAGGGTATATATAGGCTGAAGAAGTACATCGGTGGAGCTACGAGGGGCCCACGAGGGTGGGGCGCGCCCTCCTGCCTCGTGGCCACCTCGTGACGTTCCAGACTTCAACTCCAAGTCTTCTGGTTTGCTTTCGGTCCAAGAATGATCCTCCGAAGGTTTCGTTCCGTTTGGACTCCGTTTGGTATTCCTTTTCTGCAAAACACTGAAATAGGCAAAAAAATCAGGAATTGGCACTGGGCCTTCGGTTAATAGGTTAGTCCCAAAAATAATATAAAAGAGCATATTAAAGCCCATTAAACATCCAAAACATATAATATAATAGCATGGAACAATAAAAAATTATAGATACGTTGGAGACGTATCACTGACTGGAGCTCTTCGGGCAGCGAAGCCACACTACTGATCTTCCTGGCCTTCTCAAGCCAGCCCTATAAAAACCACATAGGGAGGGCTTAGACCCGACCTCTGATAAATGAGTGTCCGAACATACAATCGACAAAGGATTAGCTACCTTCTTTGGAGGGTTGGCGGCCTCAAGACCTATATCTTCTTCCTTGGCCGGCCACTCCTTCCGAGGCTTGAACAGCTGGCCCCACACCTTGTCGTGTGTGGTGCCGAAGAGGAAGTGCACGGTTGTCGAGTCTTTGAGCTTGAAAGTCCACATCAGACTCACCCTCTATTGACAAGGAAGGAGGCGTCGCTGGAGCATTATCTGAACCACGTTGGTTAGCTTGGCCCCGATCGCCATCACATCAGAGATGCGCGTCTGCAGCTTCCTCACCTCATCAGCGGACCCCCAATCTAGACCCTTCTTGATCCACAAGGTTAACTTTGATGGGGGCCCAGACCTGAACGTGGGAGCGACCGTCCAGTTCACTTCCCGTGGCTCTGTCACATAGAATCACTCCCTCTACCACACCTTGATAGTGTTGATGAAGGTGCCCTTTGGCCATTGGACGTGGGTGAGCTTGATGACCGTTGCTCCTCCACATTCCGCCTGGGAGCTGTCGACCACCTTCAGCTTGACATTGAAAGTCTTCAGCCACATGCCGAAGTGCGGCTGGACCCGTAGGAGGGCCTCACAGATGGTGATGAAGGTGGAGATGTGGATAAAGGAGTTGGCAGCTAGATCGTGAAAAACCTAGCCCGTGGAAGAACATCAATCCCCGCACGAATGGATGCAGTGGAAATCCTAACCCACGGATGAAGTGAGATAGTAAAACAACCCTCTCGCCTGGCTGGGACGTAGGGATGAACCGGCCCTTCTCGGGGGGCCCGGTGAGCGGTGTTTGCTGGCAGATAGCCGGCTCGCTTTAGATCCTCGATTCGCTATTTGTGACGGTGGAGGCCTCCCATTTTCCATTAGCACTGGATCCGGCCATGGCTGCAGCTAGAGGATGGCTGGGAAAGGAACCGCGACGGAAGAACGAGGTAGGATGTTGGAGATCTAGAGATTGGAAGGCAACATCGAAAGGTGGAAGATGGCGTAGGTCATAGCTATAGTGGTTTCCCTTTTTATGGGCTTTGGACGAGTTAAGTTTCCCTTTCCCATGCCGTGGACCTCTCCATTTCCTGATATACCCGCGACATCATGCATGGGTGGGGGCTATGAAAATCATTGATCATATGCCCCCAAAAGCGGGCCACAATCTCTACCTCGTTGACACGTGCCAGTAGAGGGGCGGCCTCGAGCCGTGCATCGAGGGCTTATAGTCATTTGGTATTTTAGCCGGATGTGACCCTTCGCTGAAAAGTTGTCAGACAAAGGAACTATTCACACTCGAGCGCTTTGGCCTTGAAGGCTAAGTAGAATCAATAAATCAGATGCCGGACACTACTCGGCTCCGAATATACGCGGGGCTGGATGGAGAACTCCCCTCGCAAGATGAAGACCGTTGATATGCGGATGCCGGACATCAGCCCCGTCATTGGAGGCAAGTTTGGGGGCTACTGAGGGAGTCCTGGACTAAGGGGTCCTCATGCTGCCGGCCTATTGCTCATGGCCGGACTAAAGGGCTATTGCGGGACCAAGCTAAAGGGTGACTTGTGGCAAGATAAGAGATCTCCGGAGCTATGGTGTGCCGACCAAGTCAGGATCAAGCATAGATATTCCATCATTGTGACCGACCTTGTGTAACCCTAACTCTATCAGTGTCTATATAAACCGAAGGGTTTTAGTATTTAGGGCTAGGGCTACATCTAACACCTCCTCAACCTAGGGTTTAGCTTGCCTGATCTCGAGGTAGATCTACTATGTAACCATACCATACACATCGAATACGATCAAGCAGGACGTAGGGTTTTACCTCCTAAAGAGGGCCCGGACCTCGGTAAGCATTGTGTTCTTCGTCCCTTGTTCCCCATCAACCCTAGATCCATTGCTCGGGACCCCCTACCCGTGATCTGCCGGTTTTGACACCGACAACAGGTTCTCCTTGCTGATGCGGTTCTGGCGCTCCACATGCGTTTTCGTCGAACTTCCAAAGAGTGCGGCGGTTGTGATGGAGCACTATGCCTTTCGTGAGGAGGACTCCGAGTGGCGGCTCTTCTGGTCGTAGTTCCAGGCTCTCGAGCACCCTTCCCTCCTTAGCAACCAGATGAAGCAGATGATAGAGCTGCATCGAATGTCTGAGCTAACCTTGAAGGATCTTTATGTCTGGCTATGGCCTACAGAGCCTATTCCGGACAGCTACTTTGGCCTGGTGCAGAAGTTGCGGGAGGCGTCACCCCGGATTGATGTTGTGAAGCACTATGTGTGCCTTGAAGGAGCTAGGCTAGCTTTTGCCAATACCATGGTTCATTGGTCGAAGATTAAGCCAATGGACATGGCCACTGGTCCTTCGCTGGCTGGAAACGAGCATGGCCACCCTGAGTTGTACTTCGCGCAGGTTATGAATGGCGCTCGAGCGATAGAAGTCCAATGCTTGAAAGATGTAATTTTTAATGATTGTATTAAGTTATCAACTGAGCCTTATGCTTCATAATGCGGCCCACCTGCATGTTTTATAATGTGATGGTTTTATTTTGACTCATGTGCAACCGTTTGTTTATTCTGAAAGTTACCAGTCGTCGGTTTCAACCCCCAAGTGAATATTGCGAGGGGTGTTTCATCTCCACGCTGTTACCCTTAGCTGACGTCTCGATACCCGAGGGCGGTAGTGCGTGAGTGAGACTAGGCAATCAGACTATGCGGCTTTATTGCTTTCACTTAGCCATAGGAGCTCGACGACGGGGGGCTAGTGGCTAGCCCCCAATACTTGGTGATGTACTTGGGAGCTGCAACATACCTTTATAATCATGTGGTTTGTGCTAAGACGAACCATGCGTATGAGCACCAACATTTTTTTAAGTTTGATACTTGTCATCTGATCGCTGATCAGTTTGCGTTTACTCTGACGGTCGGTATTCGGCTTTCTCCTCCTGAGGTGCTTAACCGGACTAGCCAAAAGTACAATCGCATGGGCTCTTTTACCTTCTTAGCCGAACATGTGGAACATAAGAAGGTGAGCACATGAGTCGGGCGACCCAACTATTGACCCAAGACATAGTTCAGAAGTGATGCACATAGTGCAATATCCGAGACGCCGAACACACAACTACCACATGGTGCCAGACTTTATGCATTGGGTAGATGACGAGATCGTCCGCTTTATCTATTAGCCGAAATGCATTTCAGCGTATGTGTTGAGCTTATTCAAAGAGCAGAAAAGGGGATAAAGGCGAGACAGGTAAGTGCTCAGGTACCATAATTGGTATTTTGTCATTTCCCATAGGCTTAGGATGTCTATCCGTACAATTCGAACTGCCGAGGCATTCATTATAAGCATATATATTTGTAGAGTTTTTACAGAAGGAAAGGTTTACACAGGGCCTTGATGCGTGGGTCGAAGCTTCCATTGTGCCCTACTGCACGTCTGCACCTTAGCTTCTGTTGAGAGAGGAGGGGTGGATTGCCATGTAGAAAAACGTGCTCTGGCAGAGGGGTCCTTGAATAGGGATCTTGAGAGGTAGCCTAGTTGGCACAACTTGATGCTGGGCGAATCCGGCGCCGCACCCGTTCCCGTCCGAAGACATGGCCGTTCATAGTCCGGTTGGACTGAACACATGATGTTATGGTTTTCATGTGGGCCCCTCGGCCAACCATGGTATCTTGAGCGTGAAGTTGTGCTGATGAGGCACGTAGAGCGCGACTTGGGCGGGCGTGTCGTGGAGAGTGTACCCCTATTTGCAATGAACGCAAGCGGGCTCCCATGATAGGGACCGAGCTCGGGTCCGTTTGTTTGTATCTCCAGCCTTTATGGCTGGCTGATATCCATCCCCTGTTATGCCGGCTTAGTCTTCGGCTACTAAGGCCGTAGTGTGTTCTTCAGTCTGGGGTGAGCGTTCTGTGTTACCGTTTATAGTTATGACGCCTGAAGGTCCGGGCATCTTCAACTTGAGGTATGCATAATGAGGAACGACGTTGAAACGGGCGAACATTGTCCGCCCGAGAAGGGCGTGGTAGCCGCTGCGAAAAGGGGCTATATCGAAGATCAATTCTTCGCTGCGGAAGTTATCTGGGGATTCGAACACTACCTCCAAAGTTACTGTTCCCGAGCATCGGGCTTCAACACCCGTCATCACCCCCTTGAAGGTGGTGTTGCTTGGTTTGATCCTTGATGGGTCTATTCGAACACTACCTCCAAAGTTACTGTATCGGCATAAATCAGACTGAGGCTGATTCCTTCGTCCATAAGGACTCTAGTGAGGTGATACCCATCGACAATGGGGTCGAGCACCAGGACCACCGATCCTCCATGACGGATACTGGTCGAGTGGTCCCTGCGGTCGAAGGTGATCGCGCGCTTCCTCTCCTTCCATGGTATGTGTGTGGCATAGATCATGTTCACCGTCTTGACTTCGGGAGGGAATGGTTTTTGGCCTCCATTGTTCGTCCGGTGAGGTTCGTCGTCGTCCTCGCTCTGAGGGCTTTTGCCAGAGTCCTCGGCTGCAAGCTTGTCGGCTTGTTTTATCACCTAACAGTTTGGGTTGGAGTGGTTAGAGGGTTTTTCAGGGATGCCATGTATCTAGCAAGGCCTATCCAAGATTGCATCCAGCTTGGTTAGGCCATCGTGGTTGCCTTTAGAAGGCTTCTTTCGTGATCCGGACTTCGGATTGCGAAATCCGGCATTTAATGATGTCTCCTCGGCCTTGATGTCGTTATGACGATGTTTGTTTGTTTTTTGCGTCGAGGCTTTCCGTTTCAATCCTGACTTTAGGGTGCCGGGTGTTTCGGGTTGGTGTTTTTACGAGCAAGTCAAATGTCTTCTCTTGCGCAAAAGCGAGTCAACAAGGAGGTCAGGGCTACCATCGTCTTCGGCTTGTCTTGGTCGAGCTGTCATGCGAGCCATTCGTCCTTGACACTATGTCTGAAGGCGGCGATGGCTTTGGCATCCGGACAGTTGATGATTTGATTCTTTTTGGTCAAGAATCTATTCCAGAACTATCTGGCCGACTCTCCGGGTTGTTGGGTTATGTTGCTTAAGTCACCGGCTTCCGAGGGCCGGACATAGGTCCCTTGAAAATTGGCTCGGAAGGCGTCCTCGAGCTCCTCCCAGCACCCTATGGAGTCTCTGGGAAGGTTGTTTAACCAATGCATGTCCGGTCCTTTAAGCTTTAGCGACAGGTACTTGATGGCGTGGAGATCATCTCCTCGTGCCATATGGATGTATAGTAAGAAATCCTCTATCCATACTCCCGGGTCTGTAGTCCCATTGTATGGCTCGAAGTTCACAGGCTTAAAGCCTCCAGGGAATTCATGCTGCATCACCCTAACCATGAAGCACAGCGGGTGGGCGGCGCCCCTAATTCAGGCTACGTTGCATCGGAGGTCATCGGCCGTCCGAGCTTGTTGTTGTTCCCGAACTCTATCAGTTCGGTTCAACCAAGCTTGATATCTATCCCGGCTAGCGGGAAGGCTTTCTTTGGGTCCATAGATGGACCTGCTGCGAGCGTCTAAGCCGTGTCGCGGGTTGTACTTACCGACCGGTCATGTCATTTCGTTGTCGTAATGGCGTGGTGGGGCGGCGGGTTGTTCAGCCTCATCAACTAACATGTCGTGTCCTCAAGGGGGCAGTCTAGCTATTCGACCGGAGTGTTCCTTGGAGCCGTTGGCTCTATGGCCTCGTCGTCGAATTGTGGAAGCAGTATGCGCTTTGGGTAGCTTTTGGTCTGTCGCCCGTAGTCCTACCCTTCTTCGGTCGCTAGGACCTTAGTCCATCTCTCGTTAATAGTATCTTGTTCAGATTTTATCTTTTGCCGCTGTTTCTCCAGGCTTCATGCGGTGGAAGTTAACTGAACTACTCCTGCTCCAGCGGATCCTTGGTGATGATGAAATCTTCGTCACCCATACTGACCTCCTCTTCGAAGGGGGAGGGGGTAATTATTGTCTTCAAAGTCGTTGAGGTCTTCTAGGTTGAGCGGATCCTCATACTCCTCGGGGTCATCTTGTTGATGGTCATCGGCGGCGGCTTCGGCGAGGTTGTCCGTGTTGTCCAGGGTGTCGTTTTCTGCAGAGTCCGTGTTACTCGCGTGGCTTCGGCGTGCCTTGGAGCAACGGCGCTGTTTGCGGCGTTTGGGCGGCTCGTCGCTGGGCTTGTCATTGTCCTGCTTGGGCGTGCCGTCGCTGTCTTTGGAGGTGTCCACCATGTAGATGTCGTAAGTGGACGTTGCTGAACAACGACCAGTGACGGGGGGAGCTACATCGGTGTTAACCGTGGCTCCACTATCCTCGTCCATGTATTCAGTTTTCTCAAAAGTGTAGTCCAACATGCCGGTTAAGTCTTCGACTGTGGCTACTGGGTGGGTGGGCCATGAAATTCCCTATAATTCATCTGGAGGTGACGCTGAATGCAAGCGAAGGGCGGATCCTCCCGAATAGCCATCTTCTAGATTCGGTCTAGTGCCTCATTTAATAAAGCGAGGCTTACCGGGCTGGCATGCGTCGGCCGCTGGGGGCCAGCCTTCGTTGCGACGGGGCAAGGAGTGATCAGGGTCCGCACTGAATCCCGGTCCTCGGGGGTCGAGCTGGGCTCGAGGCCTGGAGTCGGCTCTATGGCCGGGCAGGCAAGAAGGGCCGAGGGCAAGGCCGGATCTTCGGGTGTTAATCCCATATTGGGGCTCAAGGCCGAGTTGGCGAGGGGGATTTCGGTCGAGGGTGACACCCGACGTCTGAACACAGCCTCTGCGTCCAGGGTCAAAACCGTGTTGTTGACGAGCGTCGTTGGCTTGGCTGAAGGGAATTTCTGGTCTCCGGATGGGATGGAGATGCCTGAGCTTGAGGCCGGCAAGCGGGTTGAGGCCAACCCATGGACTGGATCGGGGGAGAGCTTCGGGGTGGGCATAGCAGGTCCCATGGGGGCATTGGGCGGGGCCGCAAATTTGGCAAAGACTAGATCGCCTTGGAGGTCCGCGATGTACTCCAGATTACCGAATCTAATCTAGTGTTCAGGAGCGAAATTGTTGATATGGTCTAGATGACCTGTCGAGTTGGCGTGTAACACGATGTCGCCGAACGCAAAGAGCTGGCCGGGGACGAAGAGATCCTCGGAGCCGACGCCTTCTCCGAAAATGAGGCGAGCTATCGATCCTTTGACGACCCAACAATCAAACTCTCAATGAAAGCACCAATGTCGGTGTCAAAACCGGCAGATCTCGGGTAGGGGGTCCCGAGCTGTGGATCTAAGATCGATGGGGAACAAGGGACGGAGGACATAATGTTTACCCAGGTTCGGGCCCTCTCTAGGAGGTAAAACCCTATGTCCTGCTTGATCGTATTCGATGTGTATGGTAGGGTTACATAGTAGATCAACCTCGAGATCAGGCGAGCTAAACCCTAGGTTGAGGATGTGTTAGATGTAGCTCTAGCCCTAAAGACTAAAACCCTTCGGTTTATATAGACACCGATGGAGTTAGGGTTACACAAGGTCGGACACAATGATGGAAAATAAATGCTTGATCCTGATTTGGACGGCACACCATAGCTCCGAAGATCTCCTATCTGGCCATAGGTCACCCTTTAGCTTGGTCCCGCAATAGCCCTTCAGTCCGGCCCATGAGCAATAGGCCGGCGGCCCGAGGACCCCTTAGTCTAGGACTACCTCCGTGATGTCAACGATAATAAGTTAATAACTCATGATCACTCACATTCAACTAGATATACGTGCCTAGATCTTACCCCGCCACATGATGCTTGCAAAAGAGAAAAATAAAAAGGAATATAAAAGAACTCTATTGACTCGTGCATAAAAAGTAAATACATAAAAGTAAAAGATAGGCCCTTCGCAGAGGGAAGCAGAGATTGTCATGCGCTTTTATTTTGGATGCACAACCCCTTAATGGAAAAGAACGTCACGTTATATTGCCCCTTATGATAGCAACCTTTATTATGCAGTCCGTCGTTTTTATTACTTTGTCACCATAAGTTCGTATAACGCTTATTTTCCCTTACAATAAAAGATCAAACATATTTAGAAGCAATTTTTATTGCTTTATGCACCAATGATAACTTACTTGAAGGATTTTACTCAATCCATAGGTAGATATAGTGGACTCTTATGGCATGAAATTGGGTTTAAGGGTTTTCGGTGCACAAGTAGTATCTCTACTTATTGCGGATTTTTGGCTAGCAAAGATGTTCGGCAAGCACCACATGTTAGAGGATCTATGCCAATATAGCTTCTATGTGAATATGAACAAACATAAATCATTACTTTATCTTCTTTGTCCAACGTCAATAATTTGGCATAAAATATTTAATGGAGGCTCACAATCATAAAAGATGTCCAAGATAGTATATTTGCATGTGAATCTTCTCTTCCCTTATTAATTTTTTCATGAATTGCATCATTGACTAATGCTATGTTTGTGAATCTTCAATAAATTTTACCACTTATACTCTTCCTTATGTGATGTCATTACTTTTCATAAGATTAGTGCCCACTACCGTAAGCAAAACAAGAACCCTAGCTCCACAGGGGCGGAGACAATCAACAATCCATTCTTGTCCTGAAACGCTAAACTAACTCGGGCTCGCCAATCATGTCAATATAGTTAGCTCACTACAACGTAGGTCATGCCCATATGGCTGACATGGAGGTAGAAGGGACTCCCACAGGACATCGAAGGCATCAACAACGAGGATGGATATGACGAAGCTGCGGAAGGTAGCACGACAGCAAACGAGAAAGCAGATCGGCGGGAGGCGACGATGATAGGCATTGCATGGCAACGATGGTCATGACGGGAACTGTGCGAGGAGGAGACGTCAGGCGAGGGGCGAGGGACGAATAAGGTCGATCGGGGATAGGTTGGTAGCAGGCAGGAATCCTAATCACCTTCGTGTCACTAGTCCCGTGCGTGCCAGATGACATCACAAGAGTATATGTTGGGAGGGTAAAAATTGTTGCTATCATGCGTGAGATTGGGTCTCTCTAGATTTTCTTTCAGTTTTGGAGAAATGATAAAACCAGGAACAAAGGAGGCGGGAAGCAACTTCGGACGAAGGAGAGGAGCGGAATATAGAGAGATAATCACTAGTTAAAGAGTATAATACTGCAAAAAGAAAAGAAAAAAAGTTGCAAGAGTAGCATGGAAAAATGGCCGGTGAAATTCAGGAACGTTATAAAGAAGTGGCAACGGCACGGCCAAAGGCATCCTAAAATTAGGTGCAATACATTTTATTGGCCGTAGTTACACTTGCTAAATTATTTCTAAAATTGTTTGGAGAGCCAGGGCAAGTCAGTCAAATCAACCCTATTATTACTGTCTCCGCTTACGTATGGCAACTCGTGCGCCGTGCGCGCAGAAAATCTGCAGGAAATCGAAGGACGGTGCCACGCGACTGACTGGTGGGGGCACGCACCTCGTCGTTGCTCCGTGTCACACTACTGGCATTGCCTCCGGTCAGGTGCGCCCCCAAAAAGGCCAAAAACCCTGCAAATGCAGTTGGCCTGTCCTTAAATCCCTTGCTCCTCTCGGCGATTCCGCTCCTTGCCACCGCAAATCCGCCAAGGGAGCCTTGTCCCGTGCGATTGATCCACCCCGAGGCTCTCGACCTCCCATTTGATCCAGCGTCGTGCCATTCTGGAATCTGGGTGGATTTCTGGTCCGGGTTGTGGGCAGGAAAGGTGAGTCTTTTCGTTCCTCTTTCGGTGATTTCACTCCCCAATCTCATTGATTCCCCGCCTCCAATCCTGCCAGTCTGCGGCTGAATCTCTGATCCCACAATGGATCTCGACATGGACGACTACATGGACCCCTACGAGGAGGCCGAAGCCGAGGCCGCCGCGGAGGCCGCCGGCGTGACCGGCCCAGCCGCCGCATCCGCGGACGAGGAGTCGGACGGCGAGGACGACTCGGAGGCCGAGAGCGACTACGAGGAGGAGTCCTACGGCCTTCTCAAGTCCGGCAAACACCGGGTGCGCAACCCGGACGGCACCTTCCGCTGCCCCTTCTGCCCCGGCAAGAAGAAGCAGGACTACAAGCTCAAGGACCTCCTCCAGCACGCCGACGGCATCGGCGTCTCCAGCAAGCACCGCCGCCACGGCCGGGAGCGTGCCTTCCACCGTGCCTTTGCCCGCTTTGTCCGCGCCGACCCGTCCTTTGCGCAGGAGCTCTCCACTATCGTTGGGATTCCGGGTGCCACTGTAACTGCCACTGCTAATGCAGATGCCAGTGACAAAGGAAAGGCCGTTGCCAATGGTCACACCAGTGGATCCAGTCCGTCGGCAGTGGCTGAGGGACCACCACAGGACGGCGAAGAGAAGTTTGCTTGGCCATGGTGTGGAATTCTTGCAGCCGGTGCAGGGTTCAATGCTGAAAACTTTGCAGATAGAGTGGCCATGTTTAGCCCAGAAGACATCGTGCCTTTAGTTTTTGACGACACAGAGAAGTCGGAATGCTTTGCAATTGTGCGGTTTAGTCTTGGCTGGGGTGGATTTAGCGACGCTCTCGCACTTGAGAACCAATTTAGTGTGAATAAGCTTGGGAAGAAGGAATGGGAGGCAAGGAGCAGCAGTTCCGGAGGTGCTGTTAACGGAGAGGAGAGTGAGATTGGTGAGGTTAAGGTTTATGGTTGGGTTGCCCGAGAGGTGGACTACACTGCTGGGGGTTTGGTGGGAAGATACTTGAGGAAGCATACTGACATTAAGACCATAGATGAGATTACCAAGAATCAGAGGGAGCCATTGGGGAAGATTGTGGCAGCCCTGGCAACTCAGCTCGAGGCAAAGAACCAAGACTTGCAGGATCTGGAGACAAAGAAGAATGCAACAGAATTCTCCATTGCAAGGCTTGAGGAGGACAATAGGAGGCTGCATGAGGCATATAATGAAGGTACACTGTGCTGCTTCGTTTTCTGTAGGTGTACCTTTCTTTACGTGGTTTCTAGTTTTGTGCCTCTGCCTGATGGTGCAGAAGATCATTCACCATGTGTCACATGGCTACTAATGTTACTTAAACTTGATGAATCCGAGTGACTCGGCCGGTACCATGTATTTCTGTCTTAAACTATTTTGTAAAAAATGTTCATTTCCAACTGAATGTTAAGAGCCCTGAATGATCAACTCTTGTGGGTTTCTATCTATTTATGAATGCAGTATTTGGAGAAATAGTGCTCCTTGTTGATTAGACAAGTAGCAGGAGTGCAGAACCAGGACTTTTGTTGGCCTTTCATTATGCATGTAATTTCTTCATTTGTCTCTGTTCATTACGATTTTCAATGCATAGCTTTATCTTCTTGCTGTTGCAAAATAATTAAAGTGGTGTTGCTCTACCACACACCAATATCCAGCATCGTAATGGCTTTTACGTTTTCCCCTTCAGAAATGCGCAAGCTGCATCGCAAGGCTCGTGACAATGCTCTGAGGATTTTCCAGGACAATGAAAATTTGAAGCTTGAAATAGAAAATAACAAGAGAGAAATGATTTTGCGTGCTAAGCAGCTGGAGAAGTTGTCAGTTGAGAATGCCAACGACAGGAAAAAACTTGCAGAACTTTCTGATGAGAAGCAAAAGGTAAACTAAATAACTGTCTATGTGAGCTACTAAGCTATGCGAATATAGTGTCTCCGATCATTGCCTGTGATACACATTAGGAATATTCAGGACATTACCTGTGATACACATTAGGAATAATCAGGACATCGACTGTTTTTTTAATACTATTTTGGTGGCTAACTTCAAAATGATACACTACAATGAATTTTCAGGCTATCAACTGCTGATTATGTTTTCAGTGGCTAACTTCGAAATGAAATCAAGATTGTTACCTGCATTTTTCTACACTTTATGTTAAATCTGTGCCAAGTCATTTAGAGGGATATATAACATGACAATAATTTCATTTTGACATGGTATCTGTCACTGATTTGTCGTTTTTAGTTTGTGGGCAGCTTAAATAGTGGCTCACTTCTTTCTATAGCATACGAGTAATGCTGAATAATTTTCTAGTTTCCAATAAAGCTACAGTTCTTTCAAGGTATTGAAACTTCCTAAGTGTGGAACATATGATATGATTGCACAAGTGCATAGTGTAATTTAAGATATATTCCTGTCTTAAAAATACAGGCAAAAGACGATAAAAGTGAACTTGAGCTGGCAAGTATAGAGCAGCAGAGGAATGATGAAGATATTTTGAAGCTAGTTGAGGACCAGAAGGTTTGCTACCCTTCTTTACTTATGTTATTTCCTAGATCGGTACTCAGCCCTGGAGATGAGAACTAATCGTGGAAGCAACAGAGGGAAAAGGAGGATGCACTCGCAAGAATGCTTGAGCTGGAAAAGGAGCTGCATGAGAAACGAGAACTTGAGCTCGAAGTGACGCGATTGAATGGCACACTCCAAGTGATGAAACATTTGGAGGGAGACGATGATGGGGATATTCATGACAAGATGGAGAAGCTTAGTGAAAAGCTAGAGCATGAAAGGAAACGCCTGGAAGAGCTGAGCGGAGAGCTGGTGAGGAAAGAGCGTGAAAGTAATGACGAGTTACAGGAGGCCCGGAAAGAATTGATAATGGTACTGCTCCTCTCTCTGCCCCGTTCGGAAATTTCCTTGCACCTAATGAATTTTAAATTAGTTGATGAATTGGCTTTCTTTCATTGAATAGTTATTGTCACCATGAGCAGGGTTTGGAAGACATACTCAGCGGACGGACAGCTATCGGTATCAAAAGGATGGGCGAACTTGATGAAAGACCTTTTCAGAATGCATGCAAGAGAAAATATGGAAATGATGATTATGAGACAAGGGCAGCAGAGCTGGTCTCGAGTTGGCAGGAGGAAATAAAGAAGCCAGCATGGCATCCTTATAAGTTTGTCAAGGCTGAAGACGGAAGTGACAAGGTATCTACTGAGTTTATCTACATTCAACTCCTTTGTATTGTTAGAGGCTACTGTTCTTTTCTAATAATGATCCTCGCGCAATGCAGGAAGTTGTAAATGACGAGGACCCAAGATTGAAGCAATTGTGGATCGAATACGGTGACGACGTGTGCAACGCAGTGAAGACCGCTCTGAGCGAAGTAAACGAGTACAACCCGAGCGGAAGGTACGTGGTGTCAGAGCTGTGGAACTTCAGGAAAAACCGCAAGGCGACGATGAAAGAGGTGCTGAGGTTCATCTTCCAGCAGATGGAGGTGCCGGGCAAGCGCAGGAGGGGCTCATGAACTCCGGGCCTTCTAGTAGGGTGTATACCTGCTGGTGGTGCCATTGTAGGAGTCCTGACATGGGAGTTGTATTATCTGCATGGCATTCTCTTCTTCAGATTAATGCTGGTTGTTCCAAAACTGACATGATCAGTAAACTCAATAATAAGCCTTTGGGCTTTGGCTGCTAGCGTGTGTGTGTATTGTGCAGGTGTATGTATGTATCTTTATTTTGCTGTGCAACGTTGTGAGCTGTGGTAGTACTGAACCTGTTGCGACATCTTCAGCGAAAGTTGAGCATGTGTCAGTTTGATAGTTGGAGAGCCAAAACGTCTGCTTTTAGAGCTGTTTGGTGAGAGGATGTTTTGCAACTACCTTGCACGATTGCACCTTATATGTTTGCGCACTCATTTCAGACACCTTTTTTTCTCAATCTTATTTAATACTGTATCTTCATGAAAAGTATCTGTTGTCTGATAGCCAAAGAAGATAAAAGCAGAACATGGTTTTTTTTTCAAAGTTCGGACCAAAACTCCACTTCGGCCTGCTTGCCAACGCAGAACGCACAATATCTCGGCCCAATCTATAATTCTCCATTCGGTGCATACGGTTCAGCTCTTCGCGCCCAGCTTCCGACACATCGGCGCCCACCCGCACTGTTGCTGCAGCGGCTGGCCGCCGCACCGCCACTGTCCGGCCACGCCGTGCACGTCGCTCCCGTCCGCCTTGGAGGATTCGTCCCCCTTCACCAGCGGCAACCGGTCGATCGCAGCCGCGACAAACGTGGCCACCATCACCACCACCGGACCGGCGGCCACGAGCCCTCCCTCCGCGACGGCGCCGCCCAGGACGCTGCCTCGCGGCCCGGCCAGGAACACCGCGACGCCCGCCGCTGACGCAGAGGGAGACGGGAAGAAGCACCCTGCCAGGCTCAGGATCTCCGTCGTGCCCCGGAGCACCAGCGCCGGCTCCCTGAGCACGACGTCCGCGACGTGCCCGGCCGCGCCCAGCACCAGCGCGCCGCAGCGCCCGCGCCGCGCGAACGCCGCGACGCACGACAGGACGTCGCGCCCGGCGGGCACCTCCAGGACGTGGGCGCGCATCGCGCTGGGGCACTCGTGCGCGATCACCACGGGCGCCTTGGGCACGCGATTCTTGGAGGAGGAAATCTGCGCCGCCGGCCTCGGCCTGCACGGCTGCCGGAGCTTGTCCGGAGCGGCCGTCGTCGCGGCGGCTGCGGTGGCCATGCCCATGGTAAAAAATATACTGTATATTTTTGTGCTTCTGCACGTCCTTTGTGGAGGTTAATTACAGGGGTCAGATGGCTTTTTAAGGGCGGGGTCGGTGTTGTTCGAAGTACGAGTATAAGCTGTTAAGCAGGGAAATACGCGTGATGAGTAGTTTAGTGGTAAAGTGTTCGAACATCCTAACAAGCTCCCAACTGTACTGTGTGTGTGTGTTTTGTAAAACATTTTCCACAGCGCAGAGTAGGTATGGCGCGTCTGTTTGTTGTGCGAGGTGGTTCAAGTTTTACAGTTTTACTTCATGTTTGGTACTACTGTGCTTAGTAAAATTGCTTCGTGGGATGAATCATTCTCAAGAATCAATGGTTCTGATAAACATCCATTTGTCGAAATGGGCATATGGAAGAGCCTATCAAAGGAACTGGGATCGATTCGTCCATTTGGTACTAACAGCACTTTTTTGGTACAGTACTAACAGCAGGAACCTAACAGAAGCGAATCGCAATTGGGCGCACACCCTCCAACCGCACTGGGCCGGCCCATTTTCATTTTTTTTCCTGTTTTAAAAACAGGCACAAAAAACCGAAAAACTAGCAAAGGCACGATTCGAACTGGGCGCGCTGGCCCAACCACTCTGCCACGTCACCTATTCATGTTAGAGGTTTTTCACCCTTTTTTTTAGAACGGATTTGTTCGGTTTTTCCTTTTTTTTTCTCCTTTTCTGCTAAGCGCGCAAACTTCTTATTTTATATTTGTGAAACTCTTTTTACAAACTTGTGAACTTTCTTAAAAATTGATGAACTTTTCGAAATCAATGATTTTTATACAAATTCAATGATTTTTTTTCCAAAATCTATAAAGTTTCAAGTTCGATGAACCTTTTTCAAATTTGATGAACTTTTTCCAAGTTCAATGAACTTTTTTTAAAAAAATGACGACTTTTTTTAAATTCAATGAAGTTATTTTAAATTTGATAAACCTTTTTTCATAATCAATGATATTTTACCATTTTGTGAACTTTTCTTCAAAAATGATGAACTTATTCAAATTAATGATGTTTTTGTAAATAATTCAGAAAATCAAGTGATAGAGAATGCAAAAAATAGCGCAGCTGCAAGTTCTTATGTTATTGGTGCTTTTGTCAAATACTATAGGTGAGTTATTCTAGTGGTTACACTCGCTCGTTCCTGACGGTAGTGTGTTGAGTTCGAATCCTGGGAGTGCCACCTTTTCGGCTGTTTTCCGGCTCTTATAAGCCCGACCGATCACATCGACCTTGTTGGGCCATACCAGGTGGGAACCGCATGGGCGCTAGTAAGCGTTAGGGGCGCTAAAGGCGCGGCTTAGAAGCTCCCCGTAACAGATCTGTTCAAAATTTGGGACTGCCTAGGAGTCAGTCGACCAAAAATAACTTACTGCATGCAGACATCCAGCCCATTCGTCTCAAATTACAATAATTTTTTTTTTTTGCGGGGCGAATACCAATAGTAGTTAGGCCACGTTTGGTCCACACAAAAAATGTTTGCAAAAACTTTTCCTAATTTACAACTAGCTATTTTGTGGTTCATCAACAGATCAACCAAGGTAGCCACACATATTCTAGACATGTAGCAGGTTGGCCGGCTAGCTACATGCATGCGCGACGACACGGGCCAGTGATGCTTGTGCAAGGACTTTTTTTTTTTTGAAACTATGATGATTTTTATAGCAAATTCAAAAACTATATGCCCTAATGCATAAAAATCGAAACTATGACCCTGTTGGCCGAAGAGGGACTTTTCGGCCTACCGTTGGCCAAAGTGGGCTCTTTAGTGGCCGAAGAGTGCCCAGCTGGGCCGAAGAGCACTTTTCGGCTTCCCGTTGGCCGAAAAGTGTCAGGCGCACAAGACGTTATGAAGATTGTCTCAAATGAAAAAGTTATCAACATGAAAAATCTTCGTCTCGTCGAAATGGTTGATTTTGATATAAAAATCGTCTTAATCCGGCGTAGTATGCAACCTGTAGAGCCAAAACAATGTCAGGGGCAGAAACTCCAGAGTTATTTCGGACACACCGAATGGATGTCAGAAAATTTGTCACGGGACACCCGGTGCACTCGGTGAGACCGTGTGGAATACAGAAGAGTACACAAGTTTGGTTACGTTCACTCGGTGAGACCGAACCAAACCACTCGAAGGCTCCGAAAAATTGCCAAAGATTTTTGGATAGAATTTTTAGTCCTTTTATTATACGGGAAGTCCAGCCGCCTCATAAATCGATGTGGGCATTGTTCGTCTGCACCGAGAAGACACATGTCGGCATTGAAGAAATGTCTCTGTTGCGATGTCAGGAATTGAGACGAAAACTTTCGGCGGTGGCGTCATCCACCATGCAAAGTAGAGGCAATGGTCACCTCTCAGGTCGTCACCGTGCACTCTCGACGCCGGGGGTGATGCACACAAAAAACGCCACCGTGTACCCTAGACGCTGGAGTGATGCACCATAGCTCACGTCGAAGGAGACCCGACCGAAAGTGCAGTATGCAAGCAGTCTTCCCGATGCAGACGAACAATTTTTCGGATAAAAAATCCTAACTTTAACTTGACATGAATCGTAATTTTTCGGATCCATTCGGAGCCTCCGAGTGGTTTGGTTCGGTCTCACAGAGTGAACGTGGCCAAATTTGTGTACTCTTCTATATTTCACACGGCCTCACCGAGTGCATCGGGTGTCCCGTGACAAATTTTCTAACATCCATTCGGTCTGTCCGAAGTAACTCTGCAGCTTCTGCCCCTGACCTTGTTTTGGCTCTATAGATTGCATACGATCTCGGATTAAGATGATTTTTATATCAAAATCAACCGTTTCGACGAGACGAAGATTTTTCATGCTGATAACTTTTTCATTTAAGGTCATCTTAATTACGTTTTGTGACGCCTGACACTTTTCGGCCAACGGGAAGCCGAAAAGTGCTTTCGGCCAACGGGAAGCCGAAGATACTATCTTCTTCGCCCCAGCTGGGAACTCTTCGGCCAACGGGAGGCTGAAGAGTCCACTTCGGCCAACAGTAGGCCGAAAAGTCCCTCTTCGACCAACAGAAGGCCGAGGGGGTCATAGTTTCGACTTTTATGCATTAGGCCGTATAGTTTACGAATTTGCTATAAAAATCATCATAGTTTCAAAAAAAAAAAATCTTGTGCAAGTGGCTCCTATCTCGTTGGTCAAAAACGTCAACACTGCGTGGAGTGCTTCTCTAGAAATGCTAAACATGTAGTAAGAGTCCTATCGATCATCTTTACATTGTGACGTGGCTTTCTTTCAGCCACGCAACCCCACGCTATCATATATAAATAAGGCCACGTTTCATAGCAAAATCTTCTAAGTATTCTTAGAACACCACAAAAAAATCAATTACCATGAATTTAATGACAATGAGCTATTAACGTGATAACCCAAAAGAAGGAAAAGGGACTCGTCTGAAGTTCTAATACTTGTGGTGGTGCCTCCTTAGAGAACAAATGAACAAAAAGTCTAATAAAAATAATAACTATTGGCATTGGCATCACCCTTAAAAAATATAAAAATATATAAATAATGACAAAATTTACATACAATTTACATGTAAATTACACTTTTTATAATATGCAAGAATACACATATAATAGTGATTTTTTTACATTTTTTTCTAAGAGGAACTGGATTAGTGGCATTGGTATTACCCTTGAAGAATAAAGAAAATAAAATAAAAAATTAAATAACATCAAACTAATGAAGTTTTATAAGAATGAATTAGTGTCATTGGTATTAACCTTTGAGAAGAATAATCTAACTAAAATAAAAACTAAAACGAAATAAAAATATGAAGTTTTCCAAGGAGAATGAATTAGTGCCATTTGTATTATCATGTACAAAGAAATAAAATAAAAATAAACTTAAAAAACAATGTCAAAATTTGCACAAAATTTAGATATAAATTGCAGCATTTTATAATATGCAAGTATATATAGTGGAATTGTTTTAAAAATATAAGTTACCAAAGAAAGAATGAATTATAAAATAAAACAAAACAAAATCAGCATGAATGTAAACTAAAAACTAAAATAAAAAAATCTAAGAAATAATGAATTAGTGGCATTTGTATTACCCTTCAAGAAGCAAGAAATGAAAGGAAAAAATGAAATATAAAAGAGAACAAAATCAGAATATGTGTTTCCAAAAGGAAGAATGAATTAGTGGAATTTGTATTACCATTTGCATAGAAACAAATCAAAAATTATCTAAGACAAACAATGAAAAAAATCACACAATTTACACAAAAAAAATTGCTTTTTATAATATGCGAATACATATATAAGAATAGGATATTCGCAAAAAAGTAGTTTCGTAAGAAGGAATGAATTAGTGGCAACCGTAATACCCTTAAATAAGGAAAAAAATGAAATATAATTTAAAACAAAATTAAAATAAAAAAAGTTCTAAGTAAGAATGAATTAATGGAATTTGTATTACCTTTTAAGAAGAATAAAAAATAAAAAATAAACCAGAATCAAAATTACACAATTTTCTGTGAAAGATAAATTAGTGTCTTTCATATTCCCCTTTGGGAAGAAAAAAATGAAATAAAAGCTATAAAAACTAAAATAATGAATCTTTCTAAGGAATAATTAATTAGTGGTGTTGGTATTTCTATTTAAGAAGGAAAATGAAAAACGAATCTAAAACAAATAATATAAAAATGTACACACAATGTATATATAAATATATGTATGAATGAGCATATAATAGTGGCATTGGTATTACCATTCAAGAAAAAAGAAAATAAAATAATGCTTTAACCAAATCAAAATAATGAAGTTTTACAAGAAACAATGAATTAGTGGCATTTGTATTACTCCCTCTGTCCCAAAATAAGTGTCTCAACTTTATTACAACTTTATACTAAAGTTAATACAAAGTTAAGACACTTAGTTTGGCACCCGCAAAAAAAAGACACTTAATTTGGAATGGAGAGAGTACCTTTTAAGAAGAAAATAAAATAAACCTAATTTTTTAAAACTTGCACAAAACTTTGCACTGAAATTACACTTTTTGTACTATGCAAAGAATAATAATATAATCTTGCATTTTTTACACATATTGGTATTTGTCTGTATATATTTATAGTCACCCAACATCTAAAAAGAATACCCACAAAATAAAAATAAAACTGACTAAAGAAAAATAGAAAATAAAAGAGAAACACATAAAACCGAAAAAACAGAGAAAAACAATGGTAGAGATGGAAGGGTGGGTCGCACATGCAATGGGCTCAGCCCGTTAAGGGGTTGACTGATCCAAAACAGTGGTTAGTCAATATTCACAGCCCAAAACAAGACAGACCACACTCAGAAAACAAAATCAGAGGAAAAATGGAAGGCCAAGAAATTGACTGACCCAAATTTAAAATTTGGCAGATTGACATATAGCTAAAGTGTCAAAAATTTCTCTGTTATTTTAGTGGAAGTGGAGCCACTGATGACTGATGTAATCAAGATTGACGTTACGAAGGGACGCGGAGTATGTGAGCTTTGAATGAATAGTAAATAAAAAAAACAAAAAATTCTGATTTTGTTTTGTGTAAACATTGAAAAATGTTCTAAGTTCTTGTAAATTTTCATTATGAGATCCCATCCGTGGAAGGCATGACAAAAAAAAAATCAATGCTCCGGAAATGGTACTTTCAAAAGTACTTTGGGGCACTGTTTTTTTTTTTTGCCACGCCTTCCATGAATATGATCTCATGATGAAAGTGTGCAACTGAACATTTGTCAAAGTTTGCCACACACACAAAAAAAAAAAACAGATTTTTTAAATTGTACTGCTCATCTGAGTTCATTTGACCTCGAGCTTAGAAGGGTACTTTCAGTTACAACGCCCGTTAGTTGGTTTCCTTTTCTGCTACCAAGTTACTGACTTGTTTGTGTAATGTACCATGATATCATCTTTTGCCAACACTCGTTGGTTCCGGAGTCGGCACTTCATGTATTAGGATTCAACTGCGGTTACAACGTCGCGCCGTTGTTCATCATGCAGATGATGAGACGGGCATATCTCCGGTGAAATTGATAATATATCACTCTCTCTGTAAAGAAAATATATATGCGTTTAGATCACTACTTTACAAAGAAAGTTATGTTTCAGAAATTGCGCTACTCTACCCAGTTTCAGTCCTGGCTGCATGCAGTTTAGCATGAGTAACACCACTTGACCAACTGCCTTTGCATATCTTCTCTGAAAACTGGAATCACGCGATACATTCCGAAAGTAGCAAAGCCTGGACGCTCCATCGATCTTGAGAGGTCTCTCTGGTACGCAATTGTCTGCCAAAATTTTCAACTGTATTCTCTCTACTGATATGCCTTTGTGCACACTTGGTGCTGAGAGTTCTTCAGACCCGTGGAAAACAAATATGTGTATATATGAGTCCAAAGTTGCTCACCTCTTGGAAGACACGAAGACTGGTGCGCAAATCAAGTCTTAACCAACACGCGATTTGTCTTTTTTGGAAGCTTCTCCAACCCAAAACAATGGTCGACATGGCACTAGTCCAGTGGCCAAGGCCGATACGCGCTCAATCTTGTTCCGCAATATTCCTCGCGTCCTTGTCGCTCGGTGACGAGTGGTGTGATGGATAGGTTTGTCATGCCTGGTTGGCATCTCTCGCGCCCACGTGGTTGTGAAGACCAGAGGAGAGCATCGCACGGACAATCATATCTCGGTCAATGCCGTCTCCGCTCTTCAACCTCCTTTGCCTTGCATTCCATCATCCTACCAAAATCATCTCCTCCTCCTCCTCCAACTCCTAGTGGATATCTCCCTTTCCCCATTCACATATTTTCTGATGGAGTGCTGCTAGCAACGTAAGTTTACGTGGTAGCATGCATGCATGCAATTATGTGAAGATTAATATTAGAGTCGGTCGAAACATTGGCATCGCCTCATGCAAGTTCGTATTCCCTTGGTCAAGTCCAAGATGCTCGCTCCTTTTTTTGCTTTCGAGGAGGATAAAGTGGCACATAGAAAAGACACTCCGGAGTGTCTGGTATGGATATGCCTTTCCGGAAAGAAGAGAAGAGCTTTTCTTTTCTGTTGGTCCGGAACAGAACTGAAAGAGATATCCCCTACTTTTGCATGCACCTCCTTGTGCTAGAACGGAAAAGGAAACAAAGAGGAGATTGTTCATTGTATCATAATTCAGATTGAGCAACAAGGTTACAAAACAGTGTTAGCAAAGTTCCCCGATTAGGTGCACCCACTAATCG
This sequence comes from Secale cereale, assembly GCA_902687465.1. Classification (NCBI taxonomy): domain Eukaryota; kingdom Viridiplantae; phylum Streptophyta; class Magnoliopsida; order Poales; family Poaceae; genus Secale; species Secale cereale. The sequence continues at coordinate 252,903,583 of LR738711.1, forward strand.
TTTTTCAACGCGAGTGATGGGCATGAGAGAGAGAGAGAGAGAGGTGTTGTTGAGTAGACACGGTGGTTTCTTTCTTTCTTTCTTTCTTTCCTGGGCGGTCTACGCGGGTTCAATCGTCTGCGTCAAAAAGGCGCCGGTCCAAGAAATCAGCTGTGGAAGACGTGCGGGGGCCGTACAGCGGGCGCCGGCATCACCGGGAGTTCACACGGCGTATCACCCGACGCTCCATCACATCACCATCCGAGACAGGCTACTCTAATGCTAGTAATCTAGCTACACCATGTTATTCTCTTGTGCTCTACATGGACATCGCTCGAGTTTCGTAGCACCTGATGAGAGCAAGAAGACTTTCCTTTTGTCGGTTTACAGCAAGTCAATGAGGGCAGATTAAAGAGATCTCATGGGATAACAACGTACTTTAATCAACCGAGTATGATCTACCAGCTAAGCTAGCTCGTAGACGTGTGTGTAACCCGTCGTTTCTTTCTTTGTTTATCTCGACGACGGAAAAGGACAGGTGTCTTGTCCATGCTAGCCCCTAAAGATAAACAAACATTAGACGGTTAGCTTAGTCTAATCGGGGTTAACTAGGCTGCTAATCAATGGTGACACGTACGTATGTGCTGGGCGGCGACCCGAGGGGTAGCGGCAGGGAGCAAGTCCCGTTCAGGTGACTACATGAAGACCAGATCCACCAATCAGGGGGTGGCGTCTCCAGGGGGCGACGACGCTTCCATTTTTCCAGCCGTACGACGTGGGCAACCACACTCGCGCTACCACCTACGTACGTACTAAATTTCCGGAGAGAACTAGTATAACCTTTGAAAAGAATATATTCACGTCCATCTGGAGATTTTTCTACCAGCTTGCTAGCTCCATACACAGCGTTGATTTTTTTGCTTAGACCTCTTCGACGATGCAGGAAATGTGATACTACTACCAGTGTATATTTGGGAGAAGACTGGCGCGAGACCGCACGATTGATGGTGGACAGACGTGATAGCACACTCCACATGCTTCGTCACACCTCTCGTGCAAGTCGTTGGAGGAAATAGAAATGTAGTGAGTGCTCCTGCTACGTGGGTCGACGCGATCACGAGACCCGCGAGTCGCGCTAATCCAGCTGTACGCGTGTCATGGAATAGCTTTGTTAATCCCAGGAGTTAACAAGTTTATTATCTGGGTCGCTGCCACACGTGGTTGCGGTGACATCGGTGGAAATACTTTTGTCAACGGGCGACCGGTTGCTTGCACTGACTTTTGTGTCCTTCATGGCCACGTACTCTAGGTTTACC